>CM062818.1:1401321610-1401694110 GCA_031772625.1 Pinus tabuliformis | reverse complement strand
ATCTCTCGGAAGCATAAAAATAAAAATATGAAATCCATAGAGTAAAATATTATGAACAAATAATAAAATAGGTATATCGTATATTTCAATGTGCCTTAAAATGAACATGTGATATCAATGCTTTTTATATAATGATGAGATAAATGTAATTTTTTTAATCGGTGAGCATGATTCTTTCATATATTCCATTTTAACTAAGTTCTCCAAAGTTAAAAGGGCTTGTGCTTTAATAATGCTACAAAGATAATATGATAGATGTGCAATCTAGGCTCCTACACCACCTAGAGTAGATACTTCAAATGTTTCTACACTATCTAGAATTGATACTGGAGAATAATGAGGTATTGGTCAATCAGGGTAGACAATAAGTATTATCCTTTTTCTTCAAAGCTAAGTAACTATTATATAATATTAATTTCAATTTTTTTATTCATGACCAAATTGTTTCATAAATTAATTTTCAGAGCTAAGTAACTATTATATAAAAGATTAATTTTGTATTTATCTTCAATATGAAAGAAATTCTTTATTCATCCTCAATATAAAGGAAATGGTTTCATTTGTTGATACAAGTAAACATATATTTGAATTTAATCATTTTAAACTTCTTTTTAATACTAGATAACATTAATTTTTTTATTAATCTTTAATGGAGACCAAATGGTTTCACTAATTAATCTTTGAAAGCTAAGTAACTACTATATAAACATTTAATTCTTTATTCATCCTCAATATAAAAGAAATGGTTTCATTAATTAATTAATACAAGTAAACATATATTCGAACTTAATCATTTTAAATTTATTTTTAATTTTTAATTTCTTTTTAAATTAATTATTTTTCACTAAATAATATAATATTTATAATTATTATATAAAATAGATATTTTAACAATATGGAAAAATAACAATGAAATTAGTTTTTTTTAATAACAATAGTAGGAAAACAATTGAAGGACAATTTGCATGGAATTTAAGGCCTCCATGTAATAATACACTATTTTACAAGACATCATGTTGTCATGTTTACTACACTCAACACCTCTTATAGTCATAAGAGACTCACTTATCATCATGTGACACATATAACATGGTTCAAGGCTACATATATTAGGCTTGGAGCCATCCTCAACATATTTTGAACCTTGGTCAAATATATGGATTATCAGCTGGAGTGGTATATATAATTATTATATAAAATAGATATTTTAATAATATGGAAAAATAACAATGAAATTAGTTTTTTTAATAACAATAGTAGGAAAACAATTGAAGGACAATTTGCATGGAAGTTAAGGCCTCCATGTAATAATACACTAATTTACAAGACATCATTTTGTCATGTTTACTTCGCTCAACAATTGATTGGCTGACTCTTAGGTCAATTGGTCAATCACTTAGTTAAAAGGGGCATTATTTATATAATGGGCCACATGTCAATAAGCTTATTATTCCTTCAAGTATTATATCTTTGTGGATCAATAGGGGCACATTAAAGGATTAAATACCACATGAAGCAGGTAGTGAAAAACCCATCATTCACTTCATATCACAATAACCTATAAAGATATCACAACTGGAAATAATAATTATTGTCTCTTCACAGGTAGAAAGTATGGTAATTATTGGTTGTAGAGTATGGCATATCTTATGGTAATGGATTTGGATGCAGTTTCATTTGTTAGAAGCCTAAAATTTTATGGTAAGGAGGATTTTTTAGGAGGACTCCCATTCTAGAACATGCTTTGGTTTGGCATATATCTTGCATAGAAGGCAAAAATTCATGAAGATTATGGAATACATTGAATTGTTTGCAACACACAATTCCCTCTACCAACATGAGGAGGAAATATGAGCATTGTGTGAGGACTTGGAGGTGATACTTAAGTTTTTGTTGACGATTGAAGGTACATCAAGCTTTCGAGTTGAGGTATAGCTAAGCATTCACTAGCATTTAAAGCGCAAAGAGTATTTTCTCAAATAGGTGGCGTTGAATTTACTCAACTTAGTTCAATCAAATCCTCATTCTTCTTTGTGAGTGGACTCTATTCTTTTGCATAAGGGAGAAAAAATTCCTCCTTCTGCATTGAATGAACAACAACCTATAGATAATGAAGTTCCTTTTGTTATTCTATCTCCTCCTAAAAAGTAATATAGTGGATTTTTGAATATGGAAGGTATCCATGCCTTTTGTATTGAGTTATGTCTTATGAGTTTAGAATATGAATCCGGGTTTATGAAGAAAATATGTAGTAAAATTCTAATCTCTAAAATTCATCTTTCTAGAAGTATTATCTATCTATATAACCCATATGTATGCATTTTCCATAATGTTTTTATATAAATAATGTTTTCTAATTTTTGTTAAAGATAAAATCGACAACATCCTTTCCATTAATTCCATGAAACTTCTCTTAAATAATTATAATCTAATCACAATATTTTGTTATTGTATAAAGTACACCGAAAATAGAATATATGAGTTAAGTCTAATAAGTTTATCTCAATGTCTTAATTATGTTGGACATAAAAACTAAATGGAATTTTTGGGGCTAGAGGCACATTCCATAACCTGATATTAGGGTTATGTGCGATTCCATTCGTGCTTAATGTGGAGCTTAAACATGTCTCGCTTAAAATAAAAATAAAATATTCTTTAAATAGAAAAACAATGATATCTATAATCAAAGAACAAAAATAAATATGCATGTTTATATAGTTTTAATTATAAGCATTATAAAACATCAATAATCTCACCCTTACTATGGTCATTGGATTTTGTTATTGTGGAGAGGTGCATTCTACAACCCAATATGAGGGCTATTTGTGATTCTGTCCGTGCTTAATGTGGAGCTGACACATGTGTCCTTTAAAACAAAAATAAAATATTATCTAAATAGAAAAGCAATGTCGACTATAATAATAAAGAAAACTGAATATACATATTTAGTTAATTTTAATTAAAATCATTATAGGAGCAAGGCAAGACGACTCCCTAGCCACCTTTTCCCTAGTTCGTGTCTCCTTTCCTGTCAGCGCTACCTCATTGTTGTGGGGTCCATGGCATGCAGTGGCTCTCGGCATGGGGCGGCTCTTGGCATGGTTGTTTGGTGTTCGGTTGCGGCATGGAAGTAGGGGTGAGGGGGTTAATATGTGGTTTGAGGTTTCGAGCCCTTTTTCCTCTATTGTTAGGTCCTGTTGCCAGACTCTCTTTCTGGGCATTGTCTCTGCTGAGGTCCATGGGATTTATGTTCTTAGGTCCCTGCTGTCGTTCGCCTTTTGTGCACATTGACTTGCTCTTGGGTGTCATCTCTGTTGTCAATTTTCCATTTCATTGCTGCTGGGTGCAGGGTTGGAGCTTAATCATCTGCTGGTTTAGGCTCGTTTCTTGGCAAGGTGGTTTTGGGCTTTGCGGCTCATGGTTTCACCCCCATCGTTAAGATTTTTGTGTGGGGTTTATTCCCTTATTTTGTTATGCTTTTGCTGCATGTCTTGGGATTAGTTTTATGAGGCCCCTCTCGGGTTTCTTCTGTGTTGGGCCTGCGTGTCCCCTTTTTTTGGGCTTATATTGGGGTTGTTTTTGGTGTGCCCTTTGGGTTTTTTGGCGGGTTTGTGCAATCTACTCCAGTGTTGACTTCTCAACCTCTTCCTATCACCATGAGGCATTTTCTGGTAGGCCTTTCACTAATGTATCTATAATTTCCTCGGGCATTTACAAAATGTAATATTTTCATTGAATAAAACTACAGTTTTTTCTTTGGAAAAAAATTAAAAGCATTATAGAACATCAATAATCCCACCCTCACTATGGTCATTAGATTTTCTTTTGTTTTTTGTTGATATTAGAATTCAATGTGGTAAAAATATTTCACACACTTTCAGTCATAAATAAAATATTTTCACGCAATATAATTTCATACCAACGTTAATAAGAGATATACTAATTAGAAGTAAAAAAAATGTGAGTAAGATGTTTAAATCTTACACTTTTCAAAAATATTTCAACAGAATATTTAAATAAACTATTTGAACATTTATCTTAACTATTTTAATGTTGTATATAATAACATGTTCAATGTCTAAAAGCAAAAAATGTAGTTGAAAGTTAAAAAATAAAATAAAATAAAAAATAGCAAGTATTTCCTAATAAGAATAATGAGCGGGAGACATGTATATATATAAAATTAATATGCAACATTTAAAAATATTTATAATAATAAAATATTTCAATTAGGTCATCAATACAAATTTTTAATATGTAGAATTAAGTAATATTGGGGTATAATTAAGAATATATTAATAACAAAAAAACCATTTTAATGTGGACAATACAGTTCATAGATAAAATATCTCAATGCACATGTTATGCAAAATATTATCAGAGTAATAATATAAATTGGTTGAGGAATAAATTGTAAAAACCTTGTATTATTAGTATAATAATAACCTTGTGTATATTTTGTTAAACAAATTTGAGACATTTGAGATTATATATATATATATATATATATATATATATATATATATATATATATATATAGAAAGAGAGAGGGATGCAATTTTTCCCCAAAATTTTCACTCTAAACGAGGTTTGCACATGAATAGATTTGATCCCTCTCGCCTCATGGCAGATCCATGTTTAAGTTGGATTTATACTAGTTGATATTTTCGTTCAATGTGGTAAAAATATTTTACTCACTCTTAGTCATAAATAAAATATTTAGATGTCCACATGTCATGATAATTTCATATCAACTTTAAAAAATATAAACTAATTAGAAGTTTAAAAAAAATGTGAGTAAGGTGTTTCAATTTTATACTTCAAAAATATTTCAACATGATTTAAATAAAATATTTGAACTTCTATGCTAACTAATTTATGTTCATATCCACTTCATATACATCTATATATAGAAAGAAAATATTTTAACATTGTGTATAATATTTTAATGTTGTATATAAAAAATATAATATTTTAATATTGTATATAATAAAAAATTCAACGTGTATGTTACATTCATTTGATTGCAGATAAGTAAGTGGATGTCCATACTAGTGACATGGAAAGTTGTGGAAACTCTCTTGCCATGCAAAAACTAGACCATTTATGTGGTGTTTACTGGAGAATAAAATCCCCGTGTGGGAAAATCTTCAAAAAAGGGAAAAAGAAGGACCAAATTGGTGCATTCTCTGCAAGAATGAAGAGCAAATAGGTGCACACCTATTCCCGATGTGTCTCTTTGCCAGGTTCTTATGGGATTGTCTAAAATAGTCTTTGAATTATAATTTAGAATGGAGAGGTAACTCTTTAAGGAAGCCTGGCAGCTGTGGTGGGATTCCACCATGAAGTAAGATTATCACTATATCCCCCCTTGATATGCTAGGGAATTTGGATGTCAAGGAGCATGGAAACCTTCAGAGACTCTTCCACTATCCCTAAGCTGGTAGCTACACAAGTCTGTGCTATTGTGATGCAGGTGCCGCATTTAGAGCCCTCCTAATATGTTAGGATGTCCAGTGGAGAAGAAATCGACTAAGAGATACCTTGGGCTTATTTTGATGGAGCTTCTTTGATCGATGACACTTGTAGAGGGGGTATAGTCCTTCATATAAATAATCAACACTGTTTGCATTCTTAGAATGGTCTTGGCAGAGGCACTAACAAATTATGCTAAACTTCTCTCCCTAAAGCCGCTCTTGTGTTTGTGATCTGGATTTAAACAAGGACGCAACAAATTACATATATAACCATACATATAGAGATGCAACAGAAATAATACTTCATTTCATTACTGTAAAATACTGAAATATGCTTACAAACAGAAATGGAAATAAACTAGTTAGGGCGATGGTAGCTTATCTATGAGAAGAGATGTGGTAGCTACATGCCTCTAAACTGTGTTACAATGAGGTTCGAAGGCCTCTTTATTGTTGAGAAACAATGAAAAACCCTAAACATCCAAAAACCTAACCCTAGAAGATGAAACACCAAACTGTGGGCCCCGTTTGGGTAAATTGGTACATCAACTTCCCGGGGTCGTAACTTTGGCATACGATCTCTGTTTGACGTGCAAAATATCTCGTTAGAAAGATCTATCCGAGAACTACAACTTTGGGAAGAGAAATCTTTATGTAAGGACCTAAGTTGCTCCCATTTTTCCCAAAAACTGTCGTTTAGGGCCTCAAAACAACTCCAGAAGTTCAGGACCCGAAAAACTACTAAAAATAGTAAATTGTGCTACAGTTAAGGAAACTGAAAAGCTGAAAGAAACAATGGTGGGGGTCCAAGTGGACTTGGTGGGTGGCCACCAATATCCACCTAGATCATTCCTCCCCCCTTAGGAAGCAATGGTCTCCATTGCGTTGAGTTCCTCCATGAGATGAGGAAACTTCTGCTGAACTTGGTCCTTGGTGAAGGAGTTGGCCTGCTTTGACAACTCTATACAGTTGGATATTCTGCTGGTGAGTGTGCTTGATCTGTGTGTCCATGATCTGATTAGTTGCAGCTTGTTCCATGCAATATGGATTTAACTATGTGGGTGTTAGCTGTTCTGCAATGTCTGATGTGTCTAGTAATTGAGGAAAGTATGGCCAAAGGTGGTCCACATTGAACACTGGGTGCAAGCCAAGGAATGGGGGAATGTTGAGCTCAAATGCATTGTATCCCATAGCTTTGGTAATGGCGTAAGGACCATATCAAAGTGGTATGAGTTTCCGATAGGCTCCGGTAAGGCGTTCCTTTTGCAAATGCAACCAAACTTTGTCACCCACCTGAAACTTGTGTGGCACTCGATGTTGATCATGTCGTTGCTTGTACTTGGCATTTGATTTATCTAGAATTTCGTGGACCTGCTAGCGAATACGTTGGATGTGCTTAATGAAATTGTTTGCCTTATCTGTTACAGACTCGACATGAGCCGAATCTACATGAGTAGCTACAAGTGGCATGACCACATCAATGGGACATAGTGGGTGGAATCCCAAGCCCATATGAAAAGGGCTGTGGCCAGTTGAGATGTTGAGAGCCCGGTTGTAGCTGTTCTGAACATAAGGGAGGCTATCATACCATGTGCATGGATGCTTTGAGTTGTACATGCGCAGAATGTGTATGATCATCCTATCGATAACCTCTGTCTGGCCATCAGTTTGAGGATGGAAGGCTGTGGACTTAGTGAGTTTGGTGTCCAGCATCAACCAGAGACTGGACCAAAATGTACTTAGGAACCTACTGTCTCGACCTGAGATGATAGACTGTGGGATCCCAAAGTGTACCCACACTCGTTCAAAGAAGAATTTAGCAATGACTTATGCTATGATATTCTTCTTGCATGCCGCAATAATGGCCATTTTAGAGAATCTATCGACGACCACAAAATCACAGTCGTTTCCATGCTTAGTGGAAGGAAGGCCCAACATTTAATCCATGGAGATGGATTCCCAAGGTCGACTAGGGGTAGGCAGCGAGGTATAGAGGCTTTGCTTCTTGATGGTCAGTTTGGCAATGGTGCAGGCAGTGCATGATCTGATGTACTTCCCGACATCTTGTCGAAGATTCGGCCAATAGAAATACTTCTGCAGTACTACTGATTCGGATTTAAACAGGAATGCAACAAATTACAGAGCTAACCATAAACACAGAGATGCAGCGGAACTAATACTTCATTTCATTAATGTAAAATACTGAAATATGCTTACAAACATAAATGGAAATAAACCAGCTAGGGCGATGGTAGCTTATCTCTGAGAAGAGATGTGGTGGCTACATGCCTCTGAACTGTGTTACAATGAGGCTCAAAGGCCTATTTATTGTTGAGAAACAATGGAAAACCCCAAGCATCCAAAAACCTAACCCTAGAAGATGAAACACCAAACTATGGGCCCCGTTTGGGTAAATTGGTACATCAACTTCCCAGGGTCGTAACTTTGGCATACGATCTCTGTTTGACGCGCACAATATCTCATTAGAAAGATCTATCCAAGAAATCCAACTTGGTGAATATGCAACATCGATCCTTGGACCCATGTTGCTCCCAGTTTTCCCAAAAAACGTTGTTTAGGGCCTCAAAACGGCTTCAGAAGTTTAGAACCCGAAAAACTACAAAAAATAGTAAACTGTGCTACAATTAAGGAAACTGAAAAGCTGAAAGTAACAATGGTGGGGGTCCAAGTGGACTTGGCGGATGGCCACCAATATCCACCTGGATCATTCCTTCCCCCTTAGGAAGCAATGGTCCCCATTGTGTTGAGTTCCTCCATGAGATGATGAAACCTCTGTTGAACTTGGTCCTTGGTGAGCCACATGCCCTGGTGAAGGAGTTGGCCTGCTTTGACAACTTGATACAGTTTGATATTCTGCTGGTGAGTGTGCTTGATCTGTGTGTCCATGATCCAATCAGTTGCAGCTTGTTCCATGCAATCTGGATTTAACTCTGTGGGTGTGAGCTGTTCTGCAATGTCAGATGTGTCTAGTAATGGTGGAAAGTATGGTTGAAGGAGGTCCACACTGAACACTAGGTGTAGGCCAAGGAATGGGGGAATGCTGAGCTCAAATGCATTGTCTCCCACAGCCTTGGTAATGGTGTAAGGACCATATATGAGTGTTCTGAGTTTCTGATAGGCTCTGGTAAGGTGTTCTTTTTGCAAATGCAACCAGACTTTGTCGCCCACCTGAAACTTGTGTAGCACTGGATGTTGATCATGTTGCTGCTTGTACTTGGTATTTGATTTCTCCAGAATGTCATGGACCTGCTGGTGAATATGTTGGATGTGCTCAATGAAGTTTTTTCCTTATCTGTTTCAGACTGGACATGAGTCGAATCTGCGTGAGTAGCTGCAAATGGCATGGCCACATCAATGGGACATAGTGGCTAGAATCTAAAGCCCACCGGAAAAGGGCTATGGCCAATCGAGCTGTGGAGAGCTCGGTTGTAGCTATGTTGAACATAGAGGAGGCTCTCATCCCATATGCGTGGGTGCTTTGAGTTGTACATGCGCAGAATGTGTATGATCATACTGTTGATAACCTTTGTCTGGCCATCAAGTTGAGGATGGAAGGTTGTGGACTTAGTGAGTTTGGTGTCCAGCATCGACCAGAGACTGGACCAAAATGTACTGAGGAACTTGTTGTCCCGATTTGAGATGATAGACTATGGGATCCCAAAGTGTACCCACACTCGAGTTTAGCAGTGGCTTCTACTGTGATATTCTTCTTGCAGGACGCCATAATGGCCATCTTCGAGAACCCGTTGAGAACCACAAAAACACAATCATTTCCATGCTTAGTGGAAGGAAGTCCTGACATGTAATCCATGGAGATGGATTCCCAAGGTTGACTAGGGGTAGGAAACTGGTTATATATGCCTTGGTTCTTGATGGTTGGTTTGGAAATGGCATAGGCAGTGCATGATCTGATGTACCTCTCGACATCCTGTCGAAGATTCAACCAATAGAAATAATGCTGCAGTACTGCCACCATTTTCTCAACCCCAAAATGACCAACAACCCGACTGTAGTGTGCTTCCAAAATCATCTTGGCACGCTCGCTTGAAGGAACACAAAGGTGACCCAAGTGGCATAACAGGGAATCCTGAAGGTGAAAATCTGGAACATGCTGACCCTCCAAGAGTGTCTGGTATGTGTGGTTGAATTCTAGGTCACTTTAGTAGAGAAGTGGCAAATTAGAAGTCTTGTGCCCACAAGAGTTGAGCATGGTGGTTAACGCCATGATCGGTGGTTGACCAAGGCAATCTGAAACATTATTGGTGTTGCCCTTCTTATAATTGATATTCAAATGGAACTGTTGCAGGTATGTGGACCACTTCCGATGGCAAACATTCTGCAATTTCCCTTGGGTTTGTATGAATTGCAGGGGTCGGTGGTCTGTGTGGATGACTGTTTCCTTCCCCAAAATGTAATGCTTCCATTGTCGGCAGGCCTGCAAAATGGAATACATCTCTTTCTCATAATTGGGATACTTCCAGACTGTGTCTGAAAGTGTCTCACTGAGATATGCCATTGGATGCCTGTGTTGAGTAAGGACTGCCCCAATAGCATAGTCAGAGGCATCTGTCTTGACCTCAAATGGTTGTTGCAAGTCTGGTAATGCGAGCACTAGTGTCGAGTAGAGGTGACCTTTCAACTTTGTGAATGCCTTCTGTTGAGATTCAGACCAAAAGAATTTTTCTTTCACTCCTCTCCTCGTGACTTGACTTAAGGGCCAAGTGATATGAGAAAATCCCAACACGAACCTATGGTAGAAGTTGGGAAGGCCTAGAAAGCTGCAGAGCTCTGTCAGAGTGGTTGGAGATGGCCAATCTTGAATGACTTGGATCTTGGCTGGATCCACATGTACCCCCTACTCATCAATAATGTATCCTACATACTGAACCTGGGTCATGCCAAAAGTGCATTTCTGCAAATTGGCACATAACTTGTGTTGCCGCAGTGTTTGGAGAACCCGTCGGATGTGTTGGAGGTGCTCTTCCCAACTCTGGCTAAAGATCAAGATGTCATCCAAGTATACCACCACAAATGAGTTGGTGAATGGCCGTAAGATGTCATCCATTAGCCTCATGAAGGTTGCAGGAGCATTTGTCAATCCGAAAGGCACAACCAACCATTCGAAAAGGCCATCCTTGGCTTTGAAGGTAGTCTTCCACACATTGGAGGGTTCGATTGGTACCTGGTCATATCCTGACTTCAAATCGATCTTGCTGAAATATTTTACCCCCTTTAGTTGGTCCAGGAGGTCGTCAATCCATGGGATCGGGTACCTATTATGGACAGTGATCTTGTTCAGCGCCTGATAGTCAATAGGGAGTCTCCAAGTCCCATCCTTCTTCTGTACCAACAAGATCGGGCTCCCACAGGGCAATGAACTCGGACGGATGTGACCTTTCTATAGCAGCTCTTGAATCTACCTCTTGATTTCATCGTTCTCCAGAACATAGCGCCGATAGATTGGTCCATTAGGTAGTGGCGCACCTGGAGTCAGATTGATGGAGTGCTTGACCTGACGGTGCAAAGGAACCCCTGCGGGGGAGGTGAAGATGTCCTCGTACTCCTCCACGACCTTGTCCATCTGTAGTTGTCGTATGGAGGGGCCCTGTCTGGAGGTCGTTACCACTGTCTTCTCCTTTCCTTAAGGGCGTATCATCAGGAAAACAAATTTCCCAGTTTTGGAAATGAGCTTATTGCATTATTTTGCAGTAACCAAAGAGATGGTGGTAGGTGGTGCTACCTCCGGTATCCTGTACAACTTATTTCCCAAAGTAACAATAACAGCATGGGGCCTTAATTCATACACAACATGTCGCTTCCACAAGTATGGTTGTCCTAATAATACATCACAAACTTCAAGGGGAGAAATGTCACACAATACCTCATCCGTGAAGGGCTTGATGTTGTATGGAAGGCGACACTGCTGGCTCACACGAATATCCCATCCTTGGTGAAGCCACCTGATGGTGTACGATTGTGGATGTGCTATGGTCGGCAAGCCCATTCGCTTCATGACCTCTACCAAAATGAGGTTCTTTTGGCTCCCACTGTCGACAATGAACTGTAGCGAGGAGCCCACTACCCACATTTGGGAGTGGAAGAGACGCTCCTCCTCCTCTGGGTCTTTGGGTTCCTCCTTCTGGATCTTCGTGGTGGCAACAGTGGCGTTGGGCTCCGCGTCGATAATATGCTTCCCTTTTTCATTCCCCTTGTCGGGTTCTGAATTAGAGTCAGAACATGCATATGATTCTGAAACCTTTAGCTTGACCACTAGTGACTGATTGGCCCAACACTCACTTGTGTTGTGAGTGGAGCTCTTATGGAACTAACACCACTTTCCCGTGTTCTTTTTTTGGCTTCGCGACACTGTTCTTTGCTTGCAGCTTTGGTGCGTTGTCTTGGGCTGCCCCGCCTTAGCTTTGTCCTTTGTTCTGCGGTTTGGGGGCACCTTTCCCTTGCTTCGGATTCGCAGATCTAAAGTCTCGCTTCTTATTTAAACTTTTGCTCGACCTTGACGGCATGTCGGTATGCCGTGCTGAGCGAGGATATGTTTAGGAATTATATTTCTTCTTAGATGTACTTGTGCAGGAAACCACGGTATTTGAGTATCAAATGTTGCTTCGAATCCTTGATACCCAACTTTGTGCGAAGGGTATGGAAAATATTGGTAAACTCCGGCACGTCTTGGTCCCTTCCCTCCCGCAGCGTGGTCCAATTTATGTATTAATCCTCATAGCTTTCGACAGGCTAGTGATGCTCCTTGATGGCAACCCGGAATGAATTCCAAGTGGGTGCGATTGAAAATAGTGAGCCTGTACTTTCATCCTTCTGCTCACAGTAGGTTTCCCACCAGTCATTGACATGGGGGGCTGCTTTGAGAAGAGCGAAAATAATCTTTTCCTGACTGGAAAAATTATGAATAGAAAAATAACCCTCTAGTATATTTAAACATTTATCAACGACATCAACATCTATCTGACCCTCAAATATGGGGATTTCAAAATTAACTTGTACCTTAAACGGTGTGGAATTTCTAGAGTAGCTGTTGGAAGCCCATGCATTGCCCCTAGGTAGCCGCTGAAGGATCTGGGCAAAGCTATCCATCATCGCATTCCTTTGTTGCTCAAGGGCTTCTTTGAGCAAGATTTTGATAGGATCTCCTGCCCCCTCATATTTCTTTTCATCCACCATGGGAGGCCATCGGGATTTGCGAGGCTTCTCTTGCAAAGGTTTGACCAGTTCAAGCCCTAACTCCTTATATCTCGACCTCGTTGGGGACATGCAAAGAAAAACAGAGAAAAAATAGACTGCTCTGATACCACTAATCTGGATTTGAACAGGAACACAACAAATTACAGAGATAACCATAAACATAGAGATGCAATGGAAAAAATACTTCATTTTGTTAATGTAAAATACTGAAATATGCTTACAAACATAAATGGAAATAAACCAACTAGGGCGATGGTAGCTTATCTCAAAGAAGAGATGTGATGGCTATATGCCTCTGAACTATGTTATAATGAGGCTCGAAGGCCTATTTATTGTTGAGAAACAATGGAAAACCCTAAACATCCAAAAACCTAACCCTAGAAGATGAAACGCCAAACTGTGGGCCCCGTTTGGGTAAATTGGTACATCAACTTCCTGGGGTCGTAACTTTGGCATACGATCTCCGTTTGATGCACACAATATCTCGTTAGAAAGATCTATCTGAGAAATCCAACTTTAGGAAGAGAAACATCAGTCCAAGGGCCCATGTTGCTCCCATTTTTCCCAAAAAACATCGTTTAGGGCCTCAAAACGGCTCTGAAAGTACAAGACCCAAAAAACTGCTAAAAATAGTAAACTGTGCTACAATTAAGGAAACTGAAAAGCTGAAAGAAACAATGGTGGGGGTCCAAGTAGACTTGGTGGGTGGCCACCAATATCCACCTGGATCAACTGCCACCATTTTCTTGACTGAAATTCCCAGCAACCCAACTGTAGTGTGCTTCCCAAATCATCATGGCACGCTCTCTTGAAGGAACACAAAGGTGACCCAGGTGGCATAACAGCGCATCCTGAAGGTGAAAATATGGAACATGCTGACCCTCCAAGAGTGTCTCATAAGTGTGGCCAAATTTTGGGTCACTTTTGTAGATAAGTGTCCAATCAGAAGTCTCGTGCCCACAAGAGTTGAGCACAGTGGTTAACGCCATGATAGGTGGTCGACTGTGGCAATATACAACATTATTGTTGCTACCCTTCTTATACTTGATATTCAAATGGAACTGTTGCAGGTATGTGGACCACTTCTAATGGCGATCATTCTGCAATTTCCCTTGGGTCTGTATAAACTGTAAGGGTCAGTGGTCTATGTGGATGACCATTTCCTTCCCCAAAAATGTAATGCTTCCAAGGGCCAAGTGATATGAGAAAATCCCAACACAAACATGTGGTAGAAGTTGGCAAGTCTTAGAAAGCTGCGGAGCTCTGTTAGAGTGGTTGGAGATGGCTAATCCTGAATGACTTGGCTCTTGGTTGGATCCACATGCACCCCCTATTCATCAATAATGTATCCCAGATATTGAACCTGGGTCATGCCAAAATTGCATTTCTCCAAATTGGCACATAACTTGTGTTACACAGTGTTTGGAGAACCTATCGGATGTGGTGGAGGTGCTCTTCCCAAGTCTGGCTGAAGATCAGGATGTCTTCCAAGTATACCACCAAAAGTGAGTTGGTGAATGGCCACAAGATGTCATCCATTAGCCTCATGAAGGTTGCAGGAGCATTCGTCAATTTGAAAGGAATAATCAACCATTCGAAAAGGCCCTCCTTGGCTTTGAAGGTAGTCTTCCACACATCGGAGGGTTTGATTGGTACTTGGTGATATCCTAACTTCAAATCAATCTTGCTGAAATATTTCCCCCCTTTCAATTGGTCCAAGAGGTCACCAATCCATGGGATTGGGTACCTATTACGGATAGTGATCTTGTTCAGCGCCCGGTAGTCAACACATAGTCTCCAAGCCCCATCCTTCTTTTGTAACAACACGATTAGGCTCCCACAGGGCGATGAACTCAGTGGGATGTGACCTTTTTGCAGCAGCTCTTCAATCTGCCTCTTGATTTATCATTCTGCAGAGCGAAGTGCCGATAGATTGGTCCATTGGGCAGTGGCGCACCTGGGGTCAGATAGATGGAGTGCTTGACATGACAATGCAGAGGAACCCCTGCGGGTGAGGTGAAGATGTCCTTGTACTCCTCCACTACCTTGTCCATCTATAGTTGTCATGCAAAGGGGCCCTATTTGGAGGTCGTGGCCACCGTCTTGTTCTTTCCTTGAGGGCATATCATCAGGAAAACAAATTTCTCGATTTTGGAAATGAGCTTACTACATTGTTTTGCAGTAACCAAAGAGAGGGTGGTAGGCGGTGCTACCTCCAGTATCCTGTAAAACTTATTTCCCAAAGTAACACTAACAGCATGGGTCATTAATTCATACATAACATGTCGCTTCCACAAGTATGGTTGTCCTAATAATACATAAAAAACATTAAGGGGAGCAACGTTGCACAATACCTCATATGTGAAGGGTTTGATGTTGTATGGAAGGTGACACTGCTAGCTCACGCGAAGATCCCCTCCTTCGTGAAGCCACCCAATGGTGTACGGTTGTGGATGTGTTATGGTCGATAAGCCCAGTTGCTTCATGACCTCTGACGAAATGAGGTTCTTTTGAATCCCGCTGATAATTAACTGTAGTGGGGAGCCCTTTACCCACATCTGGGAGTGGAAGAGACGCTCCTCCTCCTCTAGATCTTTGGGTTTGTCCTTCTGGATCTTTGTGGTGGAAATCGTGGCATTGGGCTCCACATCGATAATTTTCTTCCCTTTGTCATTCCCCTTGTCAGGTTCTAACTCAGATTTGGAACATGCATCTGATTTTGAAACCGTTAGCTCAGCCACTAGTGACTGCTTGGCCCGACACTCACTTGTGTTGTGAGTGGAGCGCTTATGGAACTTACACCACTTTCCTGTGTCCTTTTGAGGCTTCACAATGCTGTTCTTTGCTTGCAGCTTTGGCGGGTTGTCTTGGGCTACCGCGCCTTGGCTTTGTCCTTTGTTCTGCAGTTTGGGGGAACCTTTCCCTTGCTTCGGATTCGCAGATCCAAAGTCTCGCTTCTTCTATTTAAACTATTGGTCGATCTTGATGACATATCGGTATGCCGTGCCAAGCAAGGAGATGTTCAGGAATTCTATTTCTTCCTAGATGTACTTGTGCACGCAACCATGGTATTTGAGTACCAAATGCTACTCCGAATCCTTGATACCCAACTTTGTGTGAAGGGTATGGAAAATATTGGTAAACTCGGGCATGTCTTGGTCCCTTCCCTGCCACAACGTGGTCCACTTTATGTATTGATCCTCATAGCTTTTGATAGGGTAGTACTGCTCCTTGATGGCAGTCCAAAATGAATCCCAAGTGGGTGCGGTTGAAAACAGTGAGGCCGTACTTTCATCCTTCTACTCATAGTAGGTTTCCCACCAGTCCTTGACGTGGGGGGCGGCTTTAAGAAGAGAAAAAGTAATCTCTTCCCAGCCAGAAAAACCATGAACAGAAAAATACCCTTCTAGCGTATTTAACCATTTTATCTACGACGTTTGCATCTATCTCACCCTCAAATATAGGAATGTAAAAATTAACTTGTACCTTGTCATGCGGAAAGAGTCAATTTTGTGGAAAAAACTGACCTCCCTAGAAGCTAAGGCTTTCTAGTGACAAACAAAACAATCAAGCACTATCTTTCCCTAAATATGCATTTAAAATAAAAAGCAACCAGGTGTTTAAGGCTTACCATTAGTCCAACGCTGTTTGTAGTAGCCAAGCCTCTCTGATCCAGATGAGCTTCTTCTCCTTGAAGCCTGCATTCACTAACAAGCAAACGATTACATAACACCTGAATAACTCATATAATAAAACATATTCATCATAAAGACCAAGGAGTTTATGAAACAAATTATATATAACAACTTGTTGAGAAAAATGAACTTAATTGTATTAATTGGAAACAAAAGAAACCTTACAACCAGTGCCTTGGTGTTGTGCAGGTCCCTCCCAGGGTCCAGCAAGAGTTATCCTCTACTTTGATCAGCTCACCCACTTCCAAATGAAGCTAAGAAAGGATTGGAATCTCTCCTCTCAAGCTCTATAAGGGAGTCCTAATTTCAGCAGCATCTACCCTTAGGAATGTTCAGCTTTCAACCTCCCCTCCCTCTGGCCCAATGCCTGTATTTATAATGCTTTGGAGGAAGTTAATCAGGTCCACCATCAATGGGATAAGCTCCTCTTTGAAAGGGATAGCTCCCCTCTTCATGGGATAAGTTCCTCTTTCATTGGGATGCATGAACCATCTGGAGGCGCTCAATCCACGTCAAACCATCTTCTAGAATGCTCTAGAATCGACCACAAGTAAGTTTTTTTGAAGTAAAACTTGCGCCTTTTGACTTTTACAAGGGTACACACCCACCCCTTTACAGACAAAGCGTACAAGTACGCAGGTATTATGTACTTGAGGTGCGTACACGCAGGTAACAGTAAGAGAAACTGCGTAACCAGAGTTATATTGACTTTTTAAGGCTTTCTCTCTTTTTTGGAGTTTGACATGAGGAGCAGAGGTATAAGACTTGCCAAGGAGGACAATATGGTTTGATGGAGCCATACTGACTGCAAATAGTCATGGTGACAAATTTTAGTGTAACAGATTGCCCCCTAAAGTGCGAAGTCTGTAGTAGATTAGGGTTTCATATCATCTAGGAAGGGTGAAGCACTTTATCATTTCGAGGATTATCTTGTGGAGAGCCCAGTTGGAACCTGCAAATATTCAACACAAAATACATATATGAGATCATATCATCGCTGAGGTAGGCATTCCCATACTCAGATCAAAAACTTAACTAACAAACTAACTACTGCTCTGATATAGGAATGATTTCGCAGTACATCATAATCATAGACACATGTAGACACAGTATGGACGCAGCCATCTGTTTATAATTAGTCTACTATATAATGAATACAAAACTCCTCGTAGCCTGGATGGCGGAAACTAGATCCAGGGTCTTCATTTCTACTTCCCGAAATAGTACGATTCTATCCATGCGAATAAATGAGTTGATGTCGAACATGGTAGAAACCACTTGATTACCAGTCAATGATGTAAACTGTTAACAAGTGTGAGAGAGACCACCAGTGATGTCAATTGTTCTCAAAGTACCCAGTACAATCCATGAGATGTGAATGAATGTGTTGATGTCGAACATGTCACGGAATCCTTCGATCGAAAGTCAATGATGTAAACTGTCGTCAAAGGCGAGAAACCTGCCATTGATGCATGCATATCTCAAGGTACTGACGATTCCTAGATCATCTTTCTAGATAATGTGCTGATGTCGATAGAAAGTGATCCGTTGCAGGTAAGCCCACAACACGAAATCATAGATCAAGTTGAAGAAATGTAGCTGTAAGGACTGACTCAGGGATGGTCAAGATGGATGACAGGTATTTTGCAGATGAATGGTTTATTTGCAGTGACCTCTTGAACACATAACGACACAACAGATGGCTTGGTGACAATTGACCCAAAGTTAATACCCAGAAAACGGCTGAAGACTTTCAATGTGGTTTGATCAACTATTAGGCAAAGGATTTCCCAACCCAGGTGAATGAAAAGTGTCATGTTCAAGAGTGGTGATAAGGTTTCTTCGAGACAAAGGATAACAAAGAGGCTCATTTTTCTCTCTTTTCCCCCACCATTTCTGGCAAGTACCTCTTTATTTTTTACAAGCTTGAGGAGGATAACATTTGCTTGATTATAAGCTCATACTTCGGATGAGTCCAACTTAGTTTAGATTCGAAACCTAAGAAGGAGTGGTCCGTTCCTGTTTGTAATCGAACAGGTCCTTTACTGTGAAATTTTAACGAGTCCAGTATAGGAGAAACTCGGTGTTTTTCAATTTTAGAGAGTCTGAAAAAACTTAAGAAGACTCCAGGGTTGACCTTTTTCGTAAATTTGTGTCTCCCAAGCCCAAAAAAGTATAAAATAATACTTGAGAGAACCGCTTGATCTTTACGACCAAGGAGTACTTTCATGATTAGTGTCTTTGATCTGAAAAGTAAAAAGCGATCAAGGACACGTTGTTTTATTTCCAATATCGAATTTGAAACGACAAAAATCCAGCAATCTTTTCATGTTTTTATGGTCAGAAAAGGGCTGTAAGAGGACCGTCTTTTAATTCCGTTTTAATGAGTGTAAAAGAAACGCTCGGTAATCTTTTCATGTTTTAGGAGTCAGAAAAGGGCTTAAAGATGACTCTGATGTTTTTGTTTGTAAAAAATGACAATTTTCCCTGAAAATCCTTTATCCTGCACAAAAACCAACACATTACTCATACCTGTTGAAGATAGATAAAAATACTTTGAAAAATACCTTTTCATGGTGAAAAATAAACGAATTTACCATTTATTTACCCAAAAAACCTATAAAAAGGGCTTTTACCAATTCATTTTT
The DNA here is from genome assembly GCA_031772625.1 of Pinus tabuliformis. Lineage (NCBI taxonomy): Eukaryota > Viridiplantae > Streptophyta > Pinopsida > Pinales > Pinaceae > Pinus > Pinus tabuliformis. The sequence goes on along the minus strand of CM062818.1, from coordinate 1,401,675,057 downwards.
ACCATTTTACTGTTGAGGAGAGAAAAAGGGCTTTTGGCAAGAAACTTCCCGTGGACATTGCGGAGAATCCGACCGTCGAAATCGAATGCCGTCTCTTCCAGGTAATTTTCAACATCCTCCTGTTCAATTTCATCCGTTTAGAATTCTTTTTTAGGCCCTAGATTTCATTTTTTGGAGGCTTTGGGGTTTCAAAAAACCGCCTCTCGGCGTACGCAGGCACCACACTAGGGACCCGCGTACCCCGACATTTTCTCAGTTGGAAAAATGTCGGGGGTACGCACCTTGCCTTCAGAAACCCTGCGTACCCACGCTCTGTTCCTAAAGGCGGGGTGCGTACTCCGCGCAACAAGTTTTTTAAACCCTAAATTCTCCAAAATGGACCAAATTTTTTTGATTTTATGAACTCTAATGGATGTTTTATGCTGTGTAGATTGTTCACCATGCTTGATTGGTGCGAGAGAGAGCAAGAAGATGTTGATTTGGCCGCCATTAATCATCAACCGTCAATTTATGCTTTGAAGGCATGCGGCCTTTATAAATACTGGGCCATACCTGGCATGAGGGCCCAAGTGAGATTTCTAGAGTGGTTGGTAGAAAGATGGAACGTTCAGGACCAGTGTTTTTATATTGGAGGGCACCAGCTCGAGATGGAGCCTACAGATATTTACTTTCTCACTGGTTTGCCCAAGAGAGGCGAACACTTGACTCTTTTCGGGACTAGGCCGGGTGGCCAGTCCATAGCTAGTCTCCGACAAGAGTGGTGTAACACTCAGTCTCAGGAGAAGGGGATAGAGATCAAAACTATATCCCGCCCTGAACTTATGGTGATTGCCTTTACAGTTACCAGACTTTGCGGGGTTTCCGCTTTACACATTGCCACTGGATCCCAGATGCGGATGGCGATTGATTGCTATCGAGGTACCATTTTCAACTGGTGTGATGCTGTGTTGGCCAATGTAAAAGGCCAACTGACTAGAGCCAAAAACGGACAGCTAAAGACTTTTGGTTATGGGCCTTTAGTTGTGAGTTTTGGATTAGAGAGGGTTCCGATGCTGATCCCACAACAGCTCACTGTTGAGGCTGGGCTTCCCCGAGAGCCCAAATTGATGCGATGGGTTGCGGTTATGGCCCGTCATCCTGATGAGGGAACGGAGGTTGTTCGATTTACTCCGGAGTACTTTCGCTGGTTAGAAGACCAGGTCTTTTCTATACAGGATTTTCCTTATGCCGGAGTTGATTTTCGTGGAGATCCGGACATGGTTCTTCCACCGGGAGAACAATGGGATGATACAAGTAAATTCATTTTCCACAAGTTTTTTAAACTATCTATTTTTTTGTTTGTTTTTATATCGTCTCAAAACTGATAGTAATAATTTTCAAAATGCAGATGTAGGCCCACGACGTCCAGCCAATCTCCGGCCTTTCGAGAGGAGACTACCAGTTGCAGAGGCACCGGCCCCACAGGACGAGGCCACAAAGACTTTAGCTGAGTTGGAAAGTGACCTAGAGCGTCTTACAACAGATATACCAGAGACTACCATAGATGACATTCCAATCCGGCTTCAGCGCTATGTAGTCGGGGTCCCGGGACCTTTTAGGAGGTTCTTGTGTAGGGTAGCCCGTGCAGTGGTGTCATATAGAGATCATCACCAGTGATTGGATGGTCGTTTTGTAGACATATGTGAAATTTTGGTTTTTTGTACTTATCATTTTTGCCGATCATAAGGTGTTTTTCAACCTATGATCGAAGACGATGTATTTTTTGACACACTCCTATATATATATATATCATTATTACCGGCTTATCTTGTAAATCATGTTATGGAATGGTTTTAAATTTACATGTATGATTATTGCAAATGTCTATTTAACATTTGAGAAGCAATTGCATCTGCTAATGTATTTAAAGACCTTGGAATATGTTGATATTCAATGTAATCAAACTCACGTTCCAAGAGACGCACTCTCAAAAATAACCTTAATAACACTGGATTTATAATGGCATATACTCTATTAAGTTGTAATACAACGAGTTCAGAATCTAACCTCACTATCAAACTCCGAATCCCAAATGAAATAGATTCAGACAATAACTCAATCACTGCACTGTATTCTGCAATGTTGTTTTTTGTTTGACCGAGGCTCACCCCATGCATAGATACTAACTCGTCAGAGGGCGAATAGATAACCCAAGCTGCGGAAGAGATATTCCGTGTACTACGACAAGCACCATCAGCGAAACCAATGTATGTTTGGAGAGGCATCGACATCTGCATCATCAAGAGTAAAACCAAGATAAGCTAGAATAATGACGAAAAAAACACACTCTCTAGGCTAAGCACACTGTCTATACTAACAAACACACCAGCTAGAAAGAAAAACTAACCTAACTAAGAATCTCCATACCCATCTTTTAAGCATAATACCTCTTTAGGTAAAGTCCATTTTTGGGTTTACCCAAAGAGTCCCCGTCAAAGTCTACCAGCTCATAGGCCCCTTTTGCTAGCTTTCATTTGACAATATAGGGCCCATGCCACATAGGAACGAATTTTCCAGCACCTAATTTATCATTAGCTTGATCATATAATAACACTAGGTCTCCTTCCGAAAAATTTCGAGGGGTAACATTTCGATCATACTGAGCTTTCATACGTTTTGCGTGAGTCTCGATCGCCAATGTAGCATCACGTCGATTCTCATCTAATTGAGCTAAGTATAATAAACGCTTTTCCTCTTCGGAAGTATCTGGAAGTAACTCGATGGCCATTTGCAGTGACGGGATTTCGCATTCAATGGGTAGCACAACTTCCAAACCATAAACTAGTTGGAAAGGAGTGAACCCTGTTGATGTTTTCACTGAGGTTCGGTACGCACAAAACGCTGAAAATAACATGTTGTGCCAATTCGACCGATGAATACCAATGATTCGTCGGATCATGATAACTAAAACTTTGTTGATGGACTCAACCAGACCATTTGCTTGTGGATAATAAGGAGTTGAGCTATCGTGACGCAAACCAAGCTGGCCTGTAAGTTCTGTGATCATGACGTTTCGAAAATGGCACCCATGGTCAGTGATTATCGCTTGTGGGACACCAAACCTAGCAATTATATGATTGAACACGAAAATTGCAGCTGTTTTGCCGTCTGCCTCGAATTTAGGCATCGCCTCGGCCCACTTAGTAAAATAATCTACCGCAAGGATGATATACGCATGCCCCCCGGCCGAGTGAGGGTTACATGTAATAAAATCGATACCCCATTTGGAAAAAGGACCAACGGCAATTATAGGGTGGAGAGGAGCAGGTGGAGCGCGCATCTTTCGATCAAACACTTGACAGTTGTGGCATTTTTGGACCGCAGTAATACAATCTTTAAACAAGGACAGCCAGAAGTAGCCAGCGCGCAATATCTTTTGAGCTGTGGCATACCCAGACATATGACCGCCACATGCTCCAGAGTGACAGTCATTTAGAACCCTTTCAGCCTCTTCGTGAGTTAAGCAATGGCGAAAAACCAAGTCTGCCCCACGGCGATAAAGAGTATCTCCAATAATTTTGTACTGTTGGGACTGGAATCGAATTTTCTGACGTTCTGACTTTGTAACTTCGGGCCGAAAGGATTGGGTCTAGAGATAGACGATGATATCCCCATACCACGGATCTAAAGTGTTGATTAGAAACAAAGATTCGCCCGCAATGGGCTCCTCTGCCACAGTTTCCGTGTCAGCACGCGGGAAGTCACACATTAACTCTGCAAAAACTAAATATTTCTTAGACTTAGATTTCTCAAACTCCAAGTCAAACTCTTGCAGGATAACAATCCATTTAGAGTACTTGCCCCCTAGCAATTGTTTGGTCAAAATGTAGATCATAGGGTTGCAATCCGAAATGACTGTAGTTTTACGGAGTAAAATGTAGTGACGAAAACGTTGGACATCTTGAACGGCTGCCAATGCCAATTTCTCCACATGTGAGTATTTTAGCTTAGTTGGGTTTAATGTCTGACTAAGGTAATATATCACATATTCCGTTCCGAATTCGTTTTCCTGAACTAAGACCATCCCAATGGTGGAATGGGCGGCGACGAGGTACAAAAAGTAATCCTGGTTGTAGTTGGGAGGATGCAGCAACGGTGCATGGGTCAACACGTGCTTGAGTGCATCAAAAGATTTCTGAGCTATCTCATCCCAAGAGAATTGAGCGTTCTATTTCAACAACCGTGTAAAACCCTTTGTAATCTCGGCGTAGTTAGGAATGAATTGTCGTAAAAAGTTTTCTTTCCCCTGCAAACTTTGGAGTTGGCGAAGACTCGAAGGAGGAGGCAATTTGATGATAGCTTCTACCTTCGAGGGATCAACGCGAATGCTGACTTTTGAAACTACAAACCCCAGCAATCGACCCATTTCTATACAGAAGACACATTTGTGTGGGTTCAACCGAATACGATAATGCCTACACCTCATGAAGATTGCTCGTAAATGGACAAGGTGATCAGCTCGATGTAACGAATGAGCAGGCAAATCGTCGAGATACTGTTGCACAATGTGTTTGATGTCATGAAACGCATAAGACATCTCCCTTTGAAAAGTTGCTCCGGCATTCTTTAGTCCAAAAGGCAATTTGCAATAAGCAAATGTCCCCCATGGACAAATGAAAGCCGTTTTCGGTTGATTGGCAGGTAGAATATTGATTTGATTGTAACCGGAAAAACCGTCCATAAAGGAAAATATTTCGCTGCTGGCACAATCATCAATTATTTGATCGATATAGGGTGTTGGGTAGTTGTCCTTTGGACAAGCTCGATTAATGTCCCTATAATCGATGCATATTCTTATTGTTCCCTGTTTTTGGGTTAACCGGAACAATATTCGATACCCAATCCGTTAACGGGATCGGATAAATGAAACCTGCTTTCAACAACTTTTCAACTTCTGCTTTAATTGTAGCAGCTTTTCGTGGGTGAATCTGACGCAAACGTTGCCAGACGCGTTTAGCGTCCGGGTAAGTCTTGATCTCATGAACGACAATTGCGTGATCAATTCCTGGCATTTCCTCATAGGACCAGGCAAACACGTCGCGGAATTCTTGAAATAGGGCCTTGTATGTCTGAATTTCGTCATCTGTACATGAGGCACCTATATGAATGTTTTCAACAATTCCAGGCTTAACCGAAATTTCAATGGGAATAGTTCGAGAGATATTTCCCAAATTCAACTCTGAATCAGGATGTTTCATGGGATTCTGAGCTTCCTTGACATATTCAGCTGTAAAAATTGATGAGAAATCATTTTCAAAACGATCATCCTTAGGTAAAAATGAAGATCTATGATGGAGATCCTCCCATGGTAAATCATCTACATAGAGGACTTCACGAAGTTGCTCGTCAGATGACACAACTTCGGGAAACGCTATTAACTCCGAGGTTAATGTGAAAAGTGATTCCTCACGGACCACATTCATTTGGTCGATTTCGGTCGAACGCGGGTCGGTAAAAGACTGCACAGCTTCATAGGCAATTTCATATGGACTCAAAGGCATAGCATCACCAAATGAGTCTATCTCAGATTCAGAAGGAACGATCCAAGGATCGTCATAAACAATGGTGTCTGATGTAATCATATGAATGGATGAAAACGAAGACAATGCGTTGATAGGAGGAAAAGGAAAAGTTCCCAGTAAATCGGCATTTTTAACTAATCCTACTCCAACATCCTTATATGGGATAATCGTTTTACCGACATGCTGAATACTCTCTGAAGAGGCTGGGTCGGATGAAAAGTAAGCCAGCTGGTCTATTGTTACGATCTTTCCATTATGTGGGAACTTTATGACTCAGAAGACCGACGAAACGACCGCTGTCATAGCGTAAGACCAACTTCGACCCAAGAGAAGGTTGTAGTCTAGAGGGGCATCAACCACCTCCACATCTAGACTAACGGTTTTTCCTTCAACCCCTATAGGCAAATCCTGTAGAATTCCAAAAGGATGAAACCCACGGCCATCAAAGGCCTTAAGAATTGTCGGGGATTGATTTAGTGAAGGAGAACCAAGCGATCTCCAACACTGTATCGACATAATACACGTTGAAGCTCCCTCATCAATTACAGTCCGATGAATAGGCCTGTTTTTGACTATCACTGGGATCTGGAAAGCCATTTGATGAGGCAACCGTGGTGTACTATTTTCTAGATCAAAGATTATTAGGTTCGGGTCCTGAACATCAACAGCTCCTATAGCCGACAAGAGTAATTTGCGTTGTGCTGGGCATGATTGCAGCACTTCCAAAGCCGACATTGCTGAGGGTGAAACAGCTAAGTCCTCAACAATGTTATAATTCTGGGCCGCTCTCGCATGTGGATTGAAAGCAGACTTCGAAGTATACCCTTGGTGGGCGGTTTGATTACTAAGTCTGGATTAGGTTTCTCGATCTGTAGCGGATCGGAAGCGGGAACTGAGGTTGATGGATTAGAATGAGAAGATTCTGCTTCTTTGCCATCAACAGGACTTTTACTACCATAATCTTGCGATCGAGTCGCAATCCTTACATGGGACATCATCAAAATGGGTTCTTCATTGGCACTCGAGGAAGAACCTATCATCTTACTATCCTGCTTTGGAAATGGATCCTTCAAAACAGCAGGAGTTTGGGAACCTTTGACAATTTTCGCAACCTCTGCTCGATGAGGGCAGTCTCTTGTAAAGTGTTCCTCTTCACAAATAAGACATGGATAACGAGGTTTGCGCTTTTCGTCATTGGTTTCCGATTTTTCAATTTTCTCCTTTGGAGTTTTGTCTGCTTTATTCTTCTTCTTCCCTTTCTTTTTCCCACCGGATTTTGATTTAGCTGTAGATGACTCTACTGCGTGAATATCGGCGGAAACCTCAGCAGAAGAATCTCCTGTCGGGGAATCAGGCAAGGTTATAATAGGAGAAGAATTCTTTGAGGATTTCTTCTTGCTTTTAGTGTTAACCGTACCAATCATACCATCAGCGGCATGAGATCCCGAAGGAGCTGCAGCAATTTGATTTGACTTAGGAAGATCTGGGATCTTTTCGTGTAACGTACCTGACTGAGTATAAACTAAGTCAAGGTACTGCGCTTGAGCAATCACTTGCTCCTTAGTAACTACTCCAGCCTTAGCTACGTCTTCAGTAATCTTCGGTAACAATGATTTAACAAACCATTCAGCTAAGATTTGGTCCGGGATAAAAACTTTCACTAACCGCCTTCGACGTCTCCATTCATGAATATGATCGGAAATATAAGTGGACGTCGATTGCTTTAATGAAGTTAGTAACTCCGTGCCATTATCATATCTGACCGGCAACTGAAAATGAGTTAAAAACGAGGTAGCTAACTGACTAAAATTATAAAAAGAGGCCTGTGGTAACTCAATGTACCACTTGGCCGCAAGACCAATGAGAGTGCACTGGAAAAGACGTAAGCGGATCGAATCATCCGAGATGGAATTAGAGGCACACCAGAGGTGGTAAGTCATCACATGATTCGACGGGTCCTCTCCAGATTTACCTTCGAACTTGGGAATGTCACTGGGCAACTTATTTGGCATTGGTGGCCAAAATGGAAGATAATTAATTGGATCGTTCGTTAGGCGCGACAAGTCTGGTAAGTCCAAAGTTACGATAAACGGTAGCTGCCGATTAGGATCCCTAAAACTCTGAGTCATTATACCAGCCCTAGGAGGAGGATATCCAGGATAACTAGGAATGGGAATCGCATTCGGGATATTGTATCCTCCTGGAAAACCAGGATTAACCGGACCGTACTGGGGTTGTTGTGGTTGTTGATAAGTGTACCCAGGATACGGTTGATACTGGTAAACTGGATGCTGGATAGTAGGACTGAATTGGTACTGTCCCTGGTACGGTTGATAAGTGAATTGTGGTTGACTTGTGACAACCGTACTTAAACCAGGTTGTCCTACAGGCATCTGAATCGTAGTTTGAATCATGGATCCAGACAATGGTAAAGATGTCTGAGGAGTAGATACAGGAACAGTAGAAATCGGAGCTTTCGATACTCCAGAAGTAAGTGGGGTAGATTGAACAGATGTTGCGCAGTTGCAGCAGTCGTTTGAGATGGAGTACAAGGCGAAATAGGCCCAGACTGAGAAACTACCGAAGGTATAGAAGTTTGAATATTAGACTAGACTGGTTGCTGGGGTGAACCAAAAACTAAGGGTTGTCCAGTTTGAGATGACAACTGTACATTTGGCTGCAACACCTGTTGAATTTGCGATGGATCCCACACTATGTTCATTCCGGGGTATTGATCCATAACAGGTTGAGGATATTGAGATCCATAACCGGATTGAGGGTAGGATTGATAATTGAAAGGTACATTTCCCGTACCTTGGACATAAGATTGACCTTGGGGTGGTTGGAAACCTTGGTTCGAGTACTGACCTTGGGGTAGATACCCTTGAGGCATGTACTGATACTGGGGTTGACCTTGAGGTATAAATTGATACTGGGGTTGACCTTGGGGTACATATTGAGTCTGGGGTTGACCTTGAGGAATGTATTGTACCGTAGGCACATACTGTCCTTGAGGTTGCCCCCCAGATGCAAATTGTGTACCTTGAGGTTGTCCCCCAGGCGTTAATTGAGGCTGCCCCCCAGGCGGTAACTGGCCACCTTGAGGTTCAGAATTGGGAATAGAACTTGACATCATGAAAATGTCTCTTACGCTCAACGGTTTATTACCATTGTTTCCAGTTAATAACCCATGTTCAATGGGTTGAGGAGATGCTCCCGCAAAAGTACCAGAAAGTGACTGATACCCAGAGGGAACAGAAGGGCCGCCGTACAAAAAGGATTCAGGCGATTGAGTAAACATGGACGACTGGCCAGACATATTTACAGGAGTATAAAGACCCCTAGGTGGATAAGGAGCACGAGGTGGTGAAAAACTTAACCCTGAGTTGTCCAAATAATTAGTTAAAGAAAGATACCAAGTAGTACTTCTAGGTGGACTGTAAAAAATGGATTCACGCTCCCTTAAATCAATAGTAGGTTGATTTTCAGGGATAGGGATGCCTATTTCTTCTTCCAGAGCAAGTTCTTCAATAGCTATCAAACCAGAAGGAAGATTTTCGGTGATTACTCTTTCTACCCTAGGTGAATCAGGAGCACTAGAAGTTGGAGAGACTAACCTCGATGTTGGAGTAACAGGTTCATATATCTCAGGTTCTTCGCCTATATCACTAGTAGATGAAAAGCTACCAGCAAGTTCGGAAACTGAAATAGCTTCAGGATTATAACCTGTTTCTAGAGTTTGGTAATCAGGATGAACAACCAACAAAGACTCTCCTTCTTCAGGTGATCCTACTTTACTGCCACTATGAGTTACAAGGACTTTCAAACCTTCGTAATGGCCCGGGACATCTTCAGGAGGTTGGCCCCGAAGTCTACGGGACTTCCTCAACAAATCGGCCACGGTTACAATCTTAGGAGACTGGCCCCGAAGTCTACGGGACTGTCTCGGTAATTCAGCCACAGTTAAAACTTTTAACTACTGCACATGCAAACAAAGTAAAATCTCAAAGCAAACTGCCTAAAGTCTCTAAAGAACCAAACAAATTCGAATCACATGCCTAAAGAATCTAGGGCGTCAAACCACACACAAACAGTAACCTTCCGGACCGAAAACACTAGTTGGTGATGAAATCCAACATCGCAGAATTCAGTACAGAAGTGGCGGGTGGAACAGTTACCCCAGCAACCTGCTTAATGAATAGACTGGACCAAGTTCCTCCACTTTAACCGTCTCGAGTGAAGTGAACCCCCCAGAAAATCCAAGTGAGTCTAGCCGACGTCTGCTCCAGGTACAGTGGGATCTTCCCTCCACCGTCACCTTAGGAAGAATCCTAAAGATAATAGTCACTAAGGTCACCAACAGCAACAAATATACCTGGGGGAACAGTCTACGATCCGATACACACGCAAGGGCAGAGTAGCAAGCTCAATCCCCTTGCCGGCTCCTTGACAATAATCCAAGGTTTACCGACAAGTGACCCCAGGCTCCTCGACAATGGTTAATCCGAGGTTTACCGTTTGTAGTACGTGCATCTCTGGCGTCGTTCCCAATTAAGGAGGATTGATCCCCTCACTGGTTCGGACACGATCTCGTGCTTCTCCTTTAAGAGGAGCTTTCCCAGAGCATAAATGTAACAGTTGGATTTATCCTACCGCAAGATAAGCTACTTGTTTGTTTTTACTGTCTTGGAGAGTTAATTACTCTCCTACTCCAAGACACTAGCCTGATCTATGTTGGTGTATCAGAGCCCTAGTAAATAAAAATTTACTAAGTTAATTTTACTTTAAGCGTTAATTTTTATGGCTTTTCTTTAGGACAAAAGGTAGCGGAGATGAAACTGATGGTGTGTAGACTCGACTCAAATCCACTAAAAAGATGCACCTAGGATGAAACAAAACAATCTTTCCTTTTCAATGAATTCCCTAGCTAAGAGAGTTGGAGAATGCAAAATTTATAAAGACAACTTTCTTCGCAATGAAAATCAAAGAAACAATCTCTTTATCTTTTCCAAAGCATACAACACATGACCACTAATTATTTCACGAAAACTTCCTTTCTCTTTTCAAAGACTTCAAATGCTACTAAAACAAACTTTCCTCAAAAGAGATTTTGTATTTTTCCTATTTTAACAAAGCATATAAAACTACTTAACAAAAATCAATTTTAAAATCTATAAAAATCTAAGAGAAATTTACCTAAAAGAAAATCTAAGAGAAATTTACCTAAAAGCAAATCTAATGAGGTAAAAGCCTACAAAATATAATTCCAGGATGTTTTACTCGGTTAAAATTCAACCAAGGACTAATTCATGCAGAATCATAAATCAGTCAAAAACAAAAATAAAAATCTTTTGTTCTTTTTCTTAAGAATGAAATTCACAGCTTTAACAAACAAGCCTTCTCGAAATTCCGCAAAGAGACAACACAACGGTAGGTTTCTCAAACAAAGGTGATTTTACGAAAGGTCTAACTCCTAAGAAGACTGAAAAGACCAGGGATATCCAAGGTTTTTACAACTTCTAAAGCCAGAGTCACTACAAGACCAATACAAAAATCAAACCTAGGGCTAGAATTTCTATGAACTTCACTAAAACCCTTGATGCTAATGAAACAAGCTTAGATGAAAACTTCTGACAGATAACCAGTGGATCTGGGCAGCAATAAATAAACTATAAAAAAAATCTAATAGGTAAAAAGGAAAAAATTGAAATTTTCTAAACTTTTGACAGGGTACGCAGGCAGCCTGTTTGCACAGGTGCGGCCACGCTCTGTGTACAAAGCAGAAGTGCGTACAGGTACGCACTGTGCTTAACGCAGAGGGTGCGTACTGCTCTCAAAACCAAGAAAAATAAAAAACTAACTCAACCCTAAGCTATTCCACCCAAATTCACAGTCAATCAGTCAAAAACTAGAAAGAAATCAACGTTTCTCAAATCAAAGTATCAATCAAAAGAGAAATCAATCAAATCCATGGATTCCCCAGTGGAGTCGCCATTTTTTCATGCAGAAAGAGTCAATTTTGCGGACAAAACTGACCTCCCTAGAAGCTAAGGCTTTCTAGTGACAAACAAAACAATCAAGCACTATCTTTCCTTAAATATGCATTTAAAATAAAAGCAACCAGGTGTTTAAAGCATACCTTTAGTCCAACGCTGTTTGTAGCAGCCAAGCCTCTCCGATCCAGATGAGCTCCTTCTCCTTGAAGCCTGCATTCACTAACAAGCAAACGATTACATAGCACCTGAATAACTCATATAATAAAACATATTCATCATAAAGACCAAGGGGTTTATGAAACAAATTATATATAACAACTTGTTGAGAAAAATGAACTTAATTGTATTAATTGGAAACAAAAGAAACCTTACAACCAGTGCCTTGGTGTTGTGCAGGTCCCTCCCAGGGTCCAGCAAGAGTTCTCCTCTACTTTGATCAACTCACCCACTTCCAAATGAAGCTAAGAAAGGATTGGAATCTCTCCTCTCAAGCTCTATAAGGGAGTCCTAATTTCAGTAGCATCTACCCTTAGGAATGTTTAGCTTTCAACCTCCCCTCCCTCTGGCCCAATGCCTGTATTTATAATGCTTTGGAGGAAGTTAATCAGGTCCACCATCAATGGGATAAGCTCCTCTTTGAAAGGGATAGCTCCCCTCTTCATGGGATAAGTTCCTCTTTCATTGGGATGCATGAACCATCTGGAGGCGCTCAATCCACGTCAAACCATCTTCTAGAATGCTCTAGAATCGACCACAAGTAAGTTTTTTGAAGTAAAACTTGCGCCTTTTGACTTTTACAGGGGTACGCACCCACCCCTTTACAGACAAGTGTACAAGTACGCAGGTATTATGTACTTGAAGTGCGTACACGCAGGTAAGAGTAAGAGAAATTGCGTAACCAGAGTTATATTGACTTTTAAAGGCTTTCTCTCTTTTTTGGAGTTTGACATGAGGAGCAGAGGTATAAGACTTTCCAAGGAGGACAGTATGGTTTGATGGAGCCATACTGACTGCAAATAGTCATGGTGACAAATTTTAGTGTAACATACCTTAAAGGGTGTGGTGCTTCCAGAGTAGCTGCTAGAAGTAGATGTGTCACCCCTGGGTAGTCACTGAAGGATCTGGTCAAAGTTGTCCATCATCACGCTCCTTTGTCACTCGAGGGCCTCTTCGAGAAATATGTTGATAGGATCTCCTACCCCCTCGTCTTTCTTTTCATCCACCATGGTAGGCCCTCAGGATTTGCGAGGTTGGTCTTGCAAAAGTTCAACCAATTCAAGCCCTAACTACTTACCGCAGACTGCTTTGATACCACTCATCCAGATTTAAACAAGAACACAACAAATTACATATATAACCATACATATGGAGATGCAACATAAATAATACTTCATTTCATTACTATAAAATATTGAAATATGCTTACACACAAAAATGGAAATAAACTAGCTAGGGCGATGGTAGCTTATCTTTGAGAAGAGATGTGGCGATTACATGCCTCTGAACTATGTTACAATGAGGCTCGAAGGCTTATTTATTTTTGAGAAACAATGGAAAACCCTAAAAATCCAAAAACCTAACCCTAGAAGATGAAACACCAAACTGTGGGCCCCGTTTGGGTAAATTGGTACATCAACTTCCCGGGGTCATAACTTTAGCATACAATCTCTGTTTGACGGGCACAATATCTTGTTAGAGATATACAACTTTGCAAAGATAAACATCAGTCCATGGACCCATGTTGCTCCCAGTTTTCCCAAAAAACTTCGTTTAGGGCCTACAATTAAGGAAATTGAAAAGCTGAAAGAAACAATGGTGGGGGTGCAAGTGGACTTTGTGGGTGGCCACCAATATGCACCTGGATTAGTTTGGCTGTGGAAAAGGAATGTTGCTGTATTCAGATTATTGGGGATTCGATGAATGTAAGTAATTGGTTCAATTCTACACAAAGATGTCACAATCACATACTGATCACTATTCTTGAGGAGATTCTACAATTAAAGCACTCTTTTGACTTCATTACTTGTAGCCACATCTACAGGGAACAAAACATGGTGGCAAACTCTCTTTCAAAGTGGTGCAGGGTAACCCACGCACATACCCACAGTATGCAAGAACCAGCATAAACACAACTGTCCCAGGTGTTTTAACTCTGCAATGGAGTCAAAACTACAAACCATGAATGTTTAAGGCCCTACATAACAGTTCCTTGTTATTGGAACTCAATCACCCCGCCTAAACCTCCTCTCGGGAGTTAAATCACCCTTGAGCCTTCATATAAGACTTTATTAAAGTCTTCCCTTATATCTTTCTTATCGGGACTCTATCACCTCATAACAAACGTTAACCTTTATTTCCTTTAAACCACACATATATATCCTTTCCCTTTCGCAGCCTTGGTTTATATGGCGCTATTCCTTATAAAAACCCATTAACAAAGGAATTTAATTCAGACATACCTTCTTTCCTACTGTACAACCTTGTCACGGTTCCTGAGGTTAAACCTCATCGCAATTGGCCATCACATTCTCCCCGGCATCACCACATATGTGGTTCATCACCCCTCCGACTCCAATATGAGACTATTGGAGTCGTTAAATCTATGTTCTAGCCTTAAAAGGCTTGGCATAACAACTTATTGCAAACAAACGGAATATGGGAATACAAAGGAAATCCCGCTCTGGTCGTATATAGTGGAACTCAAATCTTACACATTCGCTACTATAAATGCATCGGGTCCACTCCCTTTAGTCTCTCCAGAGTGAGGCATTATATTAATGCCCAACTCCGATATGCGATATCTCTGACCTCTGCTTTCGTGATATGCGATAGGCGATCAGATCTGGACTGTCGATCTGACGTCAGATCCGATGGCTATCGCTTAATTGCAATATCGCAATCGCTCTATTCAAAGGCCCATTCCAGTCATCGTTGCAATGGTTTTCGCTGATGCGACTTAATCTAGACCGTTAATCTTCCAAATCTAACAGCTGCTGAGCACTACCACTCCATTTCTCCGCTCCACTTTACTTGTGTTTTTACGTCTTTTCTTCAGTTTTCTCCATGGTTCATTTCTTTTGAAGGTTCTGATCCTTCACTGTATCTGCTGCGCCACTCAAATCTGAGGTTAAATCTTCAAACTCTCAACCTTGTTGTCTCTCTAGAGCTCTGCTCAGCTGCTTCAATTGTTTCAAGGATTCTTTTTTGATTCCTCTGAATCAACCTTGTTCCTCTGCATCCTTCAGAATTCTACCTGCAGCTGTTGTAGAGCCTACGAATTCATAGTAAATCGTTCATGAAATACTCCCCAATGCACTGACACAGTCAGGAACAAACTCTACATATATTAATGTAAAAGCAAAGATTACATTCGAGACTTCTTGGTCTCGCACAGGCCTATTTTCCAATGTGAGTGGCCTCCTCCTTTGACTTTGCTTGTAGGCTTACATATATGCCAGGAGTTCTATTGAACTATCCTGGTTTGACTCCTATATCTACTGAACTGACTCCTAAACCCTCTCGATCCTCTATGTCCACTTCTAGGTTCAATTAATTCCTAACGACTCTCCTTAGTTCCTCGAATCATGGAACTATTCTAAGGGTCCTATTTGACTTCTGACCCTTGTCATTTATTCACCACTTAGTTCTCATTTATTTGAGAGATTTTACAACTTCTTCCATTATCTAATTAAATCACACTTAAAGGCCTAAATATTGCACTAACTTGAGACTTAGGAAAAATGTTTCCTAAAATACATGACCCCCTATGTCTACTATTTACAATGATTTTCCCTTGGGTGAATGCTCCTGCATCAGACTCCCAAAGTAGAAAGTATTCATGATCTCCTGATCATGTGTCTTCTAGTATTTGTCTTCCTAGATCCCACATTTGTTCTGTAACTGTCCACATGCTTTGTTCCCTTGTTGCTGTACTTCTATTATCTTTTGATCCATCTTCTTCTTCTTGTAAATCAGGTTCAATCTATAATTGATCATGCTTCCTGCTGCTACCATTTTCCTCCATTTGGACTGCTTCATCATCAGCTGCCACATTTCTTCAATCTCTTTTTCCAACATATCTTTGAATTGGTTCATGTTCTGCTTCATATTTCTACCTCCTTTTTGTTTCAGGTTGTTGTTGCTGTCCACTATTTCTTCAAACTGCTATTCTTGTTCTTTTTGTTCTGTTATTCTTGTTTCAACTTTTTCTGTGTTTACTCCAACTTTTTCCTTGTTTGCTTTGACTTATATGATGACTTTAAATTTTCTTGCTGCCTCCATATCATCCTTACCCTCTTTCATGATTGAATCGTGACTATTCAACTCTTTCTCCATCAAATTAAATTCTCTATTCCATGG
The DNA here is from genome assembly GCA_031772625.1 of Pinus tabuliformis. Lineage (NCBI taxonomy): Eukaryota > Viridiplantae > Streptophyta > Pinopsida > Pinales > Pinaceae > Pinus > Pinus tabuliformis. The sequence continues at coordinate 1,401,659,141 of CM062818.1, read as the reverse complement.
ATTGATTTCTTCCATAGACTCTTCTTCTTTTACCTTTATTTGGTTGCTTATTTGTGCCAAATCTCCTCCAGCAATTGCAAAAAAACCTACATTCACAAAACACTTGGCAACATTCAAAAAAACCTACATTCACATAAGGCTGTTGTGCCTTATCTTCCTTTGGCAACAATTCAATTTGCTGCACTGTTTCTTTCTCCTCTGTCAGCACATCAATATGTTGATCTGAATTCTCAAAAGAATTCATGAGACTGTCCATTAGTATCTCTTCCACACCATCTGTCCTAATGATGTCTTCTTTCTCTTGTTCACTGTAGTGAACTCCTTTTTCTGCAATCATACTGTCATACTCTGAATTCTCCAGCAAATATTCCAGCAATGCAATTTCTTTGTGACACTTTGCCAGTATTTCATCATCACTTCCAATCCTAAGTTCTTTCTGCTGCAATAATTCACTGCTTTTCTCATTTAAGATACATTCTTCATCCTCCTTTAGTTCAACATTTTTATCTTCTAAAAGATACTTCTCCATACATACATGACCCCCTATGTCTACTATTTTCAATGATTTTCCCTTGGGTGAATGCTCCTGCATCACAAAGGTTGAGGCACCATAGGCTATGGGATTTTGGAGGATCATTGAGGATGTAAGTGATTTGGTTTGAGAGCCCATTCACCCATCCTTCACATCCAGATAGGTCCTTTACACTTGATGGGTGGTTATACCTTCTTTGTCTCTTTCCTTTTGATGCGATCTTGAAGACTGACTCTTTTTGATAGATACAATTTTGGTCATGTTTTTCTTGGCTGTCTACCTTATGTATTTTGATAATATATATATATATATATATATATGTTTTATCGACTATAATGGACTGAGATGAGGGTCTGATCACTTTTTCGGGTTAACTTTAAAACCAGACACTAGTTTGCACTAATTTCTTTTTATGTCAGCTCTGACTTTTTGAATGCACTATGTGCACCTGGGACATGTAACTCCCTACTTATCTAATGTAAGTTATGATTTCTTCAGAGGAAAAAATAAAAATAAAGTATTCATTTTATCAAGAAAAAAGTAATTGAACGTTAATAAAATAAAAAATATCAACTACCTTATAACAAGAATATTAAGAGGGAGACATGTCATTCATTCAAGTAAAAATATAATATTAATATGTAGCATTTAAAAATATTTATAATAATAATAAAAATTAGTGTGGTTGAGAGCCTAATGGAGCTATGGGTAGGAGGCTATGGTTAGGCCTGTGTGGTTGCTGCCCGACGACGCAGTTGTCTGTACCGGTTGCACACACGTACATTGGATCAGGCACTATTATATTATATTACCCCTACTCCGTAACAGAGGTTTTTTTTACTTTGGTTTTTTTTTTACAACAGCCATTTACGTGCATCACGGTTTGGGAATTGACCTTGGGTACCAGCCGTTTTGGCCAACATACTGCTCCCTCCCTTGACGGTTACCTCTGGCAGCTGGCATTTCCTCGCCCTAGATAGCGATGGACCTAGACTTGGTGGACTATTTGGAGGAATAGTTAGCGGACAGTTCTATCTAGACCACACCGCGCTCTAATAAGTATGGGATGCAGTCGTTTGGGAATGATATGCATAAAGATATCTCTGGGCTCCCTCCTTTCTCTGGCCCTTCGAATCATCATTTGATCCTGCTAGATGACCCCCCGACCTAGCCGTCCCTCTCCTCCCTCCTGCTTTCCCCATCCTCCCTACGGTTTTTCCTTAACCCTAACCCTCCATCCCCCTCCCCCGGTCACGCCCCTAACTCTCCTCCATCCGTTTACCCTCCGGTCTGTGCGCTCACTTTGACATTTTGACTCCCCAGATCACGCCAAGCTCAACCTCACCCCTCTCTAGCGGTTACACTTCTGCTTCCTCCTCATTGGGTGCACTCCCTGACCACTTACACCCCCCCCCCCCCACTGCTTCCCCATGAAGAGGAGCGATCCCCTGACCGTGGAGGTACCACTGAAGCCGAATCTAGGGCCAACAAGAAGACCAAGAGCTTTCGCACAAAGGAGGTTGACACTTTTCTTCGACTCGAGGAAGACATATGGCTGGGGGATACTATGGATTTTGCGGTCAGAGTGCTGGTTGGTAAAGTCTGGGGCTGAAACTATACTGCGGCCCACATTAAAGCATGGAAAATGGAGGTCTAGGGTCACCGTCTCGTAGACTTGCGCACAGTCCAGACCTTTGTGAAAGGATAGTTTGTGCTCCGCTTCTCCAGATTAGACCACACAAATTGGGTCCTCTCGTCCTATTAGCACTTCGAGCATGCCTCGGTCCTTCTAAAACGCTGGACTCCGATGTTTGACCCGAACACTGAACAACTCGGAGTTGGGCCGATATGGGTAAGACTCCCAGGTCTCCCATTACACTTCTGGTCCAAATATATCTTTAGACGCATTGGGGATTCTATTGGCACTTACATGGAATCGGACAAATCCTACCTGTCCACGGGCCTTCCCTCCACTGGCCTTCCATCCTGAACCGAGCATCCGCAGAATATCAGATGATCCCAGAAGGAACAACACACAACCAGATCAGGAGAGTTGAGGCAGAAACCATTGATCATTCCCTCCAATGGGCCTACTTTGACGGCTCAGCTCAGGAACAGGGATGCGGAGGAGGAGCCATTCTACACTTATCAGACACACAATCTTATAAAATACAAATGGGACCAGGCCGAGGAACAAACAGCTTCGCCGAGCTTTTGACTGCCAAATATCTGATACAATTTGCATTGCATAAGAATTGCACACACTTACAACTTTTTGGGGATTCAAAACTGGTTGTTAATTGGATCAACAAAAAATACATTTGCAATGCATATACATTGAAGCATATTTTGGCTCAGATTCATAGACTTATTACATCATTTGACTCATTTACTTGTCACCATATTTACAGGGAGCGGAACACCGTTGTTGACCACCTATCCAAAGAAGCAGCGGTTTGGGATGATGACATCTGGTTGATTTGAGAGGAACTGGATGGTGTTGTATACCAACACTATCATAGGCCCTTTATAGATCCAGAACTCATATGAACAGCATGTGGAAACCAACTCCTGCTCTATTTTTGATGTTTACTTTAATTTTTGTAAAGATGTACATATTTAACAGAACATACTACTCACTATCTGCGAAGAGGATGACAAATTCATTATTTTTTGATTTATCTCTGATCGCTCCATCTGTTTGGAGAACTACAAGTTTACAATTTTGGTACAGGCAATGCCTCACTACAGTAATGCTTATGCATATACAAAATGTAATTTTCTTTTATATAATGAAAATTACGACTTTTTCCACGGGAAAAAAAAATAATTTAACTTAGTGTGAACATCAATACAATATTTTAATACGGAGAATTTAGTAATATTGAAATATACTTTTTCTTTTTTCTTTTTTTGTAAGCTTAGTAGGACCTTTCATTCATTCATAAAAAACAGATTACAACCATAATATACATTCTGTGGCCTCAACCTGTCCATCGGGAAACTAGGTCTAAAACCTAGTTCACTCTTTACCTACTAACAATAGTACTACTTAACGACATATACAACATCAAATTTAACAACAACCACAAAAAAAGAAGCATCTAGAGCTAGTCCTCCGAGGACTCCACTGGAGTTGGGTCCTTTGCACTGGAACCCATAATTTTTGACTGAGGTGGGCACTTCATGTGCTGTTCAATACGACCTAACCGAACATTTTGTTGTTGAATTCGAAATTGGACAAGTTGGAATTCCTTTTAGATTTCCTTAAATCATGGATCAATTTTAATGAAACTACTTATGTTCATTATTTCCCTGGACACTATATTCTTCTTCATCCAATAGAGATGAATTTTTTGTTTATATTGAGTAATCCTGCGACGAGTATTGTGGGATCCGAAACCAACAAACTCCATTCTTCCTCCTGTATCTCCTACTCGACGCGTTGGTTGAGGTCCACCTCCCAAACTGCAATCGTCTGTCTCACCTGCGCAGGGGTGCCTGTGACATAAACTTGAGCCACAACACTAATATGCCTAGCCTGTGATTTCCGGCCAGTCCGCCTTGGCGGTTGCGAGGAGGAAGATACTCTTCCCTCCTTAAGTGCTACATTTCGCTAACGCCTGAGCCCTCCTGTATCATTTTTTTTTAGTGTGGTTGGCCGAGCCATATTTTCCAAATCCCACTGAACAATAGAACAATCTTTGAGCCAAACCGTCAGTTGACCAGAAGCCTGTGGCTCATAGACTGGGTGAGCTTTCAACCTACTAACACGTGCTATATTAACAAAGAACAGAAAGAGGGGACATATAAAATTAGGTTTTTTTTTTGATAAAAATACAACAGAATTGGGCGTCCCCCTGCCATTGGTACTCTTCTCCATCTGCTAGCACCTCGTGCTCTAGCACCACAATGAAACAATGCAAACCTAGTTACATTTTCTTCAACAATAACAACCCATAATTTGCAAAAAAAATCTCATAAAGATTTGCATCCAAAGCATGATTATCCTTCCTTGACATGTTAAAACATACACCAAACCTTGAGGATAGAATTTGGAATCTCAGAGACCCCAGAGAATCTTTGACCTAGTTTTTGTAGTAAAATTGCTCTATTTTCTACAAATTAGGGTTTAATGTTTCAAAGCTTTCTTTCAGTTGCAAGTTTTTTTCCGTTGCATAGTAGAGTATATTAACTTTTGTTTCAACATGATTGAATGTTTTTTCCTTATTTACTTCAAAATAAAATATATATGCTTGTTGTTCTCTCTTTCCTCCAATTTTTGAGTATTTCATGTAGCATAGATAATAGAACGATCTATGTGCAACCTAGTTTCCCATCAATTGCTTTCACATGCATCAAATAAAAAAAAGAAGAACACATTGTATGTTGCACACATAGTGTCGTCCCCTCTTAAGTTTGTACTAACCTTGGGTTGAAAATTAAATTCAAGACCCTTGGGAGTTGCAACATTCTTGCCACAATATTGAGGACCATAAAGTGTTAATAGTAAAAAATTAAAATAAAGATGAAAACTCTTCAATGTCTAGAATAACTACAAGCTCAAGAAGATTGTAAACAAAAATGTAAAAAAAAAGTTTGACATAATAAAGTGTAAATATCTATAGGGATCCAAAGGCCAATCATGGAAATTGACATTGAGTTTGATGAGGTTCTTTGGTGTGCCAACTTTTGTGGGGTCAATAATGGACATCGACATCAAGTTCAATGGGTTCTTTGGTGTGCCAACTTCTATCTTCTCACCAAGTTCCTTGTCTTCATCCATAACCTTGTCACTATTTGCAAAATCATCCTTTAGCCCCCAAATTGTTGTTATAAGGGCATCACATGTGTTGTCTAACTATTCTAATGTTTACATGGTGATGCCTTCCTTGAATTCCATTTTGTCAAAAACAATAAGAAATTAACTTTTCAACATGCTTAAATCGTTCCATATTTAGTGTCATGTCCTCAAGAATTCCCTTAGTTTGGATAACTACATGGACATCCTCATCAAATGTATGGTTTGTAGTTTGTGTCTACCCTGTGTTCATTCTAGTCTCATTGTTCTCTACTATCTCCCTCATGGTGAAAACGACGAAAATTCTTTATAACTTTTTCGTTAAAGGTTTTTGATTTTTTTCGCAAAAAATTATCTACATCTATTCTTATTTGTATTCCACTTCCTCTACCAATATTATTGTCAAGAGCCTCGTAAACTAAATTCCATAACTTCCATAGAATGTCATACATTCTACTACTTTAATAACTTAAAAAATAAACAAATATAAATGATACCTTAAAACCATTATAATAAAAAAATTATAAACTTAATGACCTCATTTATGACCAATAAATCTATGACCTTGAAAATAACCAGACCCTTCCCTATTAACAATTCAAACAGTAAACAATAACGTAATATCCACATAAAAAGAAATGATTAAAAATCATGTTGGATCACAAACATACAAACTACTTTACTCTCTATTATAATGACTATTTTTTTTTAATCCACACTGTAAAACAATAATCTAAATACCCAACCCAACATTTCTCATATTACCTTTTAAATTTATTTAATACTCCTTTATCTTTTTTTCAATTATACATATTCAAAATCTAAACAATGTTTATTATATACATATAGTGTAATTATTTGAAACAATATTTTCAAACATGCATTCACTTTTTTATTAAATAATCACTAAACATATTCTACGCTCCTTTTATTATTATAACTTAAATTTTAATGATGTTGCTTTGTAATATTGATCTCTCGGAAGCATAAAAATAAAAATATGAAATCCATAGAGAGTAAAATATTATGAACAAATAATAAAATATGTATATTGTATATTTCAATGTGCCTTAAAATGAACATGTGATATCAATGCTTTTTATATAATGATGAGATAAATGTAATTTTTTACTCGGTGAGCATGAGTCTTTCATATATTCCATTTTAACCAAAGTTAAAAGGGCCCGTGCTTTAATAATGCTACAAAGATAATATGATAGATGTGCAATCTAGGCTCCTACACCACCTAGAGTTGATACTTCAAATGTTCCTACACCATCTAGAATTGATATTGGAGAATAATGAGGTATTGGTCAATCAGGGTAGGCAATAAGCATTATCCTTGTCTTCAAAGCTAAGTAACTATTATATAATATTAATTTTAATTTTTTTATTCATGACCAAATTGTTTCATAAATTATAAGGCTCACCTTTATACCACACTTGCAAAATGCACATGTGATATCAATGCTTTTGATACAATGAAGAGATAAATGTAAATTTTTTAATTGGTGAGCATGCTTCTTTCATATATTCCATTTTAACTAAGTTCTCCAAAGTTAAAAGGGCTTGTGCATTAATAATGCTACAAAGATAATATGATAGATGTGCAATCTAGGTTCCTACACCACCTAGAGTTGATACTTCAAATGTTCTTACACCATCTAGAATTGATACTAGAGAATAATGAGGTATTGGTCAGTCAGGATAGACAATAAGCATTATCCTTGTCTTCAAAGCTAAGTAACTATTATATAGTATTATTTTTTTATTATGACCAAATTGTTTCATAAATTAATCTTTAGAGCTAAGTAACTACTATATAAAACATTAATTTTGTATTCATCTTCAATATGAAAGAAATTCTTTATTAAGCCTTAATATAAAGGAAATGGTTTCATTTGTTGATACAAGTAAACATATATTTGAACTTAATCATTTTAAACTTCTTTTTAATAATAGATAACATTACCAAATGGTTTCACTAATTAATCTTTGAAAGCTAAGTAACTACTATATAAAACAGTTAATTCTTTATTCATCCTCAATATAAAAGAAATGGTTTCATTAATTAATTGATACAAGTAAACATATATTTGAACTTAATCATTTTAAACTTATTTTTAATTTTTAATTTCTTTTTAAATTAATTATTTTTCACTAAATAATATAATATTTATAATTATTATATAAAAGAGATATTTTAACAATATGGAAAAATAACAATGAAATTAGTTTTTTTAATAACAATAATAGGAAAACAATTGAAGGGCAATTTGCGTGGAAGTTAAGGCCTCCAAGTAATAACACACTATTTTACAAGACATCATTTTGTCATGTTTACTTCACTCAATGCCTCTTATAGTCATAAGAGACTCACTTATCATCATGCGGCATGTATAACATGGTTCAAGGCTACATATATTAGGCCTGGAGCCATCCTCAACATAGTTTGAACCCTGGTCGAATATATGGATTATCAACTGGAGTGGTATATATAATTATTATATAAAATAGAATTTTAACAATATGGAAAAATAACAATGAAATTAGTTTTTTAATAACAATAGTAGGAAAACAATTGAAGGACAATTTGCATGGAAGTTAAGGCCTCCATGTATAATACACTATTTTACAAGACATCATTTTGTCATGTTTACTTCACTCAACAATTGATTGACTGACTCTTAGGCCAATTGGCCAATCAATTAGTTAAAATGGGCATTATTTATATAATGGGCTACATGTCAATAAGCTTATTATTCCTCCAAGTATTATATCTTTGTGGATCAATAGGGGCACATTAAAGGATTTAATACCACATGAAGCGGGTAGTGAAAAACCCATCATTCACTTCATATCACAATAACCTATAAAGATATCACAACTGGAAATAATAATTATCGTCTCTTCACAGGTCGAAAGTATGGTAATTATTGGTCGTAGAGTATGGCATATCTTGTGGTGATGGGTTTGGAAGTAGTTTCATTTGTTAGAAGCCTAAAAATTTATGGTAAGGAGGATTTTTTAGGAGGACTCCCATTATAGTACATGCTCTGGTTTGGCATATATCTTTCATAGAAGGCAAAAAATCATGAAGATTATGGAATACATTGAATTGTTTGCAACACACAATTCCCTCTACCGACGTGAGGAGGAAATATGAGCGTTGTGTGAGGACTTGGAGGTGATAATTAAGTGTTTGTTGGCGATTGAAGGTACATCAAGCTTTGGAGTAGAGGTCTAGCTAAGCATTCACTAGAATTTAAAGCAAAAACAGTATTTGCTCAAATAGGTGGCGTTGAATTTACTTAACTTAGTTCAATCAAATCCTCATTCTTCTTTGTGCATGGACTCTATTCTTTTGCATCAGGGAGAAAAAATTCCTCCTTCTGCATTGAATGAACAACAACCTATAGATAATGAAGTCCCTTTTGTTATTCTATCTCCTCCTAAAAAAAATATAGTGGATTTTTGAACATGGAAGGTATCCATGCCTTTTCTATCAGGTTATGTTTTATGTGTTTAGAATATGAATATGGGTTTATGAAGAAAATATGTAATAAAATTCTAATCTCTAAAATTCATCTTTCTAGAAGTATTATCTATCTATATAACCCATATGTATGCATTTTCCATAACGTTTTTATATGAATAACGTTTTCTAAATTTTGTTAAAGATAAAAATGACAACATCCTTTCCATTAATTCGATGAAGCTACTCTTAAATAATTATAATCTAATCACAATATTTTGTTATTGTACAAAGTACACCGAAAATAGAATATATGAGTTAAGTCTAATAAGTTTATCTCAATGTCTTAATTAAGTTGGACATAAAAACTAAATGGCATTTTTGGGGCAAGAGGCACATTCCATAACCTGATATGAGGGTTATGTGCGATTCCATCCGTGCTCAATGTGGAGCTTAAACATGTCTCCCTTAAAATAAAAATAAAATATTCTTTAAATAGAAAAACAATGATATCTATAATAAAAGAGCAAAAATGAATATGCATGTTTAGATAGTTTTAATTATAAGCATTATAAAACATCAATAATCTCACCCTTAATATGGTCATTGGATTTTGTTGTTGCAGAGAGGTGCATTCTATAGCCCGATATGAGGGCTATGTGTGATTTTGTCTGTGCTTAATGTGGAGCTGACACATGTGTCCTTTAAAATAGAAATAAAATATTATCTAAATGGAAAAGCAATGTCGACTATAATAATAAACAAAAATGAATATACATCTTTAGTTAATTTTAATTAAAATCATTATAGGAGCAAGGCAAGGCGAATCCCTAGCTGCCTTTTCCCTAGTTCATGTCTCCTTTCCTGTTGGCGTTCCCTCATTGTTGTGGGGTCCATGGCGTGCAGTGGCTCTCGACATTGGGTGGCTCTTGGCATGGTCGTTCGGTGTTCGGTTGCTGCATGGAAGTAGGGGTGAGGGGGCTACGATGTGGTTTGAGGTTTCGAGCCCCTTTTCCTCTATTGTCAGGTCCTGTTGCCAGCCTCTCTTTCTGGGCATTGTCTCTACTGAGGTCCATGGGATTTATGTTCTGAGGCCCCTGCTGTCGTTTGCCTTTTGTGCACATTGAATTTCTCTTGGGTGTCGTCTTTGCTACCAATTTTCCATTTCATTGCTGCTGGGTGCAGGGTTGGAGCTTAATCATTTTCTGGTTTAGGCTCATTTCTTGGCAAGGTGGTTTTGGGGTTTGTGGCTCATGGTATCGCCCCCATCATTAAGCTTTTTGTGTGGGGTTTATTCCCTTATTTTGTTATGCTTTTGCTGCATGTCTCAGATTAGTTTAATGAGGCCCCTCCCGAATTTCTTCTGTGTTGGGCTTGCGTGTCCCCATTTTTTGGGCTTATTTTGGGGTTGTTTTTGGTGTGCCCTTTGGGGTTTTTGGTGGGTTTGTGCGGTCTGTTCCAGTGTTGACTTCTCAACCTCTTCCTATCACCATGAGGCATTTTCTGGTAGGCCTTCGACTGATGCATCTATAATTCCCCTGGGCATCTGCAAAATGTAATCTTGTCATTGAATACAATTACAATTTTTTCTTTGGAAAAAAAATTAAAAGCATTATATAACATCAATAATCCCACCCTCACTATGTTCATTAGAATTTTTTTTGTTTTTTGTTGATATTAGAATTCAATGTGGTAAAAATATTTCACACACTCTCATTCGTAAATAAAATATTTTCATGTAATCTAATTTCATACCAACGTTAAAAAGAGATATACTAATTAGAAGTAAGAAAAAATGTGAGTAAGATGTTTAAATATTATACTTTTCAAAAATATTTCAACAAAGTATTTAAATAAACTATTTGAGCATCTATCTTAACTATTTTAATGTTGCATATAATAACATCTTCAATGTCTAAAAGCAAAAAATGTAGTTGAAAGTTAAAAAATAAAATAAAATAAAAAATAGCAAGTATTTCCTAATAAGAATAATGAGAGGGTGACATGTATATATAAAATTAATATGTAACATTTAAAAATATTTATAATAATAAAAGATTTCAATGTAGGTCATCAATACAAATTTTTAATATGTAGAATTAAGTAATATTGGGGTATAATTAAAAATATATTAATAACAAAAAAACCATTTTAATGTGGACAATAGAGTTCATAGATAAAATATCTCAATGCACATGTTATGCAAAATATTATTAGTATAATAATATAAATTGATTGAAGAATAAATTATAAAAACCTTGTATTATTAGTACAATAATAACCCTGTGTATATTTTGTTAAAAAAAATTTGAGACATTTGAGAGTATATATATATATATATAGAGAGAGAGAGAGAGAGAGAGAGAGAGAGAGAGATGTAATTTTTCCCCAAAATTTTCACTCTAAACGAGGTTTGCACATGAATAGATTTGATCCCTCTCGCCTCATGGTAGATTCGTGTTTAAGTTGGATTTATACTAGTTGATATTTTAGTTCAATGTGGTAAAAATATTTTACTCACTCTTAATCATAAATAAGAAGATGGATCTATACTAGTTGATATTATAGTTTAGTGTGGTAAAAATATTTTACTCTCTTAGTCATAAATAAAATATTTAGATGCCCACATGTCATGATAATTTAATATCAACTTTAAAAAATATAAACTAATTAGAAGTTAAAAAAAATGTGAGTAAGGTGTTTCAATTTTATACTTCAAAAATATTTCAACACGATTTAAATAAACTATTTGAACATCTATGCTAACTAATTTATGTTGATATCCACTTCATATACATCTATATATAGAAATAAAATATTTTAATGTTGTATATAATAAAATATAATATTTTAATATTGTATATAATAAAATATTCAATGTGTATGTTACATTCATTTGATTGCAGATAAGTAAGTGGATGTCCATACTAGTGATGCGGAAAGTTGTGGAAACTCTCTTGCCATGCAAAAACTAGACCATTTATGTGGTGTTTACTAGAGAATAAAATCCCCGTGTGCGAAAATCTTCAGAAAAGGGAAAAAGAAGGACCAAATTGGTGCATTCTCTGCAGGAATGAAGAGCAAATAGGTGCACACCTATTCTCGATGTGTCTCTTTGCCATGTTCTTACGGGATTGTCTAAAATAGTCTTTGAATTATAATTTAGAATGGAGAGGTGACTCTTTAAGGAAGCTTGGCAGCTGTGGTGGGATTCCACCACGAAGTAAGCTTATCATTGTACCCCCCCTTGATATGCCGGGGAATTTGGATGTCAAGGAGCATGGAAAACTTCAGAGACTCTTCCACTATCCCTAAGCTAGTAGCTACACAAGTCTGTGTTATTGTGATGCAAGTGTTGCATTTAGAGCCCTCCCAATATGTTAGGATGTCCAGTGGAGAAGAAACCAACTAAGAGATACCTTGGTATTATTTTGATGGAGCTTCTTTGGTTGATGACACTTGTAGAGGGGGCATAGTCCTTCATATAAATAATCAACACTATTTTCATTCTAAGATTGGTCTTGGCAGAGGCACTAACAAATTATGCTAAACTTCTCTCCCTAAAACTGCTCTTGTGTTTGTGATCCGGATTTAAACAGGAATGCAACAAATTACATATATAACCATACGTAAGAGATGCAATAAAAATAATACTTCATTTCATTACTGTAAAATACTGAAATATGCTTATAAACAGAAATGGAAATAAACTGGTTAGGGCGATGGTAGCTTATCTATGAGAAGAGATGTGGTGGCTACATGCCTCTGAACTGTGTTACAATGAGGTTTGAAGGCCTATTTATTTTTGAGAAACAATGGAAAACCCTAAACATCCAAAAACCTAACCCTAGAAGATGAAATGCCAAAGTGTGGGCCCCATTTGGGTAAATTGGTACGTCAACTTCCCGGGTCGTAACTCTGGCATACGATCTCTGTTTGACACACACAATATCTCGTTAGAAAGATATATCTGAGAACTACAACTTTGGGAAGAGAATTATTGATGTAAGGACCTAAGTTGCTCCCAGTTTTCCCAAAAAACGTCGTTTAGGACCTCAAAACATCTCTGGAAGTTTAGGACTCGAAAAACTGCTAAAAATAGTAAACTGTGCTACAATTAAGGAAATTGAAAAGCTGAAAGAAACAATGGTGGGGGTCCAAGTGGACTTGGTGGGTGGCCACCAATATCCACCTAGATCATTCCTCCCCCCTTAGGAAGCAATGGTCCCAATTGCGTTGAGTTCCTCCATGAGATGAGGAAACTTCTGCTGAACTTGGTCCCTGGTGAAGGAGTTGGCCTGCTTTGACAACTCGATACATTTGGATATTCTGCTGGCAAGTGTGCTTGATCTGTGTGTCCATGATCCGATCATTTGCAGCTTGTTCCATGCAATCTGGATTTAACTCTGTGGGTGTTAGTTGTTCTGCAATGTCTCATGTGTCTAGTAATTGTGGAAAGTATGGCCGAAGGTGGTCCACATTGAACACTGGGTGCAGGCCAAGGAATGGGGGAATTTTGAGCTCAAATGCATTGTATCCCACAGCCTTGGTAATGGTGTAAGCACCATATCAGAGTGGTCTGAGTTTCCGATACGCTCCGGTAAGGCATTCCTTTTGCAAATGCAACCAAACTTTATCGCCCACCTGAAACTTGTCTGGCACTGGATGTTGATCATGTCGTTGCTTATACTTGGCATTTGATTTCTCTAGAATTTCGTGGACCTGCTAGCGAATACGTTGGATGTGCTCAATGAAGTTGTTTGCCTCATCTGTTTCAAACTCGACATGAGCCAAATTTGCATGAGTAGCTACAAGTGGCATGGCCACATCAATGGGACATAGTGGCTGGAATCCCAATCCCACCTGAAAAGGACTATGGCCAGTCGAGCTATGGAGAGCCCGGTTGTACCTGTGCTAAACATAGGGGAGGCTCTCATCCCATGTGCGTAGATGATTTGAGTTGTACATGCACAGAATGTGTATGATCATCTTGTCGACAACCTATGTCTGGCCATTAGTTTGAGGATGGAAGGTTGTGGGTTTAGTGAGTTTGGTGTCCAACATCAACCAGAGACTGGACCAAAATGTACTGAGGAACTTGCTGTCCCGACCTGAGATAATAGACTTTGGGATCCCAAAGTGTACCCACACTTGTTCAAAGAAGAGTTTAGCAGTGGCTTTTGCTATGATATTCTTCTTGCACTTCGCCATAATGTCCATCTTCGATAACCTATCGACGACCACAAAAACATAGTCGTTTCCATGCTTAATAGAAGGAAGGCCCAACATGTAATCTATGGATATGGATTCCCAAGGTCGACTAGGGGTAGGCAGCGGGGTATAGAGGCCTTGCTTCTTGATGGTCGGTTTGGCAATGGCACAAGTAGTGCATGATCTGATGTACTTCTCGACATCTTGTCGAAGATTCGACCAATAGAAATACTTCTGCAGTACTGCTGATCCGGATTTAAACAGGAATGGAACAAATTACAGAGATAACCATAAACATAGAGATGTAGTGGAAATAATACTTCATTTCATTAAGGTAAAATACTAAAATATGCTTACAAACATAAATGGAAATAAACCAGCTAGGGCAATGGTAGCTTATCTCTAAGAAGAGATGTGGTGGCTACATGCCTCTGAGCTGTGTTACAATGAGGCTCGAAGGCCTATTTGTTGTTGAGAAACAATGGAAAACCCTAAGCATCCAAAAACATAACCCTAGAAGATGAAAAGCCAAACTGTGGGCCCCGTTTGAGTAAATTGGTACATCAACTTCCTGGGGTCGTAACTTTGGTATACGATCTCTGTTTGACGCACACAATATCTCATTAGAAATATCTATCTGAGAAATCCAACTTTGGGAAGATGCAACATCGGTCCCTGGACCCATGTTGCTCCTAGTTTTCCCAAAAAACGTCGTTTAGGGCCTCAAATGACTCCAGAAGTTCAGGACCCGAAAAACTGCTAAAAATAGTAAACTGTGCTACAATTAAGGAAACTGAAAAGCTGAAAGCAACAATGGTGGGGGTCCAAGTGGACTTGGCGGATGGCCACCAATATCCACCTGGATCATTCCTTCCCCCTTAGGAAGCAATGGTCCCCATTGCGTTGAGTTCCTCCATGAGATGAGGAAACTTCTGTTGAACTTGGTCCTTGGTGAGCCACATGCCCTGGTGAAGGAGTTGGCTTGCTTTGACAACTCGATACAATTGGATATTCTACTGGTGAGTGTGCTTGATCTGTGTGTCCATGATCCAATCAGTTGCAGCTTGTTCCATGCAATCTGGATTTAACTCTGTGGGTGTGAGCTGTTCTGCAATGTATAATGTGTCTAGTAATGGTGGAAAGTATGGCCGAAGGCAGTCCACATTGAACACTGGGTGCAAGCCAAGGAATGGGGGAATGTTGAGCTCAAATTCATTGTCTCCCACAGCCTTGGTAATGGTGTAAGGACCATATCTGAGTGTTCTGAGTTTCCGATAGGCTCTAGTAAGGCGTTCTTTTTGCAAATACAACCAGACTTTGTTGCCCACCTGAAACTTGTGTAGCACTCGATGTTGATCATGTCGCTGCTTGTACTTGGCATTTGATTTCTCCAGAATGTCATGGACTTGCTGGCAAATATGTTGGATGTGCTCAATGAAGTTTTTTTCCTTATCTGTTTCGAACTGGACATGAGCCGAATCTGCGTGAATAGCTGCAAATGGCATGACCACATCAATGGGACATAGTGGCTGGAATCCAGAGCCCACCTGAAAAGGGCTATGGCCAATCGAGTTGTGGAGAGCTGAGTTGTAGCTGTGTTGAACATAGAGGAGGCTCGCATCCCATGTGCGTGGATGCTTTGAGTTGTACATGCACAGAATGTGTATGATCATCCTGTTGACAACCTCTATTTAGCCATCAAGTTGAGGATGGAAGGTTGTGGACTTAGTGAGTTTGATGTCCAGCATCGACCAGAGACTGGACCAAAATGTATTGAGGAAACTGTTGTCCCAATCTGAGATGATAGATTGTGGGATCCCAAAGTGTACCCACATTCGTTCAAAGAAGAGTTTAGCAGTGGCTTCTACTGTGATATTCTTCTTGCAGGCCACCATAATGGCCATCTTCGAGAACCTGTCGACGACCACAAAAACACAGTCATTTCCATGCTTAGTGGATGGAAGGCATGACATGTAATCCACGGAGATGGATTCCCAAGGTCAACTAGGGGTAGGCAATGGGGTATAGATGCCTTGCTTCTTGATGGTCAGTTTGGAAATGGCGTAGGCAGTGCATGATCTGATGTACTTCCCAACATCCTGTCGAAGATTCGGCCAATAGAAATACTTCTGCAGTACTACCACCATTTTCTCGATCTCGAAATGACCAACGACTCGACTATAGTGTGCTTCCCAAATCATCTTGGCATGCTTGCTTGAAGGATCACAAAGGTGACCTAGGTGGCATAACAGGGCATCCTGAAGGTGAAAATCTGGAACATGCTGACCCTCCAAGGGTGTCTGGTATATGTGGCTGAATTCTGGGTTGCTTTTGTAGAGAAGTGGCCAATCATATGTCTCATGCCTACAAGAGTTGAGCACGGTGGTTAACGCCATGGTTGGTGGTTGATCGAGGCAATCTGCAACATTATTAGTGCTGCCCTTCTTATACTTGATATTCAAATGGAACTGTTGTAGGTATGTGGACCACTTCTGATGGCGATCATTCTGCAATTTCCCTTGGGTTTGTATGAACTATAGGGGTCGGTGGTCTGTGTGGATGACT
Source organism: Pinus tabuliformis (assembly GCA_031772625.1). Classification (NCBI taxonomy): domain Eukaryota; kingdom Viridiplantae; phylum Streptophyta; class Pinopsida; order Pinales; family Pinaceae; genus Pinus; species Pinus tabuliformis. The sequence continues at coordinate 1,401,642,557 of CM062818.1, read as the reverse complement.
GTTTCCTTCCCCAAAATATAATGCTTCCATTGTCGACAAGCCTGCACAATGAAATACATCGCTTTCTCATAAGTGGGATACTTCTGGACTGTGTGTGAAAGTGTCTCACTGTGATATGCCACTGGATGCTTGTGTTCAGTAAGGACTGCCCCAATAGCATAGCCAAAGGCATCTGTCTCGACCTCAAATGGTTGTTGCAAGTATGCTAATGCGAGCATTGGTGCCGAGCAGAGGTGATCTTTCAACTCTGTGAATGCCTTCTGTTGAGATTCAGACCAAAAGAATTTCACTTTCGATCTTCCCTTGGTGACTTGACTCAAGGGCCAAGTGATATGAGAAAATCCCAACACGAACCTGTGGTAGAAGTTGGAAAAACCTAGAAAGCTGTAGAGCTCTGTCAGAGTGGTTGGAGATAGCCAACATTGAATGACTTGGATCTTGGCTAGATCCACATGCACCTGCTATTCATCAATAATGTATCCGAGATACTGAACCTGGGTCATTCCAAAAGTGAATTTCTACAAATTGGCACATAACTTGTGTTACCGCAGTGTTTGGAGAACCTATCGGATGTGTTGGAGGTGCTCTTCCCAACTCTGGCTAAAGATCAAGATGTCATCCAAGTATACCACCATAAATGAGTTGGTGAATGGCCGCAAGATGTCATCCATTAGCCTCATGAAGGTTGCAGGAGCATTCGTCAATCCGAAAGGCATAACCAACCACTCAAAATGGCCCTCCTTAGCTTTGAAGGCAGTCTTCCACACATTGGAGGGTTCGATTGGTACCTGGTGATATCCTGACTTCAAATCGATCTTGCTGAAATATTTTACCCCCTTTAGTTGGTCCAGGAGGTCATCAATCCATGGGATCGGGTACCTATTATGGACAATGATCTTGTTCAATGCCCGATAGTCAATATAGAGTCTCTAAGTCCCATCCTTCTTCTGTACCAACACGATCGGGCTCCCACAGGGTGATGAACTCGGACGGATGTGACCTTTCTATAGCAGCTCCTGAATCTGCCTCTTGATTTCATCGTTCTCTAGAATGGAGCATCGATAGATTGGTCCATTGGGTAGCGGCACAACAGGAGTCAGATTGATGGAGTGCTTGACCTGACAGTGCAGAGGAACCCCTGCGGGGGAGGTGAAGATGTCCTCATACTCCTTCACGACCTTGTCCATATGTAGTTATCGTGCGGAGGGGCCCTGTCTGGAGGTCGTTACCACCGTCTTCTTCTTTCCTTAAGGGCATATCATCAAGAAAACAAATTTCCCGGTTTTGGAAATGAGCTTATTGCATTGTTTTGCAGTAACCAAAGAGATGGCGGTAGGTGGTGCTACCTCCGGTATCCTGTACAACTTATTTCCCAAAGTAAAAATAACAACACAGGGCCTTAATTAATACACAACATGTTGCTTACACAAGTATTGTTGTCCTAATAATACATCAGAATCTTCAAGGGGAGAAATGTCACACAATACCTCATCCGTGAAGGGCTTGATGTTGTATGGAAGGCGACACTGCTGGCTCACACGAAGATCCTGCCCTTGGTGAAACCCCCCCATGGTGTACGGTTGTGGATGTGCTGTGTTCGGTAAGCCCAACCGCTTCATGACCTCTGCCGAAATGAGGTTCTTTTGGCTCTCGCTGTCGATAATGAACTATAGCGGGGAGCCCACTACCCACATTTGGGAGTGGAAGAGACGCTCCTCCTCCTCTGGATCTTCGGGTTCCTCCTTCTGGATCTTCATGGTGGAAACAGTGGCGTTGGGCTTTGCGTCGATAATATGCTTCCCTTTGTCATTCCCCTTGTCAGGTTCTGACTCAGAGTCGGAACATGCATATGATTCTGAAACCTTTAGCTCGGCCACTAGTGACTGTTTGTCCTGACACTCACTTGTGTTGTGAGTGGAGCTCTTATGGAACTCACACCACTTTCTCGTGTCCTTTTCGGCTTTGTAACACTGTTCTTTACTTGTAGCTTTGGCGGGTTATCTTGGGCTGCCTCACATTAGCTTTGTCCTTTGTTCTGTGGTTTGGGGGTACCTTTCCCTTGGTTCGGATTCGCAGATCCAAAGTCTCGCTTCTTCTAATTAAACTTTTGGTCGACCTTGATGGCATATCGGTATGCCATGCCGAGCGAGGATATGTTCAGGAATTGTATTTCTTCTTGGATGTACTTGTGCAGGCAACCGCGGTATTTGAGTATCAAATGCTGCTTCGAATCCTTGATACCCAACTCTGTGTGAAGGGTATGGAATATATTGGTAAACTCCGGCACGTCTTGGTCCCTTCCTTGCCACAACATGGTCCACTTTATGTATTGATCCTCATAGCTCTCGACAGGCTAGTGATGCTCCTTGATGGCATCCCGGAATGAATTCCAAGTGGGTGTGAATGAAAATAGTGAGCCTGTACTTTCATCCTTTTTCTCGCAGTAGGTTTCCCACCAGTCCTTGATGTGGGGGGCTACTTTGAGAAGAGTGAAAATAACTTTTCCCGACTGGAAAAATCATGAACAGAAAAATAACCCTCTAGCAGATTTAACCATTTATTGATGTCATCACCATCTATCTGACCCTTGAATATGGGGATTTCAAAATTAACATGTACCTTAAACAGTGTGGGATTTCCAGAGTAGATGTTGGAAGCCGATGCATTGCCCTTGGGTAGCCGCTAAAGGATCTGGGCAAGGCTATCCATCATCGTGTTCCTTTGTCGCTTGAGGGCTTCTTCGAGCAAGATTTTGATAGGATCTTATGCCCCCTCGTCTTTCTTTTCATCCACCGTGGGAGGCCATCAAGATTTGCGAGGCTGGTCTTACAAAGGTTCGACCAGTTCAAGCCCTAACTCCTTATATCCTGACCTTGTTGGGGACATGCAAAGAATAACAAAGAAAAAGCAAACTGCTATGATACCATTGATCTGGATTTAAACTAGAACACAAAAAATTATAGAGATAACCATAAACATAGAGATGCAGTGGAAAAAATACTCCATTTTGTTAATGTAAAATACTGAAATATGCTTACAAACATAAATGGAAATAAACCAACTAGGGCGATGGTAGCATATCTCTGAGAAGAGATGTGGTGGCTATATGCCTCTGAACTATGTTATAATGAAGCTTGAAGGCCTATTTATTGTTGAGAAACAATGGAAAACCATAAACATCCAAAAACCTAACCCTAGAAGATGAAACGCCAAACTGTGGGCCCCATTTGGGTAAATTGGTACATCAACTTCTCGGGGTCGTAACTTTGGCATACAATCTCCATTTGATGCATATAATATCTCGTCAGAAAGATCTATCCGAGAACTCCAACTTTAGGAAGAGAAACATCGGTCCAAGGACCCATGTTGCTCCCATTTTTCCCCAAAAACGTCGTTTAGGGCCTCAAAACGGCTTTGAAAGTACAAGACCTGAAAAACTACTAAAAATAGTAAACTGTGCTACAATTAAGGAAAATGAAAAGCTGAAAGAAACAATGGTGGGGGTCCAAGTAGACTTGGCGGGTGGCCACCAATATCCACCTGGATCAACTGCCACCATTTTCCCGACCCTAAAATGCCTAGCAACCCGACTGCAGTGTGCTTCCCAAATCATCTTGGCACGCTCACTTGAAGGAACACAAAGGTGACCCAGGTGGCATAATAGGGCATCCTGAAGGTGAAAATATGGAAGATGTTGACCCTCCAAGAGTGTCTCGTATGTGTGGCTAAATTTTGGGTCGCAGTGCACCTGGAGTCAGATCGATGGAGTGCTTGACCTGACAGTGCAGAGGAACCCCTGCGGGGGAGGTGAAGATGTCCTCGTACTCCTTCACGACCTTGTCCATCTGTAGTTATCGTGTGGAGGGGCCCTATCTGGAGGTCGTTACCATCGTCTTCTTCTTTCCTTAAGGGCATATCATCAAGAAAACAAATTTCCCGGTTTTGGAAATCAGCTTATTGCATTGTTTTGCAGTAACCAAAGAGATGGCGGTAGGTGGTGCTACCTCCGGTATCCTGTACAACTTATTTCCCAAAGTAAAAATAACAACACGGGGCCTTAATTAATACACAACATGTTGCTTACACAAGTATTGTTTTCCTAATAATACATCACAAACCTCAAGGGGAGAAATTTCACACAATACCTCATCCGTGAAGGGCTTGATGTTGTATGGAAGGCGACATTGCTGGCTCACACGAAGATCATGCCCTTGGTGAGGCCCCCCGATGGTGTACGGTTGTGGATGTGCGGTGTTCGGTAAGCCCAACCGCTTCATGACCTCTGCCGAAATGAGGTTCTTTTGGCTCTCGCTGTCGACAATGAACTATAGCGGGGAGCCCACTACCCACATTTGGGAGTGGAAGAGACGCTCCTCCTCCTCTGGATCTTCGGGTTCCTCCTTCTAGATCTTCATGGTGGCAACGGTGGAGTTGGGCTCTGCGTCGATAATATGCTTCCCTTTGTCATTCCCCTTGTCAGGTTCTGACTCAGAGTCGGAACATGCATATGATTGTGAAACCTTTAGCTCGGCCACTAGTGACTGTTTGGCCTGACACTCACTTGTGTTGTGAGTGGAGCTCTTATGGAACTCACACCACTTTCTCGTGTCCTTTTCGGCTTCGTAACACTGTTCTTTACTTGTAGCTTTGGCGGGTTGTCTTGGGCCGCCTCACATTAGCTTTGTCCTTTGTTCTGTGGTTTGGGGGTACCTTTCCCTTGGTTCGGATTCGCAGATCCAAAGTCTCGCTTCTTCTAATTAAACTTTTGGTCAACCTTGACGGCATATCGGTATGCCGTGCCGAGTGAGGATATGTTTAGGAATTGTATTTCTTCTTGGATGTAATTGTGCAGGCAACTGCGGTATTTGAGTATCAAATGCTGCTTCGAATCCTTGATACCCAACTCTGTGTGAAGGGTATGGAATATATTGGTAAACTCTGGCACATCTTGGTCCCTTCCTTGCCACAACGTGGTCCACTTTATGTATTGATCCTCATAGCTCTCGACAGGCTAGTGATGCTCCTTGATGGCATCCCGGAATGAATTCCAAGTGGGTGTGAATGAAAATAGTGAGCCTGTACTTTCATCCTTTTTCTCGCAGTAGGTTTCCCACCAGTCCTTGACGTGGGGGGCTACTTTGAGAAGAGCGAAAATAACTTTTCCCGACTGGAAAAATCATGAACAGAAAAATAACCCTCTAGCAGATTTAACCATTTATTGATATCATCACCATCTATCTGACCCTTGAACATGGGGATTTCAAAATTAACTTGTACCTTAAACGGTGTGGCATTTCCAGAGTAGATGTTGGAAGTCGATGCATCGCCCTTGGGTAGCCACTAAAGGATCTGGGCAAGGTTGTCCATCATCGTGTTCCTTTGTCGCTTGAGGGCTTATTTGAGCAAGATTTTGATAGGATCTTATGCCCCCTCGTCTTTCTTTTCATCCACCGTGGGAGGCCATCAGGATTTGCGAGGCTGGTCTTGCAAAGGTTCGACCAGTTCAAGCCCTAACTCCTTATATCCTGACCTCGTTGGGGACATGCAAAGAATAACAGAGATAAAGAAAACTGCTATGATACCATTGATCTGGATTTAAATTGGAACACAACAAATTATAGAGATAACCATAAACATAGAGATGCAGTGGAAAAAATACTCCATTTTGTTAATGTAAAATACTGAAATATGCTTACAAACATAAATGGAAATAAACCAACTAGGGCGATGGTAGCTTATCTCTGAGAAGAGATGTGGTGGCTATATGCCTCTGAACTATGTTATAATGAAGCTTGAAGGCCTATTTATTGTTGAGAAACAATGGAAAACCATAAAAATCCAAAAACCTAACCCTAGAAGATGAAACGCCAAACTGTGGGCCCCATTTGGGTAAATTGGTACATCAACTTCTCAGGGTTGTAACTTTGGCATACGATCTCCATTTGATGCATATAGTATCTCGTCAGAAAGATCTATCCAAGAACTCCAACTTTAGGAAGAGAAACATTGGTCCAAGGACCCATGTTGCTCCCATTTTTCCCCAAAAACGTCGTTTAGGTCCTCAAAACGGCTTTGAAAGTACAAGACCTGAAAAACTACTAAAAATAGTAAACTGTGCTACAATTAAGGAAACTAAAAAGCTGAAAGAAACAATGGTGGGGGTCCAAGTAGACTTGGCGGGTGACCGCCAATATCCACCTGGATCAACTGCCACTATTTTCCCAACCCTAAAATGCCTAGCAACCCGACTGTAGTGTGCTTCCCAAATCATCTTGGCACACTCACTTGAAGGAACACAAAGGTGACCCAGGTGGCATAACAGGGCATCCTAAAGGTGAAAATATGGAAGATGTTGACCCTCCAAGAGTGTCTCGTATGTGTGGCCGAATTTTGGGTCGCTTTTGTAGAGAAGTGGACAATCAGAAGTCTCGTGCCCACAAGAGTTGAGCACGGTGGTTAACGCCATGATAGGTGGTCCACTGTGGCAATCTACAACTTAGATGGAACTGTTGCAGGTATGTGGACCACTTTTGATGTCGATCATTCTGCAATTTCCCTTGGGTTTGTATGAATTTCAGCGGTCGATGATCTGTGTGGATGACCATTTCCTTCCCCAAAAATGTAATGCTTCCAAGGGCCAAGTGATATGAGAAAATCCCAACACAAACATGCGGTAGAAGTTGGAAAGACCTAGAAAGCTGCGGAGCTCTGTCAGAGTGGTTGGAGATGGCCAATCCCGAATGAATTGGATCTTGGCTGGATCCACATGCACCCCCTATTCATCAATAATGTATCCCAGATACTAAACCTGGGTCATGCCAAAATTGCATTTCTCCAAATTGGCACATAACTTGTGTTACCACAGTGTTTGGAGAACCTATTGGATGTGGTGGAGGTGCTCTTCCCAACTCTGGCTGAAGATCAGGATGTCATCCAAGTATACCACCACAAATGAGTTGGTGAATGGCTGCAAGATGTCATCCATTAGCCTCATGAAGGTTGCAGGAGCATTCGTCAATCCGAAAGGCATAACCAACCATTCGAAAAGGCCCTCCTTGGCTTTGAAGGCAGTCTTCCACATATTGGAGGGTTCGATTGGTACCTGGTGATATCCTGACTTCAAATCGATCTTTCTAAAATATTTTACCCCCTTTAGTTGGTCCAGGAGGTCATCAATCCATGGGATCGGGTACCTATTACGAACAGTGATCTTGTTTAGTGCTCGATAGTCAATATAGAGTCTCCAAGTCCCATCCTTCTTTTGTACCAACACGATCGGGCTCCCATAGGGCAATGAACTTTGATGGATGTGACCTTTCTATAGCAGCTCCTGAATCTGCCTCTTGATTTCATTGTTCTCCAGAACGGAGCGCCGATACATTGGTCCATTGGGTGTCGGCGCACTTGGAGTCAGTTCGATGGAGTGCTTGACCTGACAGTGTAGAGAACCCCTACGGGTGAGGTGAAGATGTCCTTGTACTCTACCATGACCTTGTCCATTTGTATTTTTTATGTGGAGGGGCCTTCTTTGGAGGTCATGGCCACCGTCTTCTTCTTTCCTTGAGGGCGTATTATCAGGAAAAAAAATTTCTCGATTTTGGAAATGAGCTTAATGCATTTTTTTGCAGTAACCGAAGAGAGGGCGGTAGGCGATGCTACCTCCGCTATCTTGTAAAAATTATTTCCCAAAGTAACAATAACAGCACGAGGCCTTGATTCATACACAACATGTCCCTTCCAAAAGTATGGTTGAGCTAATAATACATCACAAACATCAAGGGGAGCAACATTGCACAATACCTCATATGTGAAGGGTTTGATGTTGTATGGAAGGTGACACTATTGGCTCACGCAAAGATCTCATCCTTGGTGAAGCCGCCCTATGGTGTACAGTTGCGGATGTGCTATGGTCGATAAGCCCAGTCGCTTCACGACCTCTGTCGAAATGAGGTTCTTTTGGCTCCTGCTGTCGACAATGAACTGTAGCAGGGAGCACTTTACCCACATTTGGGAGTGGAAGAGATGCTCCTCCTCCTCTAGATCTTCGGGTTTTTCCTTCTGGATCTTCGTGGTGGAAACAGTGGCGTTGGGCTCCACATCAATAATTTGCTTCCCTTTATCATTCCCTTGTCGGGTTCCAACTCAGATTCGAAACATGCAACTGATTCTGAAACCTTTAGAGTTCTAACTCAGATTCGGAACATTCATCTAATTCTGAAACCTTTAGCTCGGCCACCAGTTACTGCTTGGCCCAACAATCACTTGTGTTGTGAGTGGAGCTCTTATGGAACTTACACCACTTTCCTATGTCCTTTTGAGGCTTCACGATGCTGTTCTTTGCTTGCAGCTTTGGCGGGTTGTCTTGGGCCACCCCGCCTTGGCTTTGTCCTTTGTTCTGAGGTTTGGGAGCACCTTTCCCTTACTTCGGATTCGTAGATCCAAAGTCTCACTTCTTCTATTTAAACTTTTTCTCGATCTTGATGGCATATCGGTATGCCATGCCAAGCGACGAGATGTTCAGGAATTCTATTTCTTCCTGGATGTACTTGTGCACGCAGCCACGGTATTTGAGTACCAAATGCTACTCCAAATCCTTGATACCCAACTTTGTGTGAAGGGTATGGAAAATATTGGTAAACTCCAGCACTTCTTGGTCCCTTTCCTACCGCAAGGTGGTCCACTTTATGTATTGATCCTCATAGCTTCTGATAGGGTAGTACTGCTCCTTGATGGCAGTCCAAAATGAAACCCAAGTTGGTGCGGCTGAAAACAATGAGGCTGTACTTTCATCCTTCTGCTCATAGTAGGTTTCCCACCAGTCCTTGACATGGTGGGCAGCTTTAAGAAGAGCGAAAGTAATCTCTTCCCGGCCAGAAAAACCATGAACAAAAAAATACCCTTCTAGCATATTTAACCATTTTATCAATGGCGTTTGCATCTATCTAACCCTAAAATATAGGAATGTCAAAGTTAACTTGTACCTTAAAGTGTGTGGTGCTTCCAGAGTAGCTGCTAGAAGTAGATGTGTCGCCCCTGGGTAGTCGTTCAAGGATCTGGGCAAAGTTGTCCATCATCGTGCTCCTCTGTCACTCGAGGGCCTCCTCGAGCAAGATTTTGATAGGATCTCCTAACCCCTCGTCTTTCTTTTCATCCACCATGGGAGGCCATTGGGATTTGCGAGGTTGGTCTTGCAAAGGTTCGACCAGTTCAAGCCCTAACTCCTTATATCCCGACCTCGTTGGGGACATGCAAAGAAAGATAGAGAAAGAGCAGACCGCTTTGATACCACTGATCCATATTTAAACAAGAACACAACAAATTACAGGTATAACCATACATATAAAGATGCAACAGAAATAATACTTCATTTCATTACTGTAAAATATTGAAATATGCTTACAAACAAAAATGGAAATAAACTAGCCAGGGTGATGGTAGCTTATCTCTGAGAAGAGATGTGGCGGTTACATGCCTCTGAACTATGTTACAATGAGGCTTGAAGGCCTATTTATTGTTGAGAAACGATGGAAAACCCTAAACATCCAAAAACCTAACCCTAGAAGATGAAACGCCAAACTGTGGGCCCCGTTTGGGTAAATTGGTACATCAACTTCCTGGCGTCATAACTTTGGCATACGATCTCTGTTTGACGCGCACAATATCTCATTAGAAAGATCTATCCGAGAAATAAAACTTTGTAAAGATAAACTTTGTTCCATGGACCCATGTTGCTCCCAGTTTTCCTAAAAAACGTCGTTTAGTGCCTCAAAACGGCTTCAGAAGTTAAGGACCCAAAAAACTACTAAAAATAGTAAACTGTGCTACAATTAAGGAAACTGAAAAGCTGAAAGAAACAATGGTGGGTGTCCAAGTGGACTTGGCAGGTGGCCACCAATATCCACCTGGATCAGTTTGGCTGTGGAAAAGGAATGTTGCTTTATTCAGATTATTGGGGATTCGATGAATGTAATTAATTGGTTCAATTCTACACAAAGATGTCACAATCACATACTGATCACTATTCTTGAGGAGATTCTACAATTAAAGCACTATTTGACTTCATTACTTGTAGCCACATCTATAGGGAACAAAACATGGTGGCAGACTCTCTTTCAAAGTGGTGCAGGGTAACCCACACACATACCCACAGTATGTAAGAATTTGCATAAATACAACTGTCCCAGGTGTTTTAACTCTGCAATGGAGTCAAAACTACAAAACATGAATGGTTAAGGCCCTACATAACAGGTCCTTGTTATTGGAACTCAATCACCCCGCCTAAACCTCCTCTCGGGAGTTAAATCACCCTTGAGCCTTCATATAAGACTTTATTAAAGTCTTCCCTCATATATTTCTTATCGGGACTCTATCACCTCGTAACAAACGTTAACCTTTATTTCCTTTAAACCACACATATATATCCTTTCCCTTTCGTAGCCTTGGTTTATATGGTGCTATTCCTTATAAAAACCCATTAACAAAGGAATTTACTTTAGACATACCTTTTCGCCTACCGTACAACCTTGTCACGGTTCCTGAGGTTAAACCTCATCGCAATTGGCCATCACATTCTCCCCGGCATCACCACATATGTGATTCATCACCCCTCCGACTCCGATATGCGACTATCGGAGTCGTTGAATCTATGTTCTAGCCTTAAAAGGCTTGGCATAACAACTTATCGCAAACACACGAAATACGGGAATACAAAGGAAATCCTGCTCCAGCTGTATATAGCGGAACTCAAATGTCACACATTCGCTACTATAAATGCGTCGGGTCAACTCCCTTTAGTTGCTCCACAGTGAGGCATTATATTAAGGCCTGACTCCGATATGCGATATCTTCGACCTCTGCTTTCCCGATATGTGATAGGCGATCAGATTTGGATCGTCGATCTGATGGCTATTGCTTAATCACAATATCGCAATCACTGTATTCAAAGGCCCATTCCAGTCCTCGTTGCGATGGTTTACGCCGATGCGACTTAATCTTGACCGTTAATCTTTTAGATCTAACAACTGCTGAGAGCTACCACTCCATTTCTCCGCTCTTCACTTTACTTGTGTTTTTATGCCTTTTATTCAGTTTTCTCCATGGTTCGGTTCTTCTGAAGGTTCTGATCCTTCACTGTATCTGCTGCGCCACTCGAATCTAAGCTTAAGTCTTCAAACTCTCAACCTTGTTGTCTCTCCAGAGCTCTGCTTTGCTGCTTCAATTGTTTCAAGGATTCTTTTTTGATTCCTTTGAATCAACCCCGTTCCTCTGCATCCTTCAGAATTCTGCCTACCCCTGTTGCAGAGCCTACGAATTCATAGTAAATCGTTCATGAAATACTCCCCAATGCATTGACACAGTCAGGAACAAACTTTGCATATATTAATGCAAAAACAAAGATTACATTCGAGACTTCTCGGTCTCGCACATGCCTATTTTCCAATGTCAGTGTCCTCCTCCTTTGACTTTTCCCGTAGGCTTACATATATGTTAGGAGTTCTGTTGAACTATCTTGGTTCGACTCCTATATCTACTGAACTGACTCCTAAACCCTCTCGGTCCTCTATGTCCACTTCTAGGTTCAATTAATTCCTAAAGGCTCGCCTTAGTTCCTCAAATCATGGAACTATTCTAAGAGTCCTATTTGACTTCTGACTTTTGTCATTTATTCACCACTCAGTTCTCATTTATTTGAGAGCTTTTACAACTTCCTCCATTATCTAATTAAATCACACCTAATAGCCTAAATATTGCATTAACTTGAGACTTAGGAAAACTTTTTCCTAAAATACATGACCCCCTATGTCTACTAACTACAATGATTTTCCCTTGGGTGAATGCTCCTGCATCAGACTCCCAAAGTAGAAAGTATTCATGATCTCCTGATCATGTGTCTTCTGGTCTTTGTCTTCCTGGATCCCACACATTGTTCTGTAACTGTCCACATGCTTTGTTCCCTTGTTGCTTTACTTCTGCTGTCTTTTACTCCATATTATTCTTCTTGTCAATCAGGTTCAATCTCTGATTGATCATGCTTCCTGCTGCTACCATTTTCCTCCATTTGGACTACTTCATCATCAGCTGCCACATTTATTCAATCTCTTTTTCCAACATGTCTTTGAACTGGTTCATGTTCTGCTTCATATTTCTGCCTCCTTTTTGTTTCAGGTTGCTGTTGCTGTCCATTATTTCTTCAAACTGTTGTTCTTCTTCTTTTTGTTTTGTTATTCTTGTTTCAACTTTTGTTTTGTTTACTCTAACTTTTTCCTTGTTTTCTTTGACTTCTATGCTGACTTTAACTTTTCTTGCTGCCTCCCTATCATCCTTACCCTCTTTCATGATTGAATCATGAATGTTCAACTCTTTCTCCAGCAAATTAACTTCTCTATTCCATGGATTGATTTCTTCCATAGACTCTTCTTCTTTTACCTTTATTTGGCTGCTTATTTGTGCCAAATATCCTCCAGCAATTGCAAAAAAACCTGCATTCACAAAACACTTGTTAAAATAAAAAACATAAGGCTGTTGTGCCTTATCTTCCTTTGGCAACAATTCAATTTGCTGCACTGTTTCTTTCTCCTCTGTCAGCACATCAATATGTTATTTTGAATTCTCAAAAGAATTCAAGAGACTGCCCATTAGTATCTCTTCCACACCATCTGTCCTAATGATGTCTTCCTTATCTTGTTCACTGTAGTGAACTCCTTTTTCTACAATCATACTGTCATACTATGAATTCTCCAGCAAATATTCCAACAATGCAATTTCTTTGTGACACTTTGCCAGTATTTCATCATCACTTCCAATCCTAAGTTCTTTCTATTGCAATAATTCACTGCTTTTCTCATTTAAGATATATTCTTCATGCTCCTTTACTTCAGAGTTTTTATCTTCTAAAAGATACTTCTCCATACTTCTAACAGCTTCAACAGATTGCTCATTCTCTGCAAAAACACTCCTTTATTAGTGTTCTTTCTCCCTTTTCTATGTCTTTTGCATAAACTTCTCCCTTATTAACATCTTTCAGTAGATGTCCTTCTTTCTCAATAGCTTCCATGGCTATTTCCGTTGTGCCTATCATCATGATGAATGTATGATCCTTTACTATGTATTCAACTAACATAGTCTCTTCTTTTTTAGTACATTTTGTCTTACTCTCTCTCTGTAACTCTTCTCCCAGAGTTATGTTTGTCTCATCATCTGCATTAACATTCTCCTGCATTTTGTTTTCATCAATAACATTAATCAAACTCATTTGATTACCTTTTTGAGACAGTATTTCTTCATTCTTCATCAAAATAAAATCCTAATTCCTCATCTCCATGACAGCTTCTATAGACTCCTCCATAGACTTTTCCTTCTATATGCAGTCAAATTCCTCCTCTTCTAAAAATTTTCCTTTGTCACCTTTTACTTCTAGATCTTCATCTCCTCTGAAGATGTCTTCAAAAGGTTGCTTTTGTCCTGTAATATCTGCCATCATACACAAACTATCAGTTTTAAAAACATAAGACTCTGTGGTCTCACTTAATGGTTCATCACATCTCCTTGCTATCCTAAATCCTTCATATGATTCAAAAATTCTTCTATGGTATCCTCTTCAATCTCCTCAAGCCTTTCACTTGGTTGCTTGATATCTTCCCCCAACTCTATATGAGACCTATCTATCTCATCTTCTTTCAAAACAGAATTTGGATTCTGCTTGTTTTCTTCCTTCTTCACAACAATATCAGCAAATTGTCCTAGTTCTGGTTCACAAATGGACTCTTCCATTTCTAACTCAACTTCCTTGAGTTTTTCCATCAGCCACTTTACTTGCATTTGTTGTAGCCTTCTCTGTATGTCTTGCCATTTCACTGGCTTCTTCTTCAAGACCCAACCTAGTCTCTGGCTTTCCTCAAGCATTCTCCTTAATGCATCGAGTTGTTCTTTTAATTCTGCAATCTCCTGGTGAATTTCCTCTTGACTCATCTTCTTGCCATCTGCTTTGGCATCCTCTTTCTTCATCTTTATTCTGTTGTGGCTTCTCTCTAAACCTATGTTATGACTATCACTAGTCATCTTCTTCTCTCTTTCTTCATGAGCTCCTCACTCATTTGCAATAAGCCTCTGCAACAGCTAGTCCTCCTCGCTGCAATCTTACCTCCCTAAGCTTTCCTCGCTCAGTCTTTTAGTAAGCATGGTCCTCTATCTGGAACCTCCTCTTGAGCAACACCTTTGCTCCTTCTAGGCTTCTAAGATTTCTCATTCTCTCTTGAGAACACTTCAACTGTCCTCTCTTTCCAATCTCTTGTTAGATTTTCTAGGTTCAGTGCCACTTTCCTTCAAAGTATTTTCCTCACTCTACCTTCAAGAACACATCTGGTTCTCCTCTCATAGCTTCTCTTGCTGTCACCTTTGCATTAGTATGAAAACACACTTTCTCAATTTAAAACAAAACATATTACCTCACCTTCAAGATCTCAGCATGATCTTGTATCACCATCCATCATGGATTGTTCTCTGTTTTGTTTCCAAGTCCTCTTCTCTTCAGAACTTGCATTAGGCAATCTTGCTTTCTCTTTCCTTCAAGAAATCCTCTATTCTGTTTATTCCAAACCTCTACTGTAACCGCTACAATCTCTAATTGTAGTCTCTACCATTCATCCATTTAACTTATACACATTACCTTCTTCTGTGTGCAAAATCCCTTCCGCAAAAATCTTTCCTTGCTCTAATTTCAATTCTGCTCTACCACTAATGGTGCAGGGTAACCCCCGCACATACCCACAATATGCAAGAATCTGCATAAACATAACTATCCCATGTTTTTTAACTCTGCAATGGAGTCAAAACCACAAACCATGAATGGTTAAGGCCCTACATAATAGTTCCTTGTTATCGGAACTCAATCACCTCGCCTAAACCTCCTCTCGGGAGTTAAATCACCCTTGAGCCTTCATATAAGATTATATTAAAGTATTCCCTTATATCTTTCTTATTGGGACTCTATCACCTCGTAACAACGTTTGTTAACCTTTATTTCCCTTAAACCACACATATATATCCTTTCCGTTTCGCAACCTTGGTTTATATGGCGCTATTCCTTATAAAAACCCATTAACAAGGAATTAACTTCAAACATACCTTTTTGCCTACCGTACAACCTTGTCACGGTTTCTAAGGTTAAACCTCATCGCAATCGGCCATCACATTCTCCCAAGAATCACCACATATGTGGTTCATCACCCCTTCGACTCCGATATGCGACTATCAGAGTTGTTAAATCTATGTTCTAGCCTTAAAAGGCTTGGCATAACAACTTATCGCAAACACACAGAATACGAGAATACAAAGGAAATCTTGCTCCGGACGTATAAAACGGAACTTAAATCTTACACATTCGCTACTATAAATGCATTGGGTCCGCTCCCTTTAGTCACTCCACAATGCGACATTATATTAAGGCCCAACTCCGATATGTGATATCTCTGACCTCTGCTTTCCCGATATGCGATAGGCGATCAGATCTAGACCGCCAATCTGACGTCAGATCTGACAGCTGTCGCTTAATCGCAATATCACAATCGCTCTATTCAAAGGACCATTCCAGTCCCCGTTGCAATGGTTTCCGCTGATGTGTCTTAATCTCGACTGTTAGTCTTTCAGATCTAACGGCTACTGAGCGTTACCACTCCATTTCTCCGCTCTTCACTTTACTTGTGTTTTTACGAATTTTCTTTAATTTTATCCGTGGTTCGGTTCTTTTGAAGGTTTTGATCCTTCACTGTATCTACTGTGCCACTCGAATCTCAGCTTAAGTCTTCAAACTCTTAACCTCATTGTCTCTCCAGAGCTCTGCTCTGCTCCTTCAATTGTTTCAAGGATTCTTTTTTGATTCCTCTGAATCAACCCCGTTCCTTTACATCCTTCGGATTTCTGCCTGCACCTATTGTAGAACCTACAAATTCATAGTAAATTGTTCATGAAATACTCCCCAATGCACTGACACAGTCAGGAACAAAATCTGCATATATTAATGTAAAAGCAAAGATTAGATTCGAGACTTCTCGGTCTCGCACATGCCTATTTTCCAATGTCAGTGGCCTCCTCCTTTGACTCTGCCCATAGGCTTACATATATGCCAGGATTTCTATTGAACTATCCTAGTTCGACTCCTATATCTACTGAACTGACTCCTAAACCCTATCGGTCCTCTATGTCCACTTGTAGGTTCAATTAATTCCTAAAGGCTTTCCTTAGTTCCTTGAATCATGGAACTATTCTAAGAGTCCTATTTGACTTCTGACTCTTGTCATTTATTCACCACTCAGTTCTCATTTATTTGACAACTTTTACAACTTCCTCCATTATCTAATTAAGTCACACTTAAAGGCCTAAATATTGCATTAACTTGAGACTTAGGAAAACTATTTCCTAAGATACATGACCCCCTATGTCTACTATTTACAATGATTTTCCCTTGGGTGAATTCTCATGCATCACAAAGGTTGAGGCACTATAGGCTATGGGATTTTGGAGGATCATTGAGGATGTAAGTGATATGGTTTGAGAGCCCATTCACCCATCCTTCACATCCAGATAGGTCCTTTACACTTGATGGGTGGTTATACCTGCTTTGTCTCTTTCCTTTTGATGTGATCTTGAAGATTGACTCTTTTTGATAGATACAGTTTTGGTCATGTTTTTCTTGGCTGTCTGCCTTATGTATTTTGGTAAGCATTTATATATATCTATATATGTTTTATCGACTGTAATGGACTAAGATGAGGGTCTGCTCACTTTTTTGGGTTAACTTTAAAACCAAACACTAGTTTTCACTACTTTCTTTTTATGTCAGCTCTGAATTTTTGAATGCACTATGTACATTTGGGACATGTAACTCCCTACTTATCTAATGGAAGTTATGATTTATTTAGAGGAAAAAATAAAGTATTCATTTTATAAAGAAAAAGTAATTGAAAGTTAATAAAATAAAAAATATGAACTACCTTATAATAAGAATAATAAGAGGGAGACATGTCATTCATTCAAGTAAAAATATAATATAAATATATAGCATTTAAAAATATTTATAATAATAATAAAAATTAGTGTGGTTGAGAGCCCGATGGAGCTACGGGTAGGAGGCTATGGGTAGGTTTGTGTGGCTGCTGCCCGACAACGCAGCTGTCCGTACTGGCTGCACGCACGTACATTGGATCAGGGGCTATTATAATATATTACCCCTACTCTGTAACATAGGTTTTTTATACTTTGGTTTTTGTTTTACAGCAACCGTTTACTTGCATCACAGTTTGGGAATTGACCTTGGGTACCAGCTATTTTGGCTGACATACTGCTCCCTCCCCTGACAGTTACCTCCGACAGCTGGCGTTTCCTCGCCCTAGACAGTGATGGACCTAGACTTGGTGGAATATTTGGAGGAATAGTTAGCAGAGGTTTCTATATGGACCACACCACACTCTAATCAGTATGGGACGCAGTCGTTTGGGAATGATATGCATAAAGCTATCACCGGGCTCCCTCCTTTCTCTAGCCCTTTGAATCATTGTTTGATCCTGCCGGACGAACTCCCGACCTGGCCGTCCCTCTCCTCCCTCCTACTTTCCCCGTCCTCCCTAGGGTTTTGCCTTAACCCTAACCCTCCATCCACCTCCCCCGGTCATGCCCCTAACTCTCCTCCATCCATTTTACCCTCTGGTCTGCGTACTCACTCTGACATTTTGACTCCCTAGATCACACCAAGCTCGACCTCACCCCTCTCTAGCAGTTACACTTCCGCTCCCCCCTCCTTGGGTGCACTCTCTAACAACTTACCCCCTCCCCCGCTGCTTCCCCCTGAAGAGGAGTGATCCCCTGACCATGGAGGTACAACTGAAGTCGAAGCTAGCGCCAGTAAGAAGACCAAGTGCTTTTGCACAAAGGAGGTTGACACTTTTCTCCTACTCGAGGAAGACATATGGCTGGGGGATACTATGGATTTTGCAGACAGAGTGCTGGTTGGTAGAGTCCGGGGCCGAAACTATACTGCGGCCTGCATCAAAGCATGGAAAATGGAAGTCTGGGGTCACTGTCTCGCAGACTTTCCCACAGTCCAGACCTTTGTGAAAGGCTGGTTTGTGCTCCGCTTCTCCAGATCAGACCACACAAATTGGGTCCTCTCATCCTATTGGCACTTCGAGCAC
Source organism: Pinus tabuliformis (assembly GCA_031772625.1). Classification (NCBI taxonomy): domain Eukaryota; kingdom Viridiplantae; phylum Streptophyta; class Pinopsida; order Pinales; family Pinaceae; genus Pinus; species Pinus tabuliformis. The sequence continues at coordinate 1,401,624,372 of CM062818.1, read as the reverse complement.
GCCTCGGTCCTTTTGAAACGCTGGACTCCGATGTTTGACCCGGACACTAAACAACTCGGAGTTGGGCCGATATGGGTAAGACTCCCAGGTCTCCCATTACACTTCTGTTTCGAAGATATCTTCAGACACATCAAGGATTCTATTGGCACTTACATGGAATCAGACAAATCCTACCTGTCCACAGGCAAGATGGCTTTCGCTAGACTATTGGTGCATATGGATACTCGGGGCGGACTTCAGGAGTTTATCACTATCCAGTGGAGATAATTCACGAGGAAGCAACCTGTTAGTGTTAATCTTTGCAGCCTTCCTCCTGTGATCAAACATCCTCTTGCAAAGTAATTTTAAGGTGTCAAGGTCAAATTTTGTCATTTCAGTGAGTCTTCAAGTAAAATTTGGTCACTAGGTATTAGGTGTAGGGTTTGCTTTTACTCCTTTCAAAGTTGTCCAAATTTCAGTCCATGTCACCATTCAGTTGAGTGCACCATCATTCAAAGGGTTTTCATCATCATGTCAGGGTCCAATGGGCCATTTTACACCTTGTTCATGATTCAGTTGCACCTAGGTAAGGTTCATTTCTCTCTCCTAGGGTTTTGAAGGTAATTTCTCTTGGATGGTCAAATAATTAGCAAAATTTGTATTTTGATGTTCATACACCTTCCCCTATCCTTAATGTACCTTATTAAACACTTCCCATCACTGAGATCCCCCAAATTCCTCATTTTCACGCAAACCCTAGTTTCTTGCTCCAACTTGGTAATTTTCTAGGCTAGACCTGTGTTTTGCCCTTTTGGACCCCTTCCCCTCACTCAATCTTTGAAATTACACTTTCCCCTACCTCCTAACATCCCTCCCTACTTCCCAAAATTTTCTCAAGAATTTAGAAGCCCCTTATCCCCTTCATTTCACTTCATTTCGACAAATCCCCTGTTCCACACATTAGGATAAGTTTTACTCCAATGATGTTTCTGAGCAATAAAAGATGAATTTGGAAAACTGAGAGAGGTTTTTGTCCACAATAGTCCAAGGAAGAAAAACCTCATTCACTTTTTACACAGTGTTGTGGTTTTAGAGAAATTTCAAAAATACAGTTGCCTTGGGAGAATTGATGCATCTCTAAAGTGACCTTGGGAAAATCAAATTTTCTCCTACCTTGGTTGGTCAAATGAATTGTTTGATGAGTCAAATGATAACTAGACACAAAGAGATTTCCAATGAGCTATCATGAACTCAATTTGGAGTTGAGGAAGACCTTCAAAAGTTGACTGCAACAGCACTCTTCCTTTAGGCAGCCTCATTTTGCACATTTTGACCAGTCTTGGGAGATTTAATTTTTAGCTAGGAAAATGAACTCCAAATTGAAAAATTATACTCCATTTGGAAATTAGACTCAAATATCTTTCCAACGAGCTAACCTTCACTCAATTTGGACACCGGGAAGGCCTCCAAAAGTCTCCTGGAAAAAGCATGACGCATTGGGCAGGTGGCGCAGTGCACATAACTGGCGCAGCGCATTGGGATGCAATTTCCAGTGCAAATTTACACTGGCGCGACGCATAGAGAAGGCGTGGCGCATATAGCTAGAAAGCCAAAAAACTTCAAAAATTTTCTCCAAAATCGCCCAATATGCTTGGATCATCATTTGTACAAGTAGGTTGAGCTTCTGTCATAGCTTTTCATCCGAATTTGATGGTTGTTTGATGGTATTTGCTGCATGGTGAATGTTTAAACAAAATAAACCTTACCTCTCTCTCCAAAACAACAATATTAGGGTTTTGTGTTAATTTTTTGTGGCTGCCAAGTTATCCCCTCACCTCAATCACTCCCTACTCCATTTTCCCTTGATTTCCCTAGTTCCCAAATTCACTAATCCCCTCTCCCCATTCCCAAAGCCCCAAACTCAAACTCCCAAACCCTATGTCCCATACTAAAACTCCCAAACTACTCCCTAACCCCTGTTCCCTTGACTAAACCCTACCCCCAGTAGTCCCTAAATCCCTCACTGTTTTTCCCCTCCACAGTCCCTTATATCATTGTTTCCCTTGGTGCCAAAGTCAAAATACATCATAAAATCACCTATTTTTCATCAAGACAGTTCAATCACAAGAAGAGATGGCATCTGATTCTTCATATGAGTATGAAGAGGAGACACGTAGTGACTCACCAACAGGAGTACATGTACCCAGGAGACCTCATAAAGGTGGCAAACATGTCAAAGAAGAGCCCACCTCATTGACTCAAATGCTTAGGCACATGAAAAACCATTATTGGGCATGAACTCATGTTTGCAAAGCGAGGATCAAAATCCTGAAGGCAAGACTAAGGATGGCACTAAAACAATGCAAAAGGCATGATAGGCTTCGAATCTTAGCTGAATCTTCTTTGGCTAAGCATGATACTTGATGATGGACCTTCAGTCCAAATTTCAACAAATTTGGAGAAAATTTTGTCAATTTTGAATGTTTTGGCTTCAAAACAGATTTTCCTGCCCAACGCGTAGCGCCACTTGGCACGCACTTATAATTGGGAGATCCTCTGGAGAAAAAATTTGCATTTTTGGATTTTTTATGAAAATTTATGCATGCTCATGAATTACCTAAGGATTTCATCAAGTTCTGGGTTGCTTAAAGGGTCAAAAACACACAAAAAATGACATTTCTGCCACCTTTTGCACCCACAGAAAGCAGTGTTGGGAGATTGGATTTTTGGAGGGGAAAATGGACACCAAATCTAGAAATTTCACTTGGGTTGGAAAGGCCCTAAAAATCAGCCTCAAATTTGTGCTACACATACAAGTTTCAGGCGCGGCGCATAGGGAAATTTGGCCTATTTTTCACTCAGCAGCTCAGAATTTCGCCCAGTTTTGACTAGTTTCACTTTTTCATGTAACTCTTGACTTATCTTGGTGTGAATTCATGACTTTGATGTAATTTTGGCACATTTTTACTCACCCATGTAGATTCATTCACTAAAAAGTAAAAAGATAGTGAATGAATCAGTTTCCTTTTATATAGAGGCAAGTTGTTTCATTGCCTATTTTTTAGTTCCTTATTTAGATATGGTTGAAACAACTCCTAGAATGATGAGCTCGACCCCTAGAGGCATGGGAAGGAGTTAGGCTTGTCTATATCATGTAATTTCTCAGTCATTTTCAAGGTTGAACACTTGGGATTTCTTGGCACTCCATTGTACATCTGATTTCTGCATTTTTGGCAAAGGAAAGACCTGGGTTTGCAGCACTTTTTGGGATCCCTGTGGCTTTGTGTTTTGATGGTGTTCTTCTCTATGTAATTTGTAAGTTCACTGATATTTGTGTGTACCATTTCCTTTCTATTTTGCTTCTGAAATTAAACAAATGAGTGAACAAAGGTAGAATTCATTAGCTTGTTGTGCTCTGCCTTTCAATTTTGTTTAATTTTCAATGTTTTCTTCAATTTGAAGAGGATTCTTGATACCCTCTTGCCCTCTTCAGCTTCTCACTAGTATGAACCCTCCATATTTACAAATAAAAGCATCAAAATGATTGCCTTTCTTGCCCCAATCAGAACTCTGCAAAATTGGCCTTCATCCCTGGACCCAAAATTACCTTTCCCTTGATTCCAACAAAATCCTAAAAAAATCAAATCAAATGCTTGCACTTCATACCTAGCCTAAAATCAGAAAATATTTCAGTCATCTCAAGCCCCAATCGATTATCTTTTGCTGAGATTGACTCGAAGAGAGCCCTCTCCTATCCTTGTAGGGCTAGCTACGAGGCTGAGAGTGGTTTGATATTGGCTCTGGATCCTACCTTTTCAGCTTGAGGTAAATCTAGGCGCTAACATAGTGGTGACCATACTGGGGAAGAAATTGTTTATTTGTTAGTGTTCTTCATTTTATAAACTACAGATGGAGCCTGAAGATTAGCCAGGTAGCCTTCGAAACACTTTTGCTTTGCATTAGCGAAAGTAGATAAAAGCTTCTTTAGTCAATCTCTGGTCTAGTCTTATAAGCTGAACATCTGACTTGCAAATTGCCCCAGTAACATGTATCAAGTTCAGATCTGATTGTTGATGGTGGACAACGATTAGACACTAGAAAGGCTGAAATCATTCACCTGGCGATTCCAACTCATTTTCGAGATCAGATCCAAACACTCCACTCGAGGATGCACTCGGCCAACAGAAACATGAAAGGACAATATGGAAAGATCAGGTATTCAAGTTGGAATTTCATCCAAGAAATTTTGTTCTTTGTCATAATTTATTTCTTCTCTTTTCCCGAGAATGTCAAGAAGGCTTTGCAAAGTATATTGTATTTGAGAAAAGATCCTCAGCTTGCATTTGATTCCTTCCCTTTGAAGATTGTGAATGCCAAAGATTTTCATGCCTTTAATCTTGATCAAGACCCTTTTTCTGAATCTTGTGATGACCGTCTTCAAACTGATGAGCCTAATGAGACCAAGACTGATTCTAGACTTTCTGTACATACTCCTACACCTTGTAAAATTCCAGATCGATACAAGCCACTGATTTTACCTCCTATATTCCATGCTTTCCCTAAAAATCATGACCTATATCTACCAAGATTTGATGGTGAACGCGACAATATCACTGCTGAGAGACATGTATTGAATTTTGAGTCCTTTCTTGACCTTTTTGAAGTTGATGAAGAAGATGTTAGTATTAGGCTTTTTGCTCTTTCTTTGCAAGGCAAAGTCAAGAGTTGGTTCAAAACCCTGTGTGATGCGAGCATCTCAGATTTCCAGCAGTTCGTCAAAGTTTTCCTCGATAGGTGGATGGTAAGACAAAACCGTTTCTTGATTATAAAAGAGTATAACCAGCTGAAAATATTGCCAGGGGAGACAATACAACACTTTTCTGCCAGATTTAATCAAGTTTATTATTCGATGCCTGTTAATATAATACCTCCTCCTGGATCTACTCTCTTGCACTACCCGGGTGCCTTTTATCTGGAAATGGAGTTTCAGCTGAGAGAAAGGAATATTGCAACACTTAAAGAGATGCAAAATAGTGCAGTAGATGTACAGGCTCATTTGCTGATCCAAAGGGAAAAGTTGAAGGAAGAAGAGATGAAAAATATAGATCTGGAGGAATCGACATCTCTAGAGGTAAAGCTTGACATTTTGGTAAGTGCAGTAGAAGAGATGATGCAAAATATCACCACAAGGAATCACTATGATGTTTACGATCATGGCTCGTTGATTGAAGAAGAACAAGTTGCTGATCCAAAACATCTTCTTTCTTATCCTAGTTGTCATAGATCTGATAATGATTGTTTTATAGATCATCTTGGAGAAGAGAGATCTGTTGATATGACATGTATGCTCGATGGTGTCTTTTATATTGACGATTTGCCTCAGTTTGATCAGTATGATGATGATTATGTTCTCCAAACAGAAGCTAATCTTGCAGACAAATCAACAGCTAGTTTGTGGGAGGAGGAAGTTCATTTTCATCAGCTCGAATACAGTGATCAACCATTACATATCAACTATGGAAGTGAGGAGGAAAGTGAAGCAAATTTTGAAGTAAGTGAAGGATCTTTTCCTTTTTGTTTTGCTTCATTTCAGTTTATCGGAGAAAACATTCATGCAATCAGAAATCAACTGTCGACAAGTTTTGATCTAGATCATCTTGAGGACAATGAAAAACTTGTTCAAGACTTCTCATATCCAGATTTGCAACCCCCGAATGCCATTGATTGTCAAGTTGCAGATGAAGACTTGGAAGCTATCACATATGATCAGATGATGCAAGATGATTCTATACCTTTCTATTTTGAATCATTTCAGTTTTTGAAGGGAAATTTGTATAGTATATCTTCAAATGAGCAGCCTGTAGAAAGTCATGCAATCTCATTGGAAACAATAGAAAATGGGTTGCATCAGTCTTTTCATGATTTTCATGATCCAATAGCTGATGTGTTGGATGATGTCTGCAGTCAAAGCCCTTCTCCATTGACTACATGTGAGCTTGAAACCTGTGCTTATATAAACTTGATTTGGCAGCTACTTTCTTTGTCATTTTCAGTAGGAGTCTCATCACAAAGCTCAGATGAAATTTTGCATTCATGGTATGAGGAAAAGAGAAATAATCCATTGGATGTGCTAAGTCCCAATGTGCATGAATTTCGAGATCCTTATGTAGTGTTTTTGGAGGCGGATAGAGAATCCATATCATTCAACGGATCTGTTCACAAGTTTTCATGGGAGTTTCCTTTTAGTAGTTCTCTCTTGTTGTTCATAAGCGATAACTTGCGGAGAATTCAAACAGCAGCCGGAATACTTACTTGGTTGCATTGGTTGTTTCATTTCACTTGATCAGGTGATGAATGAAGTTGTTAGAGTAGGTTTTGATGAATAAGCTCTACTTTGAGCATCATTTCTAGTTTGTCAGTTGTGTTTAAGTATCAAGTCAGTTTTTAGTTGAGTGAGAGTCAATTTGTGTCATCGAGTCATCAGTTTTCAGTCATGCATTTCAGCTTGAGTTTTTGAATCCATTGCCCAATGGATGAAGGCACTGTCTGCTTTCCAAAGATTTGTAGTTCTTGGCTTTCCAAAGATCTGTAGTTCTTGGCACATCCAAGGAGCTACCATCCCCATTGGAGCCAATGTTAGTGTCAGTCTTTGCAGCCTTCCTCCTGTGATCAAACATCCTCTTGCAAAGTAATTTTAAGGTGTCAAGGTCAAATTTTGTCATTTCAGTGAGTCTTCAAGTAAAATTTGGTCACTAGGTATTAGGTGTAGGGTTTGCTTTTACTCCTTTCAAAGTTGTCCAAATGTCAGTCCATGTCACCATTCAGCTGAGTGCACCATCATTCAAAGGGTTGTCATCATCATGTCAGGGTCCAATGGGTCATTTTACACCTTGTTCATGATTCAGCTGCGCCTAGGTAAGGTTCATTTCTCTCTCCTAGGGTTTTGAAGGTAATTTCTCTTGGATGGTAAAATAATTAGCAAAAATTGTATTCTGATGTTCATACACCTTCCCCTATCCTTAATGTACCTTATTAAACACTTCACATCACTGAGATCCCCCAAATTCCTCATTTTTGCACAAACCCTGGTTTCTTGCTCCAACTTGGCAATTTTCTAGGCTAGACCTGTGTTTTGCCCTTTTGGACCCCTTCCCCTCACTCAATATTTGAAATTCCACTATCCCCTGCCTCCTAACATCCCTCCCTACTTCCCAAAATTTTCTCAAGAATTTAGAAGCCCCTTATCCCCTTCATTTCACTTCATTTCGACAAATCCCCTGTTCCACACATTGGGATAGGTTTTACTCCAATGATGTTTCTGATCAATAAAATATGAATTTGGGAAAAATGAGAGAGGTTTTTTTCCAAAATAGGCCAAGGAAGAAAAAACTCATTCACTTTTTACACAGTTGTCATGGTTTTAGAGAACTGTAAAAAATACAGTTGCCTTGGGAGAATTGATTCACCTCTGAAGTGACCTTGGGAAAATCAAGTTTTCTCCTAGTTTGGTTGGTCAAATGACTTTCTTGATGCGTCAAATAATAACTAGACACAAATATATTTTCAATGAGCTATCATGCGCTCAATTTGGAGTTTAGGAATACCTTTAAAAGTTGATTGCAACAACACTCTGCCTTTAGGCAGCCTCATTTTTCACATTTTGACCATTCTTGGGAGATTTGATTTTTGACTAGGTAAATGAACTCCACAATGAAAAATTATAGTTGGGTTGGAAATCAGACTCAAATACCTTTCCAACGAGCTATTCCACGCCCAATTTGGACACGGGTAAGGCCTCAAAAAGTCTCTTTGAAAAAGCGCGACGCATTAGGCAGGTGGCATGGCGCACATAACTGGCGCGGCGCATTGGGCTGCAATTTCCATTGTAAATTTACACTGGCACAGTGCATACAGGCAGCAAGCCCAAAAACTTCAATAATTTGCTCCAAAATCACCCAATATTCTTGGATCATCATTTGTACAAGTAGGTTGAGCTTCTCTCATAGCTTTTCATCCGAATTTGATGGTTGTTTGATGGTATTTGCTGCATGGTGAATGTTTAAAGAAAATAAACCCTACCTCTCTCTCCAAAACAACAGTATTAGGGTTTTGTGTTAATTTTTTATGGCTTCCAAGTTATCTCCTCACCTCAATCACTCCCTACTCCATTTTCCCTTGATTTCCCTAGTTCCCAAATTCACTAATCCCCTCTCCCCATTCCCAAAGCCCCAAACTCAAACTCCCAAGCCCTATGTCCCATTCTAAAACTCCAAAACTACTCCCTAACCCCTGTTCCCTTGAATAAACCCTACCCCCAGAAGTCCCCAAATCCCTCACTGTTTTTCCCCTCCAAGATACATAATAAAATCACCTATTTTTCATCAAGACAGTTCAATCACCAGCAGATATGGCATTTGATTCTTCATATGAGTATGAAGAGGAGACACACAGTGACTCACCAACAGGATTACATGTACCCAGGATACCTCATAAAGGTGGAAAACATGTTAGAGAAGAGCCCACCTCATTAACTTAAATGCTCAGGCACATGAAAAACCATTATTGGGCACGAACTCATGTTTGTAAAGCGAGGATCAAAATCCTGAAGGCAAGACTAAGGAGGGCACTAAAACAACGCAAAAGGCATGATAGGCTCCAAATCTTAGCCGAAGCTTCTTTGGCTGAACATGATACTTGATGATGGAACTTCAGTCTAAATTTCAACAAATTTGGAGAAAATTTTGTCAATTTTGAATTTTTTGGCTTCAAAACAGATTTTCCTGGCTAACGCGTAGCGCCACTTGGCACACGCTTATAATTGGGAGATCCTCTGGAGGAAAAATTTGCATTTTTGGATTTGTTATGAAAATGTATGCATGTTCATGAATTACCTAAGGATTTCATCAAGTTCTGGGTTGCTTAAAGGGTCAAAAACACACAAAAAATGACCTTTCTGCCACCTTTTGTACCCACAGGAAGCAGTGTTGGGAGATTGGATTTTTGGAGGGGAAAATGGACACCAAATCTAGAAATTCCACTTGGTTTGGAAAGTAGACAGGTAGGGATTTCCAACAAGCTATCATGAGCTCAATGTGGACTTCGGGAAGGCTCTCAAAAGCAGCCTCAAAGTTGTGCTACGCATACAAGTTTCAGGCGTGGCGTATAGGGAAATTTGGCCTATTTTTCACTCAGCAACTCAGAATTTCACCCAATTTTGACTAGTTTCACTTTTTCATGTAACTATTGACTTATCTTGATGTAAATTCATGACTTTGATGTAATTTTGGCACATTTTTACTCATCCATGTAGATTCATTGACTAAAAAGTAAAAAGATAGTGAATGAATCAGTTTCCTTTTATATAGAGGCAAGTTGTTTCATTGCCTATTTTTCAGTTCCTTGTTTAGATATGGTTGAAACAACTCCTAGAATGATGAGCTCGACCCCTGTTACACAGTAATTTGTCACCATCCCTGTTACTCCTCTTGTCGTACCTTGGAGGACTCATCCCGGGAGTTATAAGAAGTGACAAAGTCTAAAAACACTTGCATTATGTTCCCCTGAGTATGTACTCCATGTTCCCTGAAGACACCTTCTGCAGATTATCCCTAAAAAGTGCTCTTTTTCCATTGGTGCAAGTCCACAGTATCTTACCCGCGCCAATCATGGAGATCCTTAAAAGAGGGCGCGACCATTGGCGCTCTGCCTTAGAACAACAGTCGCGCCAACCAAATTTAGTCATGCTTTTTGCCTTAATGCACGTCCGACTGTTTTTTCCTTCATTACATGGAGCTTTTCTGAGGATAAAAAATCAGTCTTTTGTCGAGCTTTATCCATCTTTATGGCTTTTGAGGATAATGCTAATCCGCAAAAGGTGTCCCGGTTCATCGTATCCTCCTCCCTTCTTCATCTATATAAGCTTGTCATTATGCATTGGACAAGCTAGTGTTAGAGTGTTAGTGCTAGTGACTTAGTGATTGAGCGATAGTAGTGATGATTATTGGTCATGGAGTGTTAGATGTTGAGTTCTTGAGTTCTTGGAGTGATGCTAGTGAGTGCTAGAGAGGTTATGCTGCCGGAGAGGAGATGCATTGTAAGACACATATAGTTACTTGCCCAGCCAGGAGAAGGGTCGACGTTAGAACAATGGTTGTAACTTTTCCTGTTTATTATTAATTGATGAGCGACTGCTATTATAGTTCCAATCTCATTGTCTATTATGGTGATGTGTTGATTTATTTCCTTTCTGACTGAAATATAGTTGTGCCTTGGTAGTTTTTATGTTGGTATCTGTCTCTTCCTTTGCATGTGCAGGTGTTCGTTTGTGATCTGTTGGAGCAAGGGAGCGAGGATATCAACTCTGCTTCAATCATAGTGTTGGACTCCAGGTTAGTCTTCTTGATTCACCTTTGATGCATAACTAGGAACTTGCGTAGCAGCGTGGTTTGTTTGTGGCTAGTTCTGTTATAGGCTAGTGGGATCGCCTTTGTCCGCAGAGGGGATTTACCTGACCAACAAATTGGCGACTCCACTGGGGAGGAACTATTGGATTTCTGTCTTGCATGTTAATTTTCTTCTGCTTGCTTGAGTGAATGAGCTTCCTGAGTCAGTTTTGAGTTTATTCTTTACTGTTTGACCCATCTGAGCATTTTCAACCCGACCTGAGGTCGTATCATTTATTTTTCTAGTTGGCAAGCTTGATTGGCGCGGTTATTTCTTTGACAGTCGCGCCAGTTGGCACATGTTGCTCAAAAGAAGCTCGCGCCAATCCTGTGATAGCGCAAGTTGCAGGCTGACAGTCGCGCCAGCTCTATAAATTTTGCCTGTGTGTGGGTGGAAAGCTCTTTCAGTCTCTTTATATATCTCTCTCAGCCTCTGGAACTGTGTTGAACCTCTGCTTGACTGGTCTTAGCCTGTATCCCTCAGCTGTTTGCTCATTTCTATTGATTTTCATCTCAGCCCTAGGATATCTAGGGGCTTTGCATGACTAGCCTTCTGTGGGAAGTTTCGATCTCTTGATTATCCAGTCAACTTGTTGGTTGTGTTCTGCACCTATCCAGTGCTTTGTTAAAGCTTGATCTTCTATACTCTGAATACTTCACTTCTAGCCTCTTTGAAGTTCACTAGTCTTTGTGTTTTTCCTTGCTTGCATGGTTCATTTTAGTGTTTCAGAATTGGTTCTATTTCATTAACTGAACTTGGATTGTGCATATCTCTTAGAATTTGTTTACATGCATCATGCCATCTTAAAGGAAAGAAAAATAAAAAATCTCTTGCATCATAGTAGTTAGCATTTATTGTTATTTGTTGCTATTAAAAAGAAAAAGACAAAATTTCGTTTCTTGTTATTAGCTGCATTAGGGTCTTTGTTGTTTGTTGAAGTGATCGTTTCGTTTGTGAAAAAGATCTCAACCCTCCTGTAGATAGAATTCATCGAATCAAATGATTTAATTTTGGCATATAGTTTGCATGTAAAAAGTTTTTGAGATATCACATACGGTAGGATCAAAAAACTGAAACATAATCAAAGATAAACCTTAAAATGAACTCAATGAACATAACAACGCATTGGAACATAACGCAAACACTCTAGAGGTCTAGGTTAGAGACGTGTTCCGGCGTCTTTAAACCTGGTAGTTTATCATCGAGTGGTTGGGTGATTCCTCCACGGTGAAACGATAGGTGCCAATACGGACTGTGCTCCCACGTATCGTCGAGTATATATTGGGAGACCCCTATAGGAATAAAGCCTTTATCCATAGGAAGCCGTGTCAGCCGCCCTACGATTCGCAATGCAGTGAACACAGCATTCACGAAGATCGACCACCCGTACCCTAAAAAGTATTCTGTGGTTTTGCGAAAAGTTTGGCATACCCTCTACCTAGAATTCCAGAGCAGTCACTTTTGATCCTTTTCGGACTCCCTAAACGAAAAGGTGCCTGTGAGCGTCTTGTCACTTCGTGCTCATTAAATATTCGAAGGAGACTAGAGTCATCTTTTATCCTTTTCTCGACTCTTAAAAAATGAAAAGGTTAAGTTCAGTGTCTTAAAATTTATTGGCCACGATAATATTACCCAATTAGATTTTTGTTTGCGTTAGCTTGAGTAGGGTTATTTCTCGTTCAATGGCAGCCTTTCCGGTGCCCACCGGCCAAGGTGTTCCTCCTGATGGGTACCCTCGCCCATTTCCTTCTGTTGGAAATGTTGGTGTTCAGTATATCGCAACATTGTCTTTGCCTGGGTTGACCATTGGTTTACCCGTATGGTTGTTTTCAAACTCGGTGGTCTCAAGTGTGATGACTCCTGTCCCACCACCACCTCCTCCACCCGAACAACACCATGTTGATTCTAAGGTGGACCCCTTTCCTTCTTCGCCTATTGCTGCATCCTCATCTTCTACTTCGCCTGGTGAGACCTTGGATTTCACTAACCAGGTGGCTAAGAAGAAGAAGAAGAAGACCAAAAAGAAGAAGTCTCCTAAGGGAAAGGTCGTGTCTGCCACGAAGCTATCAGAAGTGGAACCACCTTCTGCTCCTCCCCGGAAGCTTCGGTCTCCTTGTCGATTATGCAAAGGGGACCATTTTCTTTCTGATTGTCCTGGCATTCCCAGGATCCTAGACATATGGTCCCGTGACCCGACTCGCCCCTTACTGTCGCAAATCGACGATACCTTACTAGTTGGTAACAGAAAAGGGAAGGTTCGTTTCCCTTGTCGACTTTGTGAAGGTAATCATCTCCTTCGCCTTTGTCCACTTATGGATGAAGCTTCCCGTCTGTTGGCAAGTCTGTCGGATCCCTTACCCCAACTACCCGCTGGATATCAGCGTCTTTTTACAACTGCAGAGCATCTCTCCACTAACCAAGTGATCAAACATGATTCCTCCTTAGTCCAGCTTTCTCTTCCTGAACCTATCTGTGCTCCGCCTGCTCCAGACCAGTCCCTGGTCGGAACGAGTGATTTATATTCATCATCTACGCACCACTTGATCATCAAAGATGAACCACCTGAGTCCAAACCAAACGAAAGTCCACAGTTCCGGATTACAAGTGACCCAGTCTTTTGAAAGGTCCAGCTTACAAGTGACCCGGTTTTTCCTACAGAAGTTCCATCCTTAAATGCTCTTACACCTGAATCCAAACCAGACGAAAGTCAAAAGGTCCGGCTTACAAGTGACCCGGTTTTGCTTTCAGAATTTCCAACCCTAGATGATCCTACATCTGAATCCAAACCAGACAACAGTCAAACGGTCCGGATTACAAGTGACCCGGTTTCGCCTTCAGAAGTTACCTCCTTAGATGATGTTATCACTGCCAAGAATGAAGAACCCACCGTCCAAATTCTATTCATTGACATAGACGTTAATGATCAAGTGAGCATCCCTCTCATTCCTTCACACCAGGAAGAAAGTCCATTAGAATCATATCCGGCTGTCTATCCAGTCCCACCTCCAAGCAACCTAGTTGTTTCCTTTAATTGGGATCAACTGGTTAATCCTCGGTTACCAGCCGCCATACCATTTCGAATTATAGTCCAAGTCTACCGCATGGTTATGGCTGGTACAATTATTGATGAGGGATCTCCTGTGAGTATCCTTTCTTCAACAGCTTGGGAAGCACTTGGTTCCCCACTGCTTCTGCCTGAGATGAGAAACCTCATAGGTTTCCATCGAGAAATCACTCGACCTTTAGGAATTCTTCCCAATGTACCTATCACGTTAGAAGGGAAGACTATCCAAATGGGTCTCATGGTAGTCCAAGGTCCGTTAGATTACAATTTACTCCTTGGACGAGACTATATTTATCGCATACGTGCTATTGTGTCCTCACTCTTCAGAGTGATGTGTTTTCCGCATGAAGGAAGAACGATCAAAGTCGTAGATCAACTCTCATTTCCCGGTTCACACTTCACATATAGTCATCTGCCATTCCTAAATGGTCTTATTTCCACAGGAAATGCCCCAGCACCCACCCCGTCATTCTGATGACGACAGTTCACCCGGGCGCGTGACTGAAGCCCGGGGGGCATGCATCCTCCTTCAAAATCGAGTCTTTCCAAGTAAACCTTCATTCCATCCACTCCGTGAATGCCATGAAGCTTGGGGGGCATGTACCTCGATTTGTATGATCATGCTGGGGGCATCATGCTGGGGGCATGCAACAAAAATTTTAACAAGCAAAGTTCTCCATGATTCAAGCTTGTGTAAAAATGAACCCATTTACATCCCGTGATTGCCTTTTATCCGCTAAATCCTGCTAGATGAGCCTTGGTTGTTTGATTCCATCGCCACCATCTTTTTGGCCGATCATATGCTTTCACTTGGTTGTTTCTCCTTTCCTGAGGAAGCGCAGCGATGAGTGGTTTTATTAGCCAGCCTCTTAACCTTTACATGTTTCGAGTAAGTTCCACCATTACCGGAACCAGTTACTATCCCTTATACCACTCGTTCCTTCAGGACGAGTCGCCTTTACGCTCTTTTCTGACTCGTAAAATATGAAAAGATTGCCGAGTATTTTTCCCTTTTTGACTCATTAAAGAAAATAAAAATGGAGGTCCGCTTTCAGCTCTTTTCTGACCATTTAAGAGGAAAAGATTGCCGAGTCGCCCCTCTTGACTCGTTAAATGGTGATAAGGGGTGGTCGTTTTAAGTTCTTTTTGTTGACCGTTAAAACATAAAAAGATTACCGGGTTTTTGTCGTTTCAAACTCGTTAGTGGTTACGAAACGACGTGGTTTTGACCGCTTTTTTACTTTTTCAGGTCAAAATCACTAATTATGAAAAGTACTCCTCGATCGTAATGATCGGGCGGTTCTTTTGGGTATTATTTTATACTTTTTCGGGCCCGAGAGACACAACTTTATGAAAAAGGACCTCCCTGGAGTTTCCTTTTCTGCTGTCTTTTCAAACTCTCTAAACATGAAAAGACGCCGAGTTCTTCCTTTGTCAGACTCGTTAAAACTTAATGACATCGGATTTTGTCACAACACAAGCATATGCTATCCCCATCAAGCTTGTTAAAAATAACTGGGGTACTCGCCAGAAATGGCGGGGGGAAAAGAAAATTTTTGAACCATAATTATTACCGTAACGGCAGTATGTCGCTCTTGAACATGGCACGTTTTGCTTTCGTGTCCGGGGTGGGGATATTTCATCTCATATCTTTCACTTGCTTCCATGGACTTGGGTACCCTATTTGACCTCTCATTCACTCATTGGCTCGTCATCATGACCTTTGATACATTGATGTCAAATACTGCCAATTCCGTTAATGTGCCACCGATATGTTCAAGAGAAGTTGACCTCTGCAAAACAACCTCCTTCTGATAGTTCGCACAATCTTGATTCACAACTTCATCTCTCTGTCTCGTGTCGATGATGTAGGAAACATTATGGCCCACCTTCGATCGAGGTCACTCCCTGTCGACTTCAACTCATTATCCAGGGAGTTGATCTAGAGACTCCTTTCCGGTGCCTTGGAGCCTGCATGCCTCAATGGCAGGTTCTTCGTGTTCGACGTGAGGTTTTCATCATTGGCCTCCGATCGAATGATTCTACGGGTGTTCGACTTCAGACCATTGATTCACATGCCGTAGATTGTACCTATAGTACCTTGAGGGCCATTGTCATTATTGGTGGTACCTCTCGCGTCTCTTAACAGTTTCCATTATTGACTGGTAATCAGACGATGTTCATGCATGTTCGACTTCAGCTCATATATTCACATGCTTGGACTTGTACTCTTGTTCGGGTCGAGTTGGAGCGCAAGACCCTGGATTGTGTTTGTTGTAATCCAGGCGTGATTCTTGATACTTGACTCATTCACTGGATGGCTGCGACCATACCTGAGTCAGTTTATTGATCCTAACCAGATGGCTGTGTCCATACTATGGATCCAGATTATTTATGTACTCTCTTATGGATGGTTACGACCATACCAAGTACATCATGTAATTGAACTATCAGTCATGTCTCTTAATACAGCTCCTCGGCGGCAGTAACTATATGTGCTCTTATGTGTGTTCTTGTAAAGCATTTCACCCCTCTCCACCTCTCGGACTTCATGCTTTAGGGGGCATTTGTTACACAGTAATTTGTCACCATCCCTGTTACTCCTCTTGTCATACCTTGGAGGACTCATCCCGGGAGTTATAAGAAGTGACAAAGTCTAAAAACACTTGCATTATGTTCCCCTGAGTATGTACTCCATGTTCCCTGAAGACACCTTCTGCAGATTATCCCTAAAAAGTGCTCTTTTTCCATTGGCGCAAGTCCACAGTATCTTACCCGCGCCAATCATGGAGATCCTCAAAAGAGGGCGCGACCATTGGCGCTCTGCCTTAGAACAACAGTCGCGCCAACCAAATTTAGTCGTGCTTTTTGCCTTAATGCACGTCCGACTGTTTTTTCCTTCATTACATGGAGCTTTTCTGAGGATAAAAAATCAGTCTTTTGTCGAGCTTTATCCATCTTTATGGCTTTTGAGGATAATGCTAATCCGCAAAAGGTGTCCCGGTTCATCGTATCCTCCTCCCTTCTTCATCTATATAAGCTTGTCATTATGCATTGGACAAGCTAGTGTTAGAGTGTTAGTGCTAGTGACTTAGTGATTGAGTGATAGTAGTGATGATTATTGGTCATGGAGTGTTAGATGTTGAGTTCTTGAGTTCTTGGAGTGATGCTAGTGAGTGCTAGAGAGGTTATGCTGCCGGAGAGGAGATGCATTGTAAGACACATATAGTTACTTGCCCAGCCAGGAGAAGGGTCGACGTCAGAACAATGGTTGTAACTTTTCCTGTTTATTATTAATTGATGAGCGACTGCTATTATAGTTCCAATCTCATTGTCTATTATGGTGATGTGTTGATTTATTTCCTTTCTGACTGAAATATAGTTGTGCCTTGGTAGTTTTTATGTTGGTATCTGTCTCTTCCTTTGCATGTGCAGGTGTTCGTTTGTGATCTGTTGGAGCAAGGGAGCGAGGATATCAACTCTGCTTCAATCATAGCGTTGGACTCCAGGTTAGTCTTCTTGATTCACCTTTGATGCATAACTAGGAACTTGCGTAGCAGCGTGGTTTTTTTGTGGCTAGTTATGTTATAGGCTAGTGGGATCGCCTCTGTCCGCAGAGGGGATTTACCTGACCAACAACCCCTAGAGGCATGGGAAGGAGTTAGGCTTGTCTATATCATGTAATTTCTCAGTCATTTTCAGGGTTGGACACTTGGGATTGCTTGGAACTCCATTGTACATCTGATTTCTGCATTTTTGGCAAAGGAAAGACCTGAGTTTGCAACATCTTTGGGATCCCTGTGGCTCTGTGTTTTGATGGTGTTCTTCTCTATGTAATTTGTAAGTTCACTGATATTTGTGTGTACCATTTCCTTTCTATTTTTCTTCTGAAATTAAACAAATGAGTGAACAAAGGTAGAATTCATTAGCTTGCTGTGCTCTGCCTTTCAATTTTGTTTAATTTTCAATGTTTTCTTCAATTTGAAGAGGATTCTTGATACCCTCTTTCCCTCTTCAGATTCTCACCGGTCTGAACCCTCCATCTTTACAAATCAAAGCATCAAAACAATTGCCTTTCTTGCCCCAATCAGAACTCTGCAAAACTGGCCTTCATCCCCAGACCCAAAATTGCCTTTCCCTTGATTCCAACAAAACCCTCAAAAAATCAAATCAAATCCTTGCAATTCATACCTAGCCTAAAATCAGAAGATATTTCAGTCATCTCAAGCCCCAATCGATTATCTTTTGCTGAGATTGACCCGGAGAGAGCCCTCTCCTGTCCTCGTAGGGCTAGCTACGAGGCTGGGTGTGGTTTGATGTTGGCCCTGTATCCTACCTTTTCAGCCTGAGGTAAATCTAGGTGCTAACACAACCATTGGACTATGAAGGTATCCCATACAGATTCCGTCACTGTCACATGGTCGGGCACGTTTACAAGGATTGTCCCCTAATCACCAAGAAAAGAAGCCTAGAGGAGAACAAAGAGCAGGAAGAGCGCCCATAGGACAATCCACCTCCCACAGTGGAGTCAGAAGAGCTACCTCCATAAGGCCTGGTTGAAGTATAGTAGACACAAGGGAAGGATTGACGAAAGAAATGGGAGAAAGCTCCTCTCCGGCCTCCTTCCCCACCATTAACAAGAGAAAGGGTGGCCATAGGGGACGCACACTCCACGGGTATGTCAAATATACCTCTCTCTTCTACTATTTCATCTTTTATAATTCCCGATTTTCCATCCTTATCACTAAAATCTCGGGCCCTGGAATCTACGGACATCCTCCCAACTCCTCCCTCCTCGATCCCCCCCTAGTTGCTCTATTAGACATCCTTGGTACAACACTGCACTCTTGCTCCCACCCCCCCTTTATATACTCCTTCCCCTAACCCTCCCTTATGGGTGGCCCTGCTGGTCCTGCCCCCTCCCATCTCCCCCTCCAACCTCGTTATCCCCTCCGTTCCCAGATGCGCTCCTAGGGCCTCGACACTATTGGGTTTGAGGTGGTATCCCCTCCTCCTCCTCCTAAGACCTATGGTTGCCCCTCCCACCTTTCCAAGGTTAAGCAACAGGCAGGGGAGGAAATTTCTATAGGCAAACAGAAAACCATCAATTGGGCCCTTAGAGTGGAGCAAGCCTCTCAGGCCCCCCTCCATGAAGCTACTTTCCTTCAATTGTCATGGGCTGGCCAGCTCAAAAAAGAAATTGGCCCTCAAAAGTTAGTTTGCCTCTGAACCGATAGACATCATTTTTCTTCAAGAAACCCTAGGTCCCGCCAGCACTATCTCTCATCTACTTGAATCATGGCTCCTAGGCTGGACTTTCCACTCCTTATATGCAACCGGGAGATCGGGAGGACTAACCCTGGGCATAAACAACCGCTCTCTTAAAACTCTAAGGGTCTGGGGTGGTTAGGGATACCCGGCTGCAGATATTTATGCCCCTACTCTTGAAATGGAATATAGAATCTTTAATGTTTACAGCCCCTACCAGGACAAAGCCACATACTGGAGAAATTTGTTCAATTCTGCCCTTCTACAACAGGAGAATATCATTCTGGGGGGTGACCTCAACTTCTCCCTAGGATATGTGGAATCTTGGGGGAATCAAGCCCAAGTAGATGCTCTGTCTGAATGCTTTGGGAACCTACTAGAGTCTCGTAAATTCATTGACATCCCCTTGGCCAAGATGCAACCCACATGGAGGAACAATGGAATAGGGGATGCATGTTTGGCTTGAAGACTGGACATATTCATCACTAAGGAAGACATGATCAATAGAGGAGCTAGAATTAGACAATGGGTGGGCTCGGGTGGCCTTTCGGACCACAGTCCTATTTACCTTGAGATAAGGGACATTAGTGTCAAACCGAAGGCCCTGTTTAAATTCAATGCTACCTGGCTCCGGGATAAGGAATATATTAAACTGGTGACAGAGTTTTGGTAGGCCAACTCCCCTGGCACATTTGTGGACTTTGGCCATAATTTCACCCGTAATATAAGGGAGCTGAAGGAACTCTCCAAGGCATGGGCCAAGAAGAAGAAGGAGGAGGAGGATCTATCCTTGAGACAAGTAGAAGCTGACATCATAACCATTGAAGAAGATCCTGGAGGTGGTGGGATGACCTAGGAGCAAAAGGACAAACACACAGTGCACTGTTGAAGAGAACCCAAATCCTAAGAAACAGAGATGAAAGTTGGCGACTTCGAAGTCGGGCCATCTAGTTAAAAGAAGGGGATGAAAACACTAAAT
The DNA here is from genome assembly GCA_031772625.1 of Pinus tabuliformis. Taxonomy (NCBI): domain Eukaryota; kingdom Viridiplantae; phylum Streptophyta; class Pinopsida; order Pinales; family Pinaceae; genus Pinus; species Pinus tabuliformis. The sequence continues at coordinate 1,401,604,639 of CM062818.1, read as the reverse complement.
TCTACCACAAATTTGCAAATGGTGGAAAATCATTAACACTATATGGTATCTACAAGACTCTCAAGGATGAACAGTACAATCTTTTAGGGATTTGGCTACATTGGCATGTACACATTTTCAAAACATATACAAGGCTCCTGCTACTGATACTCTAGTTGAAGTCATGCAGGTCACTCAGTTGTTCCCCGGGTTCGTAGATCAAGAGACAGAACAAGAGCTCTTAAGCGAAGTCTCACTACAAGTGCTCGAAGATACACTAAAGTGGCTAAAGAAAGATAAGAGCCCGGGGCCAGACGGATGGTCAGTGGAATTTTATTTAGCCTTTTTTGGGATCCTGGGAGAGGACCTCCTTAGACTTGTTAAGGAGAGCAGAACCAGAGAGAGGATCCTGGGTAGGTTTAAATCTACCTTCATTGCACTCATCCCCAAAGCTGATAAGCCCACATCCTTTGATGACTTCAGACCCATATCCCTGTGCAATTGCATATACAAGATAATAGCCAAAATCATTGCCAATCACATCAAGCCTATACTATCCCTCCATATATCCTGGGAACAATTTGCCTTCCTGCACAATAGGCAAATCCATGAGGTGACAGGCACTGCACAGGAACTTCTCCATTCAATGCAGCTCAGGAAATTGAAAGGAATGATCCTGAAGATAGACCTATTGAAAGCCTTCGATAGGGTAAACTGGCTCTACCTCCACATCCTATTAACTCACTTGGGCTTTCCCTTCCCCTTAATAAAGTGGATAATGAGTTGCATAATCGATGTTCCTTATAGTGTTCTTATCAATGGGTCGGCATCCCCCTTCTTTCATGCCGAGAGGGGACTCAGACAGGGCTGCCCTCTGTCCTCTGTCCTCTTTCTTCTTATTATGGAAGGCCTCAGTCACCTCATTGAAGCTGAACATAGGCAGGGAAGGATAAAAGGTATCAAAATATCAGATTCAATTATTTTGACACACTCACTCTTTGTGGACGTTGTACTCATTTTTCTCAGTGGAAGCCTTGGCAACTTCACTGCCCTTCACCAGGTCATGGGCATTTTCCAAAAGCCATGGGGATGGTGCTAAATGAATCTAAATCCACCTTAACAACATCAGGATGCTCTCAGAATGAAACATTATTTGCTCTTAGAAGAATCACCTTTACAACTCACCCTATTGAGGAAGGGCTAAAATATCTGGGTTACCGACTGAAGCCTTTCGGCTATAAGATTGCAGACTAGGTATGGCTCATATCCAAAGTAGAAAAGCATCTGAATGTCTGGTACCACAAATATCTCTCTAGAGCAGGCAGGCTAGTACTGATAAAAGCTATACTTGAAGCAACTCCAGTCTACTTGATGACCTTAGCTTAGATCCCCAGAGGCATACTGAACAGATTGCAAAGCATATGCTACCATTTCCTATGGAAGGGGAAGCAGCTGGGAAGCATTTTTGCCTGGACCAAATGGGAAACCCTTGCACTGCCAAAGAGATGGGGAGGCTGGGGAATAAAGAGATTAGATTCTTTCTCCGAAGCACTGGCAGCCAAGCTGGTTTGGCAGCTCCTCAATAATTGCAGTCTCTGGACGAAGGTGGTCACTGCCAAATACATATCACCCACAAGTCCACTTGACTGGATCAAATAAGGCCACAGGCATCATGGGAACATCTAAATCATCTGGAAAGCGGTAACTAAGGTAATGGACCTGATAAGAAGCGGCCTTACTTGGAGAATTCGATCTAGCTCCTCGGTTCGTATAAGGGAGGATCCCTGGGTAGGATATGAAAACATGCACAAACTACCATAGGACCTGAGACAACACTTACTAAATCAAGGTATTACTCACATAAGCCATATCGCAAATAATGACAGATCCCTTTTGTCTCAGCAGGTCTGGAAAACCGGAGCTATACTTAACATACCCCTGCCCTAGCAGCACCTATGGAGACAATATATATCTGCGCTAATAGAGGCCCATGTTAGAATAATGGAGGGGGAAGATTTGCTTATTTGGGCTTATGCAAAAAATGGACACGATTCCCCTAATATCAGATATCTGGTACTTATGGATCCCCACAAACTGCAGTCATTGAGCCATGGTGGAATCTTCTATGGAAACTAAGAGAAGCCCCCTGATCCAAGCTTCTAATGTGGTCCATTCTCAATAACAAAGTCCCGACGGGTGTGAATTTAATGAATTGTTCTTTCTCAGGGCCTTTTTGGTGCTACCTTTGTAGGAACAGCAACGAGGATTCTGTCCACCTCTTCCTAAATTTCCCAACAACTCTAGCGCTATGGAACGACTTCCTAGCAGCACTCCCTTCATCCAGCAGATGGCACGGGAATAACATCAATGATGCTTGGAGTAATTGGTGGAAGGAAACCAACGGTAAGGAAAGAAATATGCTGGTGGTGATCCCTCTTGTATCATTTTTTTCAGTGTGGTTAGCCAAGCCATATTCACCAAATCCCGCTGAACAATAGAACAATATTTGAGCCAAACCGTCAGTTGACCAGAAGCCTGTGTCTCATAGACTGGGCGAGCTTTAAACCTAATAACACGTGCTATATTAACAAAGAACAGAAAGAGGGGACATATAAAATTAGGTTTTTTTTTATTATAAAAATATAACAGAATTTGGCATCCCCCTGCCATTGGTACTCTTCTCCATCTGCTAGCACCTCGTGCTCTAGCACCACATTGAAAACCTAGTTACATTTTCTTCAACAATAACAACCCATAATTTGCATAAAAAAACTCCTCAAGATTTGCATCCAAAGCATGATTATCCTTCCTTGACATGTTAAAACATACACCAAACCTTGAGGATAGATTTTGGAATCTCAGAGACCCCATAGAATCTTTGACCTAGTTTTTGTAGTAAAATTGCTCTATTTTCTACAAATTAGGGTTTAATGTTTCAAAGCTTTCTTTCAGTTGCAAGTTTTTTTCCGTTGCATAGTAGAGTATATTAAATTTTGTTTTAGCATGATTGAATGTTTTTTCCTTATTTTCTTCAAAATAAAATAGATATGCTTGTTGTTCTCTCTTTCCTCCAATTTTTGAGTATTTCATGTAGCATAGATAATAGAACGATCTATGCGCAACCTAGTTTCCCATCAGTTGCTTTCACATGCATCAAATAAAAAAAGAAGAACACATTATATGTTGCACACATAGTGTCGTCCCCTCTTAAGTTTGTACTAACCTTGGGTTGAAAATTAAATTCGAGACCCTTGGGAGTTGCAACATTCTTGCCACAATATTGAGGACTATCAAGTGTTAACAGTAAAAAATTAAAATAAAGATGAAGACTCTTCAATGTCTAAATAACTACGAGCTCAAGAAGATTGTAAACAAAAAATGTAAAAAAAAGTTTGACATAATAAAGTGTAAGTATCTATAGGGATCCAAAGGCTAGTCATGGAAATTGACATTGAGTTTGATGCGGTTCTTTGGTGTGCCAACTTTTGTGGGGTCAATAATGGACTAGTGTGCCAACTTCTATCTTCTCACCAACTTCCTTGTCTTCATCCATAACCTTGTCACTATTTGCAAAATCATCCTTTAGCCCACAAATTGTTGTTATAAGGGCATCACATGTGTTGTCTAACTATTCTAATGTTTACATGGCGATGCCTTCCTTGAATTCCATTTTGTCTAAAAAAATAAGAAATTAACTTTTCAACATGCCTAAATCTTTCCATATTTAGTGTCATGTCCTCAAGAATTCCCTTAGTTTGGATAACTACATGGACATCCTCATCAAATGTATGGTTTGTAGTTTGTGTCTACCCTATGTTCATTCTAGTCTCATTGTTCTCTACTATCTTCCTCATGGTGAAAACGACGAAAATTCTTTATAACTTTTTCGTTAAAGGTTTTTTTTTTTTTTTTTTTTTTTTAAATTATCTACATCTATTCTTCTTTATATTCCACTTCCTCTACCAATATTATTATTAAGAGCCTCGTAAACTAACTTCCATAACTTCCATAAAATGTCATACATTCTACTACTTTAATAACTTAAAAAAACAAAAGATATAAATGGTACCTTAAAACCATTATAATAGAAAAAATTATAGACCTAATGACCTCATTTATGAGCAGTAAATCTATGTCTTTAAAAAATAACCAGACCCTTCCATATTAACAATTCAAACCATAAACAATAACGTAATAGTATCATCATAAAAAGAAATAATTAAAAATCATGTTGGATCACAAACATACAACTACTTTACTCTCTATTATAATGACTATTTTCTTTTAATCCACACTGTAAAACAATAATCTAAATACCCAACCCAACATTTCTCATATTACATTTTAAATTTATATAATACTCCTTTATCATTTTTCAATTATACATATTCAAAATCTAAACAATGTTTATTATATACATATAGTGTAATTATTTGAAACAATATTTTCAAACATCCATTCACTTTTTTATTAAATAATCACTAATCATATTCTACAATCCTTTTATCATTATAACTTAAATTTAATGATGTTTCTTTGTAATATTGATTTCTCGGAAGCATAAAAAAAAAATATGAAATCCATAGAGAGTAAAATATTATGAACAAATATTAAAATATGTATATCGTATATTTCAATGTGCCTTAAAATGAACATGTGATATCAATGCTTTTTATATAATGATGAGATAAATGTAACTTTTTTAATCGGTGAGCATGATTCTTTCATATATTCCATTTTAACTAGGTTCTCCAAAGTTAAAAGGGCTTGTGCTTTAATAATGCTACAAAGATAATATGATATATGTGCAATCTAGGCTCCTACACCACCTAGAGTTGATACTTCAAATGTTCCTACATCAAATGTTCCTACACCATCTAGTATTGATACTGGAGAATAATGAGGTATTGGTGAGTCAGGGTAGACAATAAGCATTATCCTTGTCTTCAAAGCTAAGTAACTATTATATAATTATTTTTATTATGACCAAATTGTTTCATAAATTAATTTTTAAATTAATTTTTAGAGCTAAATAATTACTATATAAAACATTAATCTTGTATTCATCTTCAATAAGAAAGAAATTCTTTATTCATCTTCAATATAAAGGAAATAGTTTCATTTGTTGATACGAGTAAACATATATTTGAACTTAATCATTTTAAACTTCTTTTTAATACTAGATAACATTAATTTTTTATTGATCTTCAATGGAGACCAAATGGTTTCACTAATTAATCTTTGAAAGCTAAGTAATTACTATATAAAACATTTAATTCTTTATATATCCTCAATATAAAAGAAATGGTTTCATTAATTAATTGATACAAGTAAACATATATTCGAACTTAATCATTTTAAACTTATTTTTAATTTTTAATTTCTTTTAAATTAATTATTTTTCACTAAATTTATGATATAATTTATTTTAATTAATTATTTAGAATTACCTAATTAATTATTTTTCACTAAATAATATAATATTTATAATTATTATATAAAAGAGATATTTTAACACTATGGAAAAATAACAATTAAATTAGTTTTTTTTAATAACAATAGTAGGAAAACAATTGAAGGACAATTTGCGTGGAAGTTAAGGCCTCCATGTAATAATACACTATTTTACAAGACATCATTTTGTCATGTTTACTTCACTCAACGCCTCTTATAGTCATAAGGGACTCACTTATCATCATGCAACACGTATAACATGGTTCAAGGCTACATATATTAGGCTTGGAGCCATCCTCAACATAGTTTGAACCCTGGTCGAATATATGGATTATCAACTGGAGTGGTATATATAATTATTATATAAAATAGAATTTTAACAATATGGAAAAATAACAATGAAATTAGTTTTTTAAATAGCAATAGTAGGAAAGTAATTGAAGGACAATTTGCATGGAAGTTAAGGCCTCCATGTAATAATACACTATTTTACAAGACACCATTTTGTCATGTTTACTTCACTCAACAATTGATTGACTGACTCTTAGGCCAATTGGCCAATCAATTAGTTAAAAGGGGCATTATTTATATAATGGGCTACATGTCAATAAGCTTATTATTCCTCCAAGTATTATATCTTTGTGGATCAATAGGGGCACATTAAAGGATTTAATACCACATGAAGCGGGTAGTGAAAAACCCATCATTCACTTCATATCACAATAACCTATAAAGATATCACAATTGGAAATAATAATCATCGTCTCTTCACAGGTAGAAAGTATGGTAATTATTGGTCATAGAGTATGGCATATCTTGTGATGATGGGTTTGGATGCAGTTTCATTTGTTAGAAGCCTAAAATTTTATGGTAAGGAGGATTTTTTAGGAGGACTCCCATTCTAGTACATGCTTTGGTTTGGCATATATCTTGCATAGAAGGAAACAATTCATGAATATTATGGAATACATTGAATTGTTTGCAACACACAATTCCCTGTACCAACATGAGGAGGAAATATGAGCATTGTGTGAGGACTTGGAGGTGATACTTAAGTGTTTGTTGGCGATTGAAGGTACATCATGCTTTGGAGTAGAGGTCTAGCTAAGCATTCACTAGCATTTAAAGCAAAAAGAGTATTTGCTCAAATAGGTGGTGTTGAATTTACTTAACTTAGTTCAATCAAATCCTCATTCTTCTTTGTGTGTGGACTCTATTCTTTTGCATCAGGGAGAAAAAATTCCTCCTTCTGCGTTGAATGAACAACAACCTATAGATAATGAAGTCCCTTTTGTTATTCTATCTCCTCCTAAAAAGAAATATAGTGGATTTTTGAATATGGAAGGTATCCATGCCTTTTCTATCGGGTTATGTCTTATGTGTTTAGAATATGAATATGGGTTTATGAAGAAAATATGTAATAAAATTCTAATCTCTAAAATTCATCTTTCTAGAAGTATTATCTATCTATATAACCCTTTTTTATGCATTTTCCATAATGTTTTTATATGAATAATGTTTTCTAAATTTTTTTAAAGATAAAAATGACAACATCCTTTCCATTAATTCCATGAAACTACTCTTAAATAATTATAATCTAATCACAATATTTTGTTATTGTACAAAGTACACAGAAAATAGAATATATGGGTTATGTCTAATAAGTTTATCTCAATGTCTTAATTAAGTTGGAAATAAAAGCTAAATGGCATTTTTGGGGCAAGAGGCACATTCCATAGCCTAATATGAGGGTTATGTGCAAGTCCATCCATGCTCAATGTGGAGCTTAAACATGTCTCCCTTAAAATAAAAATAAAATATTCTTTAAATAGAAAAACAATGATATCTATAATAAAAGAACAAAAATGAATATGCATGTTTAGATAGTTTTAATTATAAGCATTATAAAACATCAATAATCTCACCCTTACTATGGTCATTGGATTTTTTTGTTGCAGAGAGGTGCATTCTACAGCCCAATTTGAGGGCTATGTGTGATTTTGTATGTGCTTAATGTGGAGCTGACGCATGTGTCCTTTAAAATAGAAATAAATATTATCTAAATGGAAAAGCAATGTCGACTATAATAATAAACAAAAATGAATATACGTCTTTAGTTAATTTTAATTAAAATCATTATAGGAGCAAGGCAAGGCGACTCCCTAGCTGCATTTTCCCTAGTTCGTGTCTCCTTTCCTGTTGGCGTTCCCTCATTGTTGTGGGGTCCATGGCATGCAGTGGCTCCCGACATGGGGCGGCCCTTGGCATGGTCATTTGGTGTTCGGTTGCGGCATGGAAGTATGGGTGAGGGGCCTATGATGTGGTTTGAGGTTTTGAGCCCCTTTTCCTCTATTGTCAAGTCTTGTTGCCAGCGTCTCTTTCTGGGCATTGTCTCTATTGAGGTCCATGGGATTTATGTTCTTAGACCCCTGCTATAATTAACCTTTTGTGCACATTGACTTTCTCTTGGGTGTCATCTCTACTGCCAATTTTCCATTTCATTGCTGCTGGTTGCAGGGTTGGAGCTTAATCATCTGCTGGTTTAGGCTCGTTCCTTGGCAAGGTGGTTATGGGGTTTGCGGCTCATGGTTTTGCCCCCATCATTAAGCTTTTTGTGTGGGGTTTATTCCCTTATTTTTTTATGCTTTTGCTGCATGTCTTGGATTAGTTTTATGAGGCCCCTCTCGAGTTTCTTCTGTGTTGGGCTTGCGTGTCCCCATTTTTTGGGCTTATTTTGGGGTTGTTTTTGGTGTGCCCTTTGGGGTTTTTGGTGGGTTTGTGCGGTCTGCTCCAGTGTTGACTTCTCAACCTCTTTCTATCACCATGAGGCATTTTCTATTAGGCCTTCAACTAATGCATCTATAATTCCCTCGTGCATCTGCAAAATGTAATCTTGTCATTGAATAAAATTACAATTTTTTCTTTGGAAAAAAATTAAAAGCATTATAGAACATCAATAATCCCACCCTCACTATGTTCATTAGATTTTTTTTTTTTTGTTTTTTGTCGATATTAGAATTCAATGTGGTAAAAATATTTCACACACTCTCATTCATAAATAAAATATTTTCATGTAATATAATTTCATACCAACGTTAAAAAGAGATATACTAATTAGAAGTAAAAAAAAATGTGAGTAAGATGTTTAAATATTATACTTTTCAAAAATATTTCAACAAAGTATTTAAATAAACTATTTGAACATTTATCTTAACTATTTTAATGTTGCATATAATAACATATTCAATGTCTAAAAGCAAAAAATGTAATTGAAAGTTAAAAAATAAAATAAAATAAAAAATAGCATTTAATAATGAGAGGGAGACATGCATATATAAAATTAATATGCAACATTTAAAAATATTTATAATAATAAAAGATTTCAATGTAGGTCATCAATACAAATTTTTAATATGTAGAATTAAGTAATATTGGGGTATAATTAAAAATATATTAAAAACAAAAAAACCATTTTAACGTGGACAATAGAGTTCATAGATAAAATATCTCAATGCACATGTTATGCAAAATATTATCAGTATAATAATATAAATTGATTGAAGAATAAATTATAGAAACCTTGTATTATTAGTACAATAATAACCCTGTGTATATTTTGTTAAAAAAATTTCAGACATTTGAGAATATATATATATATATATATATATATATATATATATATATATATAAAGAGAGAGGGATGGAATTTTTCCCCAAATTTTCACTCTAAACGAGGTTTGCACATGAATAGATTTGATCCCTCTCGCCTCATGGTAGATCCGTGTTTAAGTTGGATTTATACTAGTTGATATTTTAGTTCAATGCGGTAAAAATATTTTACTCACTCTTAATCATAAATAAGAAGATGGATCTATACTAGTTGATATTATAGTTTAGTATGGTAAACATATTTTACTCACTCTTAGTCATAAATAAAATATTTAGATGCCCACATGTCATGATAATTTCATATCAACTTTAAAAAATATAAACTAATTAGAAGTTAAAAAAATGTGAGTAAGGTGTTTCAATTTTATGCTTCAAAAATATTTCAACATGATTTAAATAAAATATTTGAATATCTATGCTAACTAATTTATCTTGATATCCACTGCATATACATCTATATATAGAAATAAAATATTTTAATGGTGTATATAATAAAATATAATATTTTAATATTGTATATAATAAAATATTCAATGTGTATGTTACATTCATTTGATTGCAGATAATTAAGCGGATGTCCATACTAGTGATGTGGAAAGTTGTGGAAACTCTCTTGCCATGCAAAAACTAGACCATTTATGTGGTGTTTACTGGACAATAAAATCCCCACGTGGGAAAATCTTCAGAAAGGGAAAAAAGGACCAAATTGGTTCATTCTTTTCAGGAATGATGACGAAATAGGTGCACACCTATTCCCGAAGAGTCTCTTTGCCAGGTTCTTACGGGATTGTCTAAAATAGTCTTTGAATTATAATTTAGATTGGAGAGGTCACTCTTTAAGGAAGCCTGGCAGCTGTGGTGGGATTCCACCATGAAGTAAGCTTATCACTGTATCCCCCTTTGATATGCTGGGGAATTTGGATGTCAACGAGCATGGAAACCTGCAGAGACTCTTCCACTGTCCCTAAGCTGGTAGCTACACAAGTCTGTGCTATTGTGATGCAAGTGCCACATTTAGAGCCCTCCCAATATGTTAGGATGGCCTGGGAAGAATAAATCGACTAAGAGATACCGTGGGCTTATTTTGATGGAGCTTCTTTGGTTGATGACACTTGTAGAGGGGGCATAGTCCTTCATATAAATAATCAACACTGTTTCCATTCTGAGATTGGTCTTGGTAGAGGCACTAACAATTATGCTAAACTTCTCTCTCTAAAACTGCTCTTGTGTTTGGCTGTGGAAAATGAATGTTGCTCTATTCAGATTATTGGGGATTCGATGAATGTAATTAATTGGTTCAATTCTACACAAATATGTCACAATCACATATTGATCACTATTCTTGAGGAGATTCTACAAATAAAGCACTCTTTTGACTTCATTACTTGTAGCCACATCTATAGGGAACAAAACATGGTGGCAGACTCTCTTTCAAAGGTTGATGCACTACAAGCTATGGGATTTTGGAGGATCATTGAGCATGTAAGTGATCTAGTTTGAGAGTCCATTCACCCATCCTTCACATCCAGATATATCCTCTACACTTGATGGGTGGTTATACCTGCTTTGTCTCTTTCCTTTTGAAGCGATCTTGAAGACTCACTCTTTTTGATAGATACAATTTTGGTCATGTTTTTCTTGGATGTCTACCTTATGTATTTTGATAAAAATTTATATATGTATATGTTTTATCGACTGTAATGGACTGAGATGAGGGTTTGCTCACTTTTTTGGGTTGAGTTTAAAACCAGACACTAGTTTGCACTAATTTCTTTTTATGTCAGCTTTGACTTTTTGAATGCACTATGTGCATCTGGGACATGTAACTCCCTATTTACCTAATGGAAGTTATGATTTTTTCAAAGGAAAAAATAAAAATAAAGTATTCATTTTATAAAGAAAAAGTAATTGAAAGTTAAAAAATAAAATAAAAAATATCAACTACTTTCTAATAAGAATAATAAGAGGGAGATATGTCATTCATTCTAAGTAAAAATATAATATTAGTATGTAGCATCTAAAATATTTATAATAATAATAAAAATTAATGTGAACATCAATACAATATTTTAATATGGAGAATTAAGTAATATTGAAATATACTTTTTCTTTTTTCTTTTTTTGTAAGCTTACTAGGACCTTTCATTCATTCATAAAAAGCAGAATACAACCATAATAGACATTCCATGGCCTCAACCTGCCCATCAGGAAACTAGGTCCATTGTCCATCGGAATGCGTTATACGCCATCCAAAATCTAAGGTTCTTAAGTCTGTCAAACTTAGCCATATAGGCTTCAATGTATAAAACCCAGTTCACTCTTAACCTACTAACAACAGTACTACTTAACGACATATACAACATCAAAATTTAACAACCACAAAAGAAGAAGCATCTAGAGCTAGTCATCTGAGGACTCTACTGGAGTTGGGTCCTTTGCACTGGTACCTAGAATTACTGACTGGGGTGGGCACTTGATGTGTTGTTCTATACAACCAAAACGAACATTTTGTTGTTGAATTCGAAATTGGACAAGTTGGAATTCCTTTTAGACTTCCTGAAATTATGGATCAATTTTAATGAAACCCGTTGTGTTCATTATTTCCTTGGACACTATATTCTTCTTCATCCAGTAGAGATGAATTTTTGTTTATACTGAGTAATCCTTCCGTGGGTATTGCTGGGATCTGAAACCAACAACCTCCATTCTTCCTCCTGTATCTCCTACTCGATGCGTTGGTTGAGGTCCTCCTCCAAAACTGCAATCATCTGTCTCACCTGGGCAAGGGTGCCTGTGACATAAAATTGATCCACAACACTGATATGCGTAGCCTGTGATTTCCGGTAAGTCCACCTTGGCAGTTGCAAGGATGAAGCTACTCTTCCCTCCCTAGGTGTCGCATTTCATTGATGCTTGTGCCCTCTTGTATCATTTTTTTCACTGCGGTTGACTGAGCCATATTCATCAAACTCCCACTGAACAACAGAACAATCTTTGAGCCAAACCATCAGTTGACCAAAAGCTCGTGGCTCGTAGACTGGGCGGGCTTTCAACCTACTAGCACCTGCTACATTAACAAAGAATAGAAAGAGGGTACATATAAAATTAGGTTTATTTCTGATAAAAATACAACGGAATTAGGTGTCCCCCAGCCATTGGTACTCTTCTCCATCTGCTAGCACCTCGTGCTCTAGCACCACATTGAAACAATACAAACCTAGTTACATTTTCTTCAACAATAACAACCTATATTTTGCATTAAAAACTCCTCAATATTTTCATCCAAAGCGTGATTATCATTCCTTGACATGTTAAAACATACACCAAACCTTGAGGATGGAATTTGGAATCTCAGAGACCCCATAAATATTTGACCTAGTTTTTGTAGTAAAATTGCTCTATTTTGTGCAAATTAGGGTTTAATGTTTCAATGCTTTCTTTCAATTGCAAGTTTTGTTTTTGTTTTTTGTTTTTTGATTTTGTTTTGTTTTATTTTGTTTTGTTTTGTTTTGTTTGTTTGTTTTTGTTTCTGTTTTCATTTTTTTGGTTTTTGTTTTTGTTTGTTTTTGTTTTTTTGTTTTGTTTTTTGTTTTGTTGTTTTGTTTTGTTTTTTTGTTTTTGTTTTTTTTTTTGTTTTTGTCTTTTTGTTTTTGTTTGTTTGTTTGTTTTTGTTTGTTTATTTGTTTTTGTTGGTTTGTTTTTTTTGTTTTTGTTTGTTTGTTTTTTTGTTTTTTGTTTTTGTTTTTTGTTTTGTTTTTGTTTTTTGTTTTTGCTTTTTGTTTTGTTTTTGTTTTTTGTTTTTTGTTTTTGTTTTTGTTTTTTGTTTTTGTTTTTGTTTTTGTTTTTTGTTTTTTTGTTTTTTTTTGTTTTTTGTTTTTGTTTTTTTTTTTGTTTTTTGTTTTGTTTTGTTTTTTGTTTGTTTGTTTGTTTTTTTTTTTTTTTTGGTTGCACAATAGAGTATATTAAATTTTGTTTTAGCATGATTGAATGTTTTTTTCCTTATTTTCTTCAAAACAAAATAGATATGCTTGTTGTTCTCTCTTTCCTCCAATTTTTGAGCATTTCATGTAGCATAGATAACATAATGATCTATGTGCAACCTAGTTTCCCTTCAGTTACTTTCACATGCATCAAATAAAAAAAAGAATAACACATTGTATGTTGCACACATAGTGTCGTCCCCTATTAAGTTTGTACTAACCTTGGGTTGAAAATTAAATTCAAGACCCTTGGGAGTTGCAACATTCTTGCCACAATATTGAGGACCATCAAGTGTTAACAGTAAAAACTTAAAATAAAGATGAAAACTCTTCAATGTCTAGAATAACTACGAGCTCAAGAAGATTGTAAAAAAAGGTTTGACATAATAAAGTGTAAATATCTATAGGGATCCAAAGGCCAGTCATGGAAATAGACATTGAGTTTGATGGGGTTCTTTGGTGTGTCAACTTTTGTGGGGTCAATAATGGACATCGACATCAAGTTCAATGGGTTCTTTGGTGTGCCAACTTCTATCTTCTCACCAACTTCCTTGTCTTCATCCATAACCTTGTCACTATTTGCAAAATCATCCTTTAGCTCCCAAATTGTTGTTATAAGAACTATTCTAATGTTTACATGGCGATGCCTTCTTTGGATTCCATTTTGTCAAAAACAATAAGAAATTAACTTTTCAACATGCAAGTACATGCCTAAATCTTTCCATATTTAGTGTCATGTCCTCAAGAATTCCCTTAGTTTGAATAACTACATGGACATCCTTATCAAATGTATACTTTGTAGTTTGTGTCTACCTTGTGTTCACTCTAGTCTCATTGTTCTCTACTATCTTCATCATCGTACAACGACGAAGATTCTTTATAGCCTTTTCATCAAAGGTTTTTGGTTTTTTTCACCAAAGATTGTCTACATCTATTCTTGTTACTATTATCATTGCGTGATCATCTTCTATGTATTCCACTTTCTCTACTAATATTATTGTTAAGAGCCTCATAAACTAACTTCCATGAAGTGTCATACATTCTACTACTTTAATAAAGAACAAAATGTATATAAAATACCCTAAAACCATTATAATAAAAAGATTATACAAACTTAATGACTTATTTTTAAGTAATAAATCTATGAACTTGAAAATAAACCAACCCTTCCATATTAACAATTAAAACCACCATAATAATAATAATAATAATAATGTAATCATTAAAAAAATTAAAAATCAGGTTTGATCACTAACATACAACTACTTTTCTATCCATTATAATGACCAGTTTTATTTTTTTTAATCTTTTTAATCCACACTTTTAAAACAATAATCTAAATAACCAACCCACCATTTCTCATATTATATTTTAAATTTATTTAATACTCCTTTATCCTTTTTTCAATTATACATGTTCAATATGTAAACAATGTTTATTTTATTTCAAACATGCATTCACTTTTTCATTAAACATATTCTACGACCCTTCAAAATTTTAATGATGTTTCTTTGTAAAATTGATCTTTCGGAAGCATAAAAATATAAATATGAAATCCATAGAGAGTAAAATATTATGAATAAATAATAAAATATGTATATCGTATGTTTCAATGTGCCTTAAAATTAGAAGGCTCACCTTTACACCACACCTGCAAAATGAACCTGTGATATCAATGCTCTTTATATATATATATATATATATATATATATATATATATATATATAATGTAATGGTGAGCATGCTTCTTTTATATATTCCATTTTAACTAAGTTCTCCAAAGTTAAAAGGTCTTGTGCTTTAATAATGCTATAAAGATAATATGATAGATTGATGTTCAATCTAGGCTCCTACACCACCTGGAGTTGATACTTCAAATGTTCTTACTGGAAAATAATGAGGTATTGGTCAATCATGTTAGACAGTAATCATTATCCTTGTCTTCAAATCTAAATAACTACTATATAACATTAATTTTTTATTCATGACTAAATTGTTTCATTAATTAATCTTCAAAGCTAAGTAACTACTCTATAAAACATTAATTCTTTATTCATCCTCAATAGGAAGGATATTCTTTATTCATCCTCAATATAAAGGAAATGGTTTCATTTGTTGATACTAGTAAACATATATTCAAACTTAATCATTTTAAACTTCTTTTTAATACTGGATAACATTAATTTTTTTATTGATCTTCAATGGAGACCAAATGATTTCACTATTTAATCTTTGAAAGCTAAGTAACTACTATATAAAACATTTAATTCTTCATTCATCCTCAATATAAAGGAAATGGTTTCATTAATTAATTGATACAAGTAAACATATATTCGAACTTAATTATTTTAAACTTCTTTTTAAATTAATTATTTTTCACTAAATAATAAAATATTTATAATTCTTATCTAAAATAGATATTTTAACAATATGGAAAGATAACAATGAAATTATTTTTTTAATAACATAGTAGGAAAACAATTGAAAGACAATTTGCGTGGAAGTTAAGGCCTCTATATGATAATACACTATTTTACAAGACATTACTTTGTTATGTTTACTTCACTCAACACATCTTATAGTCGTAAGAGACTCACTTATCATCTTGTGACATATATACTATGGTTCAAGGCTACATATATTAGGCTTGAAGCCATCCTCAACATTGTTTAAACCTTGGTTGAATATATGGATTATCAAGTAGAGCGGTATCGTGTTCAATGACTCAACAATTGATTGATTGACTCTTAGGCCAATTGGCCAATCAATTAGATAAAAGGGGAATTATTTATATAATGGGCTACACGTCAATAAGCTTATTATTCCTCCAAGTATTATATCTTTGTGGATCAATAGGGGCACATTAAAGGATTTAATACAACATGAAGCGGGTAGTGACAACACCCATCATTCACTTCATATCACAATAACCTATGAAGATAACATCATGGGAAATAATAATTATCATCTCTTCACAGGTAGAAAGTATGGTAATTATTGGTCATAGAGTATGGCATATCTTGGGGTGTTGGGTTTGGATGCAGTTTCATGTGTTGGAAGCCTAAAATTTTATGGTAAGGAGGATTTGGTAGGAGGACTCCCATTCTAGAACATGCTCTGACTTGGCATATATCTTGCATAGAAGGCAATATAACATGAAGATTATGGACTACATTGAATTGTTTAAAACACACAATTCCCTCTACCAACATGAGGAGGAAATATAAGCATTGTGTGAGGACTTGGAGGTGATACCTAAGTTTTTGTTGGCGATTGAAGGTACATCAAGCTTTGGAGTAGAGGTCTAGCTAAGCATTCACTAGCATTTAAAGCACAAAGTGTAATTGCTCAAATAAGTGGCGTTGAATTTACTTAAATTAGGTCAATCAAATCCCCATTCTTCTTTGTGTGTGGACTCTATTCCTTTTCATTAGGGAGAAACAATTCCTCCTTCTGCGTTGAATGAACAGCCACCTATAGATAATGAAGTCCCTTTTGTTATTCTATCTCCTCCTAAAAAGTAATATAGTGGATTTTTGAATATGGAAGGTATCCATGCTTTTTGTATCGGGTTACGTTTTATGAGTTTAGAATATGAATATGTGTTTGTGAAGAAAATATGTAATAAACTTCTATTATCTAAAATTCATCTTTCTAGAAGTATTATCTACCTATATAACCCATATGTATGCATTTTCCATAACATTTTTATATGAATAATGTTTTCTAAATTTTGTTAAAGATAAAAATGAAAACATCCTTTCCATTAATTCCACGAAACTATTGTTAAATAATTATAATCTAATCACAATATTTTGTTATTATACAAAGCACACCGAAAATAGAATATATGAGTTAAGTCTAATAAGTTTATCTCAATGTCTTAATTAAGTTGGACATAAAAACTAAATGGCATTTTTGGGGCAAGAGTCACATTCCATAACCTGATATGAGGGTTATGTGTGATTCCATCTGTGCTCAATGTGAATCTGAAACATGCCTCCCTTAAAACAAAAATACAATATTCTTTAAATAGAAAAACAATGATAGCTATAATAAAAGAACAAAAATGAATATGCATGTTTATATAGTTTTAATTATAAGCATTATAAAACATCAATAATCTCACCCTTACTATGGTCATTGGATTTTGCTGTTGTGGAGAGGTGCATTATACAACCCAATATGAGGGCTATGTGTGATTTTTCCTGTGCTTAATGTGGAGCCGACAAATATCTCCTTTACAATAAAAATAAAAATAAAATAATCTCTAAATAGAAAATCAATGTCGACTATAATAATAAACAAAAATGAATATACATATTTAGTTAATTTTAATTAAAATCATTAGAGGAGCAAGGCAAGGCTACTTCCCTAGCTTCCTTTTCCCCGGTTCGTGTCTCCTTTCCTGTTGGCATTCCCTCATTGTTGTGGGGTCCATGGCATGCAGTGGTTCTCGACGTGGGGTGTCTCTTGGCATGGTCGTTTGGTGTTCGGTTGCTGCATGGAAGTAGGGGTGAGGGGGATGCAATGTGGTTTGAGGTTTCGAGACCCTTTTCCTCTGTTGTTAGGTCCTGTTGCCAGACTCTCTTTTTGGGCATTGTCTCTGTTGAGGTCCATGGGATCTATGTTCTTAGATCCCTGATGTCATTTGCCTTCTGTGCACTTTGACTTGCGCTTGGGTGTCGTCTCTGATGCCACTTTTCCATTTCATTGTTGCTGGGTGTAGGGTTGGAGCTTAATCATTTGCTGGTTTAGGCTCATTTCTTGGCAAGGTGGTTTTGTGGTTTGTGGCTCATGGTTTCGCCCCCATCGTCAAGCTTTTTGTGTGGGATTTATTCCCTTCTTTTGTTATTCTTTTGTTGCATGTCTTGGGATTAGTTTTATGAGGCCCCTCTTAGGTTTCTTCAGTGTTGGGCCTACGTGGCTCCATTTTTTGGGCTTATTTGGGGTTGTTTTTGGTGTTCCCTTTAGGGTTTTTGGCGGGCTTGTGCACTCTGCTCCAGTGTTGACTTCTCAATCTTTTCCTATCACCATGAGGCATTTTCCGGTAGGCCTTCGATCGGTGTATCTATAATTCCCTCGTGCATCTGCAAAATGTAATCTTTTTCGTTGTATAAAACTATAATTTTTTCTTTGGGAAAAAAATTAAAAGCATTATAAAACATCGATAATCCCATCCTCACACCTTATAAAACATCAATAATCCAACCCTCACAACCTCACTATAGTCATTAGATTTTTTTGTTTTGTTTTTTGTTGACATTAGAATTCAATGTGGTAAAATTATTTCACACACTCTTAGTCATAAAAACAATATTTTCACGTAATATAATTTCATAGCAACATTAAAAAGAGATATACTAGTTAGAAGTAAAAAAAAATGTGAGTAAGATGTTTAAATATTATACTTTTCAAAAAAATTTCAACAGAGTATTTAAATAAACTATTTGAACATTTATCTTAACTATTTTAATGTTGTATATAATAACATATTCAATGTCCAAAAGCAAAAAATGTAGTTGAAAGTTAAAAAATAAAGTTAAATAAAATAAAAAATAGCAAGTATTTCCTAAGAAGAATAATGAGAGGGAGACATGTATATATAAAATTGATATGCAAGTATTTTTAAAATTAATATGCAACATTTAAAAGTATTTATAATAATAATAAAAAATTCAATGTAGGTCATCAATACAATTTTTTAATATGTAGAATTAAGTAATATTTGGGTATAATTAAAAATATATTAATAACAAAAAAACCATTTTAATGTGGACAATGCAGTTGATGATAAAATATCTCAATGCACATGTTATGCAAAATATTATCAGTATAATAATATAAATTGATTGAGGAACAAATTATAAAAACCTTGTATTATTAGTATAATAATAACTATGTGTATATTTTGTTAAACAAATTTTCACTCTAAACGTGGTTTGCACATGAATAGATTTGATCTCTCTCGCCTCATGGTAGATCTGTGTTTAAGTTGGATTTATACTAGTTGATATTTTAGTTCAATGTGGTAAAAATATTTTACTCACTCTTAGTCACAACTAAAATATTTAGATGTCCACATGTCATGATAATTTCATATCAACTTTAAAAAATATAAACTAATTAGAAGTTAAAAAAATATGTGAGTAAGGTGTTTCAATTTTATACTTTCCAAAAATATTTCAACACGATTTCAATAAAATATTTGAACATCTATGCTAACTAATTTATGTTGATATCCACTACATATACATCTATATATAGAAAAAAAATATTTTAATGTTTTATATAATAAAATATAATATTTTAATGTTGTATTTAACAAAATATAATATTTTATTATTGTATATAATAAAATATTCGATGTGTATGTTACATCATTTGATTGCAGATAAGTAAGTGGATAATCCATACTAGTGACGGGGAAAGTTGTGGAAACTCTCTTGCCATGCAAAAACTAGACCATTTATGTGGTGTTTACTCGAGAATAAAATCCCCACATGGGAAAATCTTCAGAAAAGGAAAAAAGAAGGACCAAATTGGTGCATTCTCTGCAGGACTGATGAGGAAATAGGTGCACACCTATTCCTGAAGTGTCCCATTGCCAGGTGCTTATGGGATTGTCTAAAATAGTCTTTGAATTATAATTTGGATTAGAGAGGTGACTCTTTAAGGAAGCATGGCTGATATGGTGGGATTCCACCACGAAGTAAGCTTATCATTGCATCCCTGCTTGATCTGCTAGGGAATTTGGATGTCAAGGAGCATGACAACCTTCAGAGACTCTTCCAGTGTCTCTAAGCTGGTAGCTATACAAATCTGTGCTATTGTGGTACAAGGGACGCATTTAGAGCCCTCCCAATATGTTAGGATGACCAAGGAAGAAGAAATCGACTAAGAGATACCTTGGGCTTATTTTGATGGTTCTTCTTTGGCTGATGGCACTTGTAGAGGGGGCATAGTAATTCATATAAATAATCAACACTGTTTCCATTCTGATATTGGTCTTGGCAGAGGCATTAACAATTATGCTAAACTTCTCTCCCTAAAACTGCTCTTGTGTTTGGATTTGGAAAAGGAATGTTTCTCTATTCAGATTATTGGGGATTTGATGAATGTAATTAATTGGTTCAATTCTACAAAAATATGTCACAATCACATACTGATCACTATTCTTGAGGAGATTCTACAATTAAAGCACTCTTTTGACTTGATTGCATGTAGCCACATCTACAGGGAATGAAACATGGTGGCTGACTCTCTTTCAAAGGTTGAGGCACTATAGGCTATGGGATTTTGGAGGATCATTGAGCATATAAGTGATTTGGTTTGAGCGTCCACTCACCCATCCTTCACATCTAGATAGATCCTCTACACTTGATGGATGGTTATACCTGCTTTATCTCTTTCCTTTTGATGTGATCTCGAAGACTGATTCTTTTTGATAAATACAATTTTTGGTCATGTTTTTCCTGGATGTCTACCTTATGTATTTTCATAACAATTTATATATGTATATGTCTTATCGACTTTTATGGACTGAGATGAGGGTCTACTCACTTTTTTTGGGTTAAGTTTAAAACCAGACACTAGTTTGCACTACTTTCTTTTTATGTCAGCTTTGTCCTTTTGAATGCACTATGTGCATTTGGGACATGTAACTCCCTATTTATCTAATGGAAGTAATGATTTTTCAGAGGAAAAAATAAAAATAAAGTATTCATTGTATAAAGAGAAAGTAATTGAAAGTTAAAAAATAAATAAAAAAAATCAACTACTTTCTAATAAGAATAATAAGAGGGAGACATGTCATTCATTCAAGTAAAAATGTAACGTTAATCTGTATCATTTAAAAATATTTATAATAATAATAAAAATTAGTGTGAACATCAATACAATAGTTTAATATGGAGAATTAAGTAATATTGACATATACTTTTTCTTTTGTCTTCTTTGTAAGCTTAGTAGGACCTTTCACTCATTCATAAAAAGCAGATTACAACCATAGTAGACATTCCATGGCCTCAACCTACCCATCAGGAAACTAGGTCTGTTGTCCATCGGAATGCGTTATACGCCATGCAAAATATGAAGTTCTTAAGTTTTTCGAACTTAGCCTTATAGGCTTGAATGTCTAAAACCCAGTTCACTCTTAACCTACTAACAACATTACTACTTAATGATATATACAACATCAAAATTTAACAACAACCACAAAAAAGAAGCATCTAGAGATAGTCCTCCGAGGACTCTACTTGAGTTCAGCCCTTTGTACTAGAACCCAGAATTTCTGACTGATGTGGGCACTTGATGTGCCGTTCAATACGACCCAACCGAAAATTTTGCTGTTGAATTCAAAATTGGACAAGTTGGAATTCCTTTTAGATTTCCTGAAATACTGGATCAATTTTAATGAAACCCGTTTTGTTCATTATTTCCCTGGACACTATATTCTTCTTCATCTAGTAGAGATGAATTGTTTGTTTACACTGAGTAAGCCTGTTGAGGGTATTGTTGGGATCCAAAACTAACAACTTCCATTCTTCCTCCTGTATCTCCTGCTCGGCTCATTGGTTGAGGTCCGCCTCCCAACCTGCAATCATCTGTCTCACCTGGGCAGGGTTGCCTGTGACATAAGCTTGAGTCGCAGCACTGATATGTCGAGCTTGTGATTTCTGGCCAGTTTGCCTTGGCAGTTGCGAGGAGGAAGCTCATCTTCCCTCCCTAGGTGCCACATTTCGGCGATGCCTGTGCCCTCCTGTATCATTTTTTTTACTGTGGTTGGCCAAGCCATATTCGCCAAATCCCACTGAACAAAAGAAAAATCTTTGAGCCAAACTACCAGTCAAGCAAAAGCCTATGGCTCGTAGACTGGGCAGGCTTTCAACCTACTAAAACCTGCTGCATTAACAAAGAGCAGAAAGAGGGGACATATAAAATTAGGTTTATTTCTAATAAAAATACAACAAAATTGGGTGTCCCCATGCCATTAGTACTCTTCTCCATCTTCTAGCACCTTGTCCTCTAGCAACACATTGAAATAATACAAACCATGATGGATCGATCTCCTTCCGAGGAAGGGATTGCTAGTTCGCTCCTAGTTACAGTTACAATGAAGCAAAGCAGACATCCTATAGGTCCTAATTGTAAACCAATTCAACTAAATATAGAAACAATCATGTCGACCATGACATATACCCTTCTCGCAAAGAGAGAAGGTCCATACTATGCCATACATTCCCATGTGAAGTAATAAATACTATACAGGACTGAAACCGGTTTAAAAACAACAGATTCAACCATATTCCCATCTAACGAACAAACCATACCGAATCTCACAGTCACCCATTCATAGGACAGAACTAAAATCTTACGAACTATTGTCACATTTTCGATATGTCTTTGGAAAGGGTTAAAGGGAAGAGACAACACATACCCTAGAACCATTGCCATGAAGCCTGCACCGAGACCCTTCCGCAACTGAGGCCTGTCATCCAAACTTGCTGCAGGAAAGGAGCTTGACTAGTGATCCTCAGCTCCTAGAACCACAATACACCACAACCAAATTGCATGCAAAGAACTGGCGATATCCTCCACCACCTGGTTGTTTAATTCTCCACACGCCTTGCCACCTAGCTTGTTGTCTCCCACGCCTCTTTCCATCACCTCATAATTGTCATACACACCGCACACCTGTCATGAACACCCCCCCACATTAATAACCATTAGATCATTCATGGTTTGGGTCCCAAGTGGGATGATCCTCTTGCACGCACCCTGATCGGGGGTACTTAAACATATACTAATAACAAAAAAAACCATTTTAATGTGGACGATGCAATTTATAGATAAAATGTCTTAATGCACATGTTATGTAAAACACTATTAGTATAATAATATAAACTTAATGTGAAATAGATTAGAAAGGCCTTGTATTATTAGTATAATAATAACATTGTTTATATTTTGTTGCATAAACTTGAAACATTTGAAAGATAATTCTTTATTTTTTTTGTTTTGTTGTTGTTTTCAATTTTCCCTTAAATGTAACAATTTTTTTGGAGTTACAAATTTAAGTTAGATACTCTATATAACATTCAAAAATATAATTTACATAATCAAAACTCAAAACTATACATTGTCATGCAACTTTTTCCAAAATTTTACACATATTAAATCTATGTTTAACATAAATCTATACTAATTTATATACATTTAATTGCTTAAAATAAACCTATACTAGTTTATAGACATTTAATTATTTTTTAATGCTAAATCCATGCTGAAACTATACTAGTTTTTTTTCATAGGAAAATCTGGGCAACTCAACCTGAAGGGAATCTTTTAAAGCCTGTCGGCCAGACTAGCAAAGCCTAAACCCAAGGGCGTCGAGGAGAATTGACCCTGTGACCTCCCGATCGACGAGATACTTAACAACAAAGCCTCGACCAATTAAGCTAACCTTTTGGATTAAACAATACTAATTTATATATATTTATTTTTTATATGTAAAAATCAAATAATATTTTTGATAAACATCTCATTTTTTAAATTATTTTATTAAGGTGCGTGTCAAAGTAAAAATTTGGATAAATTTGATTTTTCCTTGTTACTTTATTTTATTTTATTTCCTCATGCGAGACGAGGTTAAACTCAATTTTACTTTTTCATTTTTGAAATTATAACCATTTAAGTTTCCTTAAAATGGATTAAAGTATTTCAATTAAATAGATTAAAGTATTTAAAAAGAATTTCAATGAAAATTGATTGACTTTATTTACTTTTTAATATTTTTATCAATATAAGTTTTAATGTTTCTACATACATTAACAAAAATTGATATTATTATAAAGTACTCTACAATATCTAAAACACACTCAATACTTATAATTAAAATTTTATCATTAACATAATACAATAAAAAATTGTATTGGACATAAATAACTAAGTGTTATTCTTTTTTTATTTTTAATATAGTCTAATATTTTACATTTTGGTTATTTTTAGCATATTTTTTAGTTAATTTTTTTCCAAGTAAAGTATGGATTTGTTGGAATGACAAGTTTGAGAAATGCAATTTGCATAATCCAAGTACCCTAAAGTTTTTTTAGGATATTGATTCTATTTATGCATTCAAAATCATTGCTTCCACCGACACATTTTACGAGTATGAAGGCAAACGTGGAGCTCGCACATGTCTCTCTTAAAATAAAAATAAAATATTCTCTAAATAAAAAGACAATGTAGGCCATAATAAAAAACAAAAATGAATATGCATGTTTACTTAGTTTTAATTAAAATCATTATAATAAACAAATAATCCTAACCTCACTATGGTCATTAGAACTGTTATTGATATTACAATCCATTGTAGTACAAATATTTCACTCTCATACATAAATAAAATATTTTTATGACGTAATATAATTTCATATCAATTTTAAAAAGATATAAACTAATTAGAAGTAAAAAAAAAAGCGAGTAAGATGCTTGAATCTTATTTTTTTTTTTTTAGTATTTCAACATAGATTTAAATGAATTATTTAAGCATCTAACTTAACTAACTTAGGTTGCCAACAATTTCATATATATATCTATATATAGAAAGAAAATGCCCAAAAATAATAAATTAATGTATATATAATAAAATATTCAAGGTTCAAAGAAAAAAAGTAATTAAAAGTTAAATATAAAATAAACAATATCAAATGCTTCTACTAATAAGAATAATAAGAGAGATGTGTAATCCATTCAAGTCTTAATATAAAATTAATATGTAACATTTAAAAATGTTCATAATAATAAAAAATTCAATGTAGGTCATTAATAAAATATTTTAATATGCAAAATTAAATAATATTGACCTATGCTTAAAAATATATTAATAATAAAAAAATCATTTAATGTGAACACTACACTGCATAGATAAAATGTCTCAATACACATGTTATGTAAAATATATTTGTATAATAATATAAACTTCTTCTGGAATATAATATATATAAAAAATATTATTAGTATAATAATAAACTTGTTTATATTTTATTCAACAAAGAATTATTTAGGTGGTTTATTTATTTATTTTTAAATTTTCCTTGAAATCTAACAAAGATTTTATGGACTTTCAAATTTAAGTTTGTTTTTTGTCTTTTTTGCTTTTGTTTTTTGGAGTGTGGTTCATGGACACTTGAGATCGGTGGCCGTTACCGCTACGTCCACGGAAATATCCTAGCAGATCCACCTGAAGGGACCACATCCCTTCGAGTAGATCCACCTAAAGGGATCACATCCCGCCAACTCGTTAGTAGAGCCTAACCCAGAGAATGTCAAAGAGAATTGACCCTATGACCTCCCATTAGAGAGGTGCTTTATTGGCGAGAACTCAACTAATTGAGCTAACCCTCAGGGCTATTACAAGTTTAAATTATGTACTATGTAAAACATTCAAAAATATGATTTAAACAATTATATATATATATATATATATATATATATATATATATATATATATATATATATTCCTAAATTTTGCACTCTAAAAGATCTATATTGACATTTTAAATGACTAAAAGTCACAATCTTGCTTAAAATTTTATCATTAAATTTTAGCCAAAAAACTAAAATAGTTAAATTACACCTCATTAAAATATTCATATAAAAATTAATTTAGTTATCATCTATCATAATGATTATTGACTCGATGAAATAGAGTAAATTTGAGCTTACAATATGTAACCATTTTACTAATAACACAAGCCTAGATCCATCTTAACCCAAGATCTATCAAGCACTGAGAATGATGAAATCTCTTTTCACTTTAAAATAGGTTTGCATTTGAAGAGATTTGATCCCTCTCGACGCTTGATAGATCCGGGGTTAAGATGGATCTAGGTTGGTTGTATAATACTATATAATATCTATATTTGTATCTGTGTCTCTTTCTTATTCCCTCGCTCTATCTCACCCCCCAAACATACACACTCTCTATCCATATCTATATCTCTCCCCCCCTCCCTCTTCCTCTACTTCTCTCTCTCTTCCCCTTCGCTCTCTCTCTCGACCTTTTCTCCTTCCCTCTCTCTCCTCTCTCTCTTCCCTCGTGCTCACCTCTCATCCTCACTCTCTCTCCATTTCTCCCTTGTCACTCCCTCTCTCTTTATCCACCTTTCCCCCTCTAAGTATTTTTTCTTCCCTCTCTCCCTCTCCCCCTCCAACTCCCTCTCGTTCTCTCCCTCCCTCTCTCCTACTCTCTCTCTCTATTCATTCCTCTCCATCATTCTCTCCCACCTCCCACTATCTCTCCCCCACCATCACTATCTCTCTCTCTCTCTTTCCTCTAACTCTGTCACTATCTCCATCCCTCTCTCTCCTTCTCTCTCTCCTCTCCATCTCTATGTCTTCCTCTCTCCCTCTCCCCAATCTCTCTTGATGTCTCTCCTCTCTACTTCACTCTCTCCTCATCTCTCCCTTGTCACTCCCCCCCCTCTCCACCTCTATCTCTCTATGTCTTTATTCTTTCCTCCCTCCCTCTTCCCCTCCAACTCCATCTCTCTCCCCCTCTCTCCTTCTCTCTCCCCCCTCCTCTCTCTCTCTCTTCCTTCCTCTCTCTCTCTCCCACCTCCCTCTCTTTCTCCCCCCCATCACTCTCTCTCTCTCTCTCTTCGCCTTCCAGCTTTGTCCCTGTCACCCTCCCGCGCTCCCTCCCCCCTCTCTCTTTCTTAAATTTGATCCAAAAATATCGTGTTTAAGAAAGTATCTAAATTAAAAAAAAAAAAAAAAACTCAATTGGTTGTAAAATATTAAACATATATTTTAGATCAATCATGCCAAAGAAAATGGAATGGTAAAAAACTAAAAACAATCATGCACTATCTTTCCTCTATTATTGTTAGTCAATATGCTTGCTCTCATTGCTTGGATCCTTTGTTAAGATGAGTCTATACATATTCATAATAATATTATTTATATTATATAAATTTCACAACTTTATATATAAAAGTATTCTCATTTTTAATTTAATTAAAACCTTGATTTGATTTCTATGGGAATCTATCCACAATAAAGTGGGTGAATATTCATGGTTAAGAAACGTGTTATATTGATATAAAATATTAATTTATTTACTTTAAGATTCAGGCTTTATATTACTTTTAATTTTTTATTTATTACTTTTAACTTTTTGATTATTAGTTTATTAGTTTTATTTTTTTTAATTGAGTGGACATATAAATGTTAAATGTTAAACATTTACATCTACACATCTACCCCAATATGGGTCAACATTGCCATTAGTTTAAATTTGTTAAATGTTGAATGTTAAACATCTACAGTTGACATCTACCCTAAACTAGGCTGTAGAGTGCAATAATATCACAATCCAATTTGTTTCTCAACTCTTAAAAATAAAATTTAAATACACACAATTTAAAACAAATTAACAAAACATATCCACTTTTTTTTTTGGTCAAGTAAGAATGGAGCCTTCTATTAACCGAACTAGTACATTACATATGTTACAGGGTAAACCAAAATCCCTTTCGTTTACCAAAACTCGATCCAGAGGCCTATGGGTTATGGCCCACAAAACCTATCGGAAGCGTAATTGGCTTTAAACCCTTAAAACTCGGAACCATTCACTCTATCGGAATAAATGGATTACACAGGAAATACACAGAAACCTGACCCGCAACACTTAAGGTCGGACTTCAAACATTTTACACCCGCAACCATAAATATCGGCGGGTCTGCACTTCCGGTCCATCGCCTTTCCACTACACTCTTCGAACACCGATCTCTGATCGGCCTGATCTCTGTTGTCCATCTCTTTCATCGATCCAATGGCTATCGACGTATCGCTTAATCACAAATCGATGTATCGCAATCCAACTCCTTCTCCTTCCTCCGATTTCCGATTAAACAACTTGCACGATGTAACCTCCACCGTTGATCTACACTTCGTGGATCCAATGGTCCACGACGATTTCGGGCGGACAAGTAGCATGAGGATTAACCGCCCAAAAAAGTGGTTTCCTCTCTCCTCCTCGTTGCTACGTGTCGCTTGATGAGTGGAATCGGAGGCCTTCCTTGAAAAACTGGTTACCACTTAGACCCTGCCCGAAATACCACTTATGGTTCGAGAAACCACTTCCCTCGCGAATTAACTTTCGCGCTCTTCCACCATGTGAAGACCATCGATCTATCCCATCGGACGGTTCTCATTCCTTTCTGCCTACGCCGCTGATCTTCTGCTTATCAATGGATTTACGCTTAAACCCCAGTTTCTCTGCCATACTCCATTTAACACACAGACACTCATATATAACAATATTTCATTAATCAAAGGATCACCATCGATCCTTACAGTGATCGATGGCTGATCAAACCTGCAAAATTTCCAGAATTGGTCCTCATGCCATTGCATCCTTGGTCTTCCTTCACTGGTCACATTCAATTGCTCAAATCCAATGGAATACTAAAGCTAATACAATTTGCGGATTGCTGCCACACAACAAGCAGACATTTTAAGCTTCCCTCTCCTCCTGCCTGTTTCCTGAGCCTCCTCAATCCATCCTGTCAATCCATCGATCCCTATCTTTGGCAGCCTGACAGAGACAATCCTCTAACAATTTTCCTAGTGGTAACAACTCCCAAACGTGCCGAGTGTCCCTTTCCTTATTAATCACTCCTTCATTTGCCAAACGATTAGCTAACATGTTAGCTTTTCTTTTCACATGGACAAAGCTTACAGTTCTTAAGGTTTGCAGGTGAGTGTAGATACGGTGAAAGACTTGCGATAGCCTCCAGTGTTTCGACACTTTATCTGGTGATGTACCATTGCATATTTTCTTGGCCGCTCTAATAATCAATTCCGAATCTGCTTCAATGATGACATTGTGTGAATTTGAATCCACCAAGATTTCCAAGAATTGCTCTAAGGCCATGAGTTCCACCATATTATTAGTGGCCTTCCCCAAGTGGCCATGAAAGATCTCCTTTATTTGACCCTGTTCATCTCTTATAACACCCCCAAAACCAGCTAACCCTGGGTTGCCCTTAGATGCTCCATCTATGTTGACCTTTAAGAAGCCATGTGGAGGAGGCTTCCAAATATTTATATCTACATTTGTTTGGCGCACACCTTTGATTATGCCCTGTGGGCCTATAGACTGGAGACCCAAATGTAGTAGAATACATGCATCTTGGGGCAGGGGAGGGTCCTTAGAAAGTTTCCTTAACAAGCTGCTGACTGTGTCTTTGAGTTGCCTTAAAATTTGGTCAATTATATGTTGGGGCTTGCTTGCTTTGTTCTTGAAGATCTGATTATTGCGTTCTTTCCAAACATCCCAGATGACAAAGCCTGGAACCAGAGTCCAGGCTTTATTAATGATTTCATTCCCTGAGAAGTTTTTCCTCCAATTCTTCAAAGTGTTGGAGATGCTGAGTCTATCCCTATCAGTGTGCCTAAAGATTGAGGCCACCCATTCCCACACGGTAGAGGTGAAAGGGCAGAGGTTGAGAAGGTGATCCATCATCTCCTCTTGTGAGCCACAAAGGTAACATTTCGAACGTCTAGTGAAGCCTTTACTCAGGAGGTTCTTCCAAGTTAAAATTTTCCTTTGATGAACTAGCCAAATAAATAACTTTATTTTCATCCAGTGGGGGCTTTGACAAAGAGTCTTCCAAACTTGATAAGGATTTAGGTAGTTAAATCATGTTACTACCTATTTAGCTTATTTGAGGTTAAAGTTTCCTTCGGTATTCTTTCCCCATCTTAGTTGATTAGGTAAGGAGGATATCAGAACCCTCCTATGCTCTAGATCCTGAGTAACGGAGTCTGCCTGGGCCTTCAGAGGGCTCTCCTCACTGTGGCCTAGATCCTTCCAAATCCTCCATTTTCCATTGTTCCTTACCTGGTCCTGTTGAAGCCCCGAAAATCGGGTCGACAACAAGGGGGATACCCACCCGGTCCGTACCTTGGTTGGCAGCTCCTTATCCGTTTGGTATAGCGGGTCCGACTGGGGATAATGGGACCAGTTTCCCAATCTAAGGGTGTGTGTGTGTGTGTAGAGTTGGATGATGTTGATCTAAGGGTTCTAATCTAAGCTACTTTAATCTAATTCTATGCTATTGTAATCTAATGAAAACAGCACATCTAATCTATGCTAACTCGGGATGTATTTCTTCTATTATGCGATCTAAAGAGATTTCAAATAATAACTGGTAATAAAGATCATTCAGCTATCATAAGAATGGAAATCAATTAAGATGAACCACTTTGCATAAAAAGTTAGGCAAAACAGTTGTGAACAGCATATCACATAATAAGTTATTCATATATCAAACATAAATAAATGACTCCACCATACAAAAGTGCCAAATGGTAACTCAAACATTCATGCAATAACATATAAACAACTAAAAACTGTATATCACTTTAAGAATATAAGCAGAAATGGCCAAGAGATAAAAGTACCATTTATGACTGGTCCTACTCATAAGCTTCAAGCAACAATGATTCATCTCTACTTGTTCTAATATCTACTAAGAGTACAGAAGTGCAACATCAGTAGCAGATATCAAATGCAAACATTAATAAACCTTGATCCATTCATTCATCAAAACCTCCTCTGAGGGTATAGAAGTGCATGTTCTTAGGACAAGTTTTTGACAAATTTTTGGACCCTTCTCTAAATGCATGAGAAGGGTTTAAATACTACTTCCTAATTCTAATAATAGTTTATTTACAAAATTTAGGATGTGGTTTTCAAATGACCGTCCTTTTTCTAATCTAATTTTTAAGAAAAAACAACATTCTAAATTAAGCTACTTCTGAATCTGATCTTTAAAGCTGCATGCATTCATCATTGGTTTGAGGAGAGTCAGCTAGCTGACTTCTGCTTTGAGCTGGGCTGAGAAAACGGAATCTCTGAGAGCTGGCACCACTTTTTCGGCCACATTTATGATACATTTCACAGTCATCCACTGACTATGCGGCTTCACCAAGTATGCCCAGTAACACTCCCAATTTAACCTGTTTAGTGCTTGGACCGCTTTTTCCTTTTCTTGCGCTTTCTGCTTCCATTCTACTTGTTCTGCCTCCCTGATTTGATCGTCCCACTCGTTGAAGAGCAATGCTAGGCCCACTTCTTGTGCTACAGGTGTATTGCTCACAGGTGTTTTTGGGGCCTGTCCTTCAAGATTGATCAGTTCGTTGAAGTTTTCCCATTCTTTATCTAATTCTGTTGTGACAGGTGGTGCTTCAATGACGAGAGGGGGGACATCTCTTGATGAGGAGGCGATAACTTGCTGCTGTGGAAATTCCATTGACTGAGCGGTGTCCTTAGCTAACTCTTTACCTCTATCTTGGTTGTTTTCGGATCTTTTAGAATGCTCAGGCATCTCTTGTCCAGTCTTAGATTTAGATCCGGAAGCACTTGAATTCCCACTAAGGCTAATGCTTGGAGTAGGTTCTCTGGCAGGTAGTTGCAGCTTTTCTAGAGGAACACTGGCTAGTCTTCTGTCCCTATATACCATGAATCTTTGGAGGTTATCTGGAGACAATCACGATTGAGCTTCCCGCAAAATTTCCTGGAGTGAGCTTTTACTCTGAAATAAATCATCAAATAGATATTTCTTTCCAACGAACACTTTTATCTTGACTGTCGTTGTGAAATCCTGGGCAACCTCATTTGGGTCAAATGGCCTTGCCGGGAATTTAAATAGTTGTAGACACGTCATATTCTCTACTTCGGTGAACGCATGACCTACATCGAACAATGAAAAGGCCCCACAAGCTACAGGAAACTGAGGCCATATGGCCTTCTTTTTGTCTTTTAGGTCTTTAGTTAGGCCGCCTTCTGAACAGGTTTGATATGCAATTTCTCGAGCCAGAAGTTTGTCAGGAATATACAAAGGCAGGACATGAGGGGGGACGGTGCTTCCAAATACTCTAATATAGGTGGACCATTCTTCTCCGAACCATCTTGCGATGGGGATGATATCTATCTGTGCCTCAGGTGAGCACCTGGGGGGTTCTTTATCATACATCATTCTATACATGGGTAAGATAAGCCTGTGACAAATCTGGTAGAAATGTGGAATGAACTGAGAATCCCATAATATCTTATGATAAACATGGATGGGTAATGGGTCCTGAGTTGTCCATTTCCAACCCATAGCGGGGAATTTAGACACATAACAAATAGAATCCATAACATATGCGGATAGGTAAAAAGGAGGATAGATCCTTTGAGACATGGATCTTTTAGACCGGTAATTGATAATAGCTGTGAATAGGTTATCAGAAAAGATCTTGGCCCAATCTATAATAACGGCATTTGTGGCAGCATCGATCAATGGTAACCATTCAGACGAAAACTTATTGATATCTGGCATCCCAAATAATCTACAAAGCATGGCCGCAGCAAAACAATACGGAGAGGTGAGGGAACTAGTGCTGTACATACCATTTTTATCTTTCTTGAGCGGTTCATCTTTTCTGGACCAATATTTGGTGGTCTCTGATAGGTTTGGGTTCTCCGCCACAAATTTTTTAATGAATTGTGCATTGTAAGTCGCCTACGGTTCAGGAAGATGATACATGAGCTTTAAGTCTTGTGCAGCAAATGACCCGATGAGCCCATGTCCTTGAATCTTGAACTGTCTGCCGTTCATTTTTGCATTGTCAAGTATCCACTTGATCATATCCGTATATGGGAGAATTTTAGGCCTTGCTGCTATCCGATGAAGGAATGAGCACGCTAGTTCTTCTAAGGATGCTTCGGAAGAGCCCTGTGAGTCTGCGACAGCGGTAACCTTCATTATTTTTGGGTTTTCTTCTTCAAGCAGTCTGTACATGCTTTCCCACGTCGATATCCCTGCGTCTCTGCTACAAGCTGTGTCTGTATATAAAGGTGCCATTTCCTTCACCTCAAAGCCCTGAGCCTTATTTTTCTTTCCCATTTCTTCCTGCGTATGGTTTGGTATCGTCCTTTGTTCTTTGTTCCTACAGCTCACAAGCGAAATGGAAATGACTGATCAAGAAAGGTGATGGGAGAGTCTTAAATGCAGTAGATATATCAAATATGCCACCTTACGTGAAGTAATTCTTTGCAAAATCACACTTTTACATTTAATAGATGACAACTAATTCCTTTATTATCATTAAAAGCGCATGATCTTGAGTCAGATTATGGTAAGTGGCTTTTCTTGAATAGCGTGCCCAAAAGATTCGTGATGGAGTGATTTTGCGATTTGGTTCGCAATCGTCGCAGATCACGACATCGCATTATCGCACTATCGCGCTCTTGCACCGACTCACAAATATAACATCGCAAAGTTGATTTGGCTTAATATCGCAACCATCGCTTTATCGCAATATCGCAACATCATAGATCACAAAAGTTTTATGCTTGCCATATTTTGTTAGCCCATTCCCTGCGATATGCGATCTTGCGATCGGGGTTATCGCAAATTGGAAAATCTTGGCATCTTTCTCATTGGCATTACCTTATTGCGATGCGATATATTGCTTAGTACGAGAATCTTGCACATACCAGGATTATACCAAAATGGAGGTGCTTATCTATTATTTTATGATGCGACTTTTTAAAGATTTTTCTTATCATAAACTTAGGTCTTAAAGTATTCAAAATATATTCCTAAGCTTACGATGGTAACCTTACTTTGAAGAAAGGAAACTCTTGCTTTTCCTAAATTTTAACTAAGGGTCCCCATTCATTTAGTATTTTGGACAAAACTTAAATGAAAAAGGGGGGGGGGGGGGGGGGGGTTGTTGCTGGCCACAACAATTGGCGATTCACTTGGGAGAACCAGTTATCTCTGATTTTCTATTGAACTTTTCAAATTTTCAAATCAAAGTTTTTAGAAAATTAAACTTTATTATAAAAAAATAAAGCGCATTATACCCCAAACTGTCAATGACATTTTGTTCCAACCTCTTTCTATTTTAATTATTTGCTTCCTCAGCTTGTCCTTGCATTTACATCAGCCATTACTTGGTCTTGTAAAGATAAAATAAGGTCTTCCCTGTGTACCAGTTTTTTAAATATGCTCATTTGTCGTAGGTAGAGCCTCTGCTGCCAGCAGGCGTTCATAACCTCGACAGGGTTACCTATTACCCAGTAATGATCCTTTATCTTGCTTAAGGTGATCTACAACTTTCAAAGAAAAACCCATATTGACACTTTTTCCTTTTTTATTCTTAAAGAACAATGTCTTGGTTTGGTAGCCAAATTATGACACAGTCATTCACTTGATTTACACTTTCGCTGAACAAGTTGGCTCGTGATGAGACCCCTTGTCTTTTGATTTCAACAATATTGAGTCATTGCCCTGTTTTGATGGACAGTGTTTGGCAAAGTCAGCAAAGTTATAATATATGTGATCATGATAAGCCGGCTCGTGATGAGACCTCTTATTCTTCAAGATATAGTGTATCTTTGGGTCGTTTCTCTAAATGCTGCGATTTTCTTTAGCAGGGAGGAAGTCATTTTTTTCCTTAAGAAAGCCCTAGACGACAATAATAGAGTTTTTTGGACATGGCTGTTCTACAGGGAATCCTCATTTTGTTATTGATACCTTTCATTGTACTGATATAAAACAATTTCTTCACTAAGATTGCTTTCGTCAAATTTTTTGAAGTTGAAACTAGTATCATATCTGGTTTAAAGTTTTTAACTGTATCTATTAATAATAAAGATCAAGTTTCCAAAAGATTTGTTATTTATACAAGCAGAAGTTCAAAATCTGATAGAGAAATGGTGTCTTTAGTAAATGTCAAATGCTGTTAACCACAGGCAAATTTTATTAGGGAGGAAAATATTTAAAGAAATGAGAGGTAACTATTCCCTTGGATTATGTACATGATAGGGATAATTTCTTCTTTTATTTTGCCTACCAACATTTAAAAATTAAATTATCCACCTAATAACCTAGCTAAACTACCCCTACTCCTATTCTAACTATACACAGAAAAATTAACTAGGTAAAATGATATTTATAGTGGAACCATCTTTTCATTTTTATTCTTACACGTATGTACCTTTGAAACATCAGTGTTAAGAATAAAACTTTTCTTGGACTGTGAATATTGAATGTAGGATTAGAAAGTGTAACTTCAGTCGGAATTCCGCCTGAAATTTCTTTCTTATGAAATCTTCTGTCCAATTGGATACCTATTGGATCATAAAAATCAGGATGAATTTCTGTTATGGATTGGTGATCATGTAATAGGAAAGATGACAAGCCAGGTTGCGAATATGATTTTTTAGTTTTAATGGCCTGTAATCTACTATGCATTAAAGTCAAGCTTTTAGAAATTTCTTGTAAAAGGAAAGTTTCCACATATAAATCACTAAATAAATCAATGAAGAATAGATGGAAATTTTTGGAAAGAGATTTATCAATTAACGTGAATTGTTGGCAAGTTTCCAAAAATACTTTCTTTCGTTGATGACGATTTGGATGACATAGAAGTTTCTTCTGAAAGGCTGATATTGATTGATCGTGGAATTGAAAAAGTTTTGTATTTCCTTGACACAATTTAGTTTTCCAAAATGGTAATACATCTTTCGAATGTTCTTTGATAAGGTGCTCAATATACCATAGTAATCTATCAAAAGTCTGAAAATTTAAAATACAATCCGATTTTATACAAAATGAGTGCAAGCGAAAAAGAATGCAATGATTATCTGTACAACTAATGTTACAGCACAACTGGGATTGACTTGAAATATCTTCTTTTTCACAAGAACTGGTCAGAATTATGGGATCCGAGTAATTTCGAATTACGTCTTGTGAATCAGAAAACAAGTTATGATTGGGAACAGGCATGGGGGTTTGCTCATGATACGAATCATAGATTGGGATATTGTTTTGGATAGTAAAATCATGCAAATGATCTGTCACTCTGGAATGAGGATCGACTGATATGATTCTCGAATTAGAATATCTCTCATTATCTGAGCTCTGTTGAGTTACTTGAGATAAATCAACATCATCATCATCAAAGTAGCTATCATAAATGATTTTACAGGTTTCTCTAGATTTTTCTTTTTTATCCAATATTTTCAGAAAAGGAAGGTCAAGTCGTTATTGTTTGTAAATTACCAAAGGATGTTCTATAGCTGCCTCTTTATCTTGAAAACCTAACGGTGATTCATTTGAATAATCCTCTGTACTTTTTGAGATATCATTAATACTGAGGGGGAAAAATTATCATCACTAAATACATCAGGATAAAGAGAAAAATGTGATTCCGAAACAATGCATTTGAAAATATCATCGTGAAAAAATTCTTGTTCATCACATTCATTGTAGACATCGGGCTTTAGATCATACCTTTGTGTGATTGTATTTTCCGAAAGAGAATTAATTTGTTGTTCTAACCTTGGCGTCTGCATTTGTTGACTTGCGATGATATTATCTAACCTTGTCTCCAAGTTGCTTTCTGGTTCCAAGGCGGGCTTTCTTGCAACGTTCTCGCTTTTGTCTTCTTGCATTAGAGCAAGCATGTTTTTTAAGCTTTTGGAAGTTTCTTCATCATGAGTGATTCGCACATTCAAATTGGAATTGTCATTCCTATTAGAAGAAAATAAAACAAGACTTGGACTAATTTCTGATGGATCGGACATAGGAGGTAGGGAATGCTCAGCATAATCTGAAGATTCTTCATTCATGAGTTCATTTTCAAGATCATATTTTAGACAATCAAGATGAAATCGCATATTAAAATCCCTAACAGATTCATCTTCTTTTCGTAGATACTCAATTTCATCATATACCTGATCATAATCATAGCAATCAAATTTACAAATGAAAGCCTTGACAAATTGGTCCCAGCTGTGAATTGAGGCAACTGGGAGGGTTCTACACCATTTTCTAGCTTCCGCCGTGAATGTGAGAGTAAAAATTCTGCATAAAATGCCTTCATCAATTCTTTGAACGTTCGAACTTGAAACACTTTGAATAAATTGAAGGGCATGATTAAAAGCAGAAGAATTATTCTTACCATTGAATTTTACCTGAGACAAGAGTCTTACCACTTCAGGTGGAATGTTGGAAGATGCACAAACATGGATGCAACTCCAAATGGGAAGTTTGTGAGCAGCCATCCTAATTCAAATGATTACGATTTCAAACCATTCCAACAGACACTATACTCAGCCCTCCTTCTAACGCCATTTATGTTGAAGCCCCGAAAATTAGGTCGACAACAAGGGGGATACCCACCCGGTCTGGACCTTGGTTGGCAGCTCCTTATCCGTTTGGTATAGCGGGTCCGACTGGGGATAATGGGACCAGTTTCCCAATCTAAGGGTGTGTGTGTGTGCAGAGTTGGATGATGTTGATCTAAGGGTTCTAATCTAAGCTACTTTAATCTAATTCTATGCTATTGTAATCTAATGAAAACAGCACATCTAATCTATGCTAACCCGGGATGTATTTCTTCTATTATGTGATCTAAAGAGATTTCAAATAATAACTGGTAATAAAGATCATTCAGCTATCATAAGAATGGAAATGACTGATCAAGAAAGGTGATGGGAGAGTCTTAAATGCAGCAGATATATCAAATATGCCACCTTACGTGAAGTAATTCTTTGCAAAAGCACGCGTCTACATTTAATAGATGACAACTAATTCCTTTATTATCATTAAAAGTGCATGATCTTGAGTCAGATTATGGTAAGTGGCTTTTCTTGAATAGCGTGCCCAAAAGATTCGTGATGGAGTGATTTTGCGATTTGGTTCGCAATCGTTGTAGATCGCGACATCGCATTATCGCACTATCGCGCTCTCGCACCGACTCACAAATATATCTTCGCAGAGTTGATTTGGCTTAATATCGCAACCTCGCAGATCGCAGAAGTTTTATGCTTGCCATATTTTGTTAGCCCATTCCCTGCAATATGCGATCTTGCGATCGGGGTTATCGCAAATCGGAAAACCTTGGAGTCTTTCTCATTGGCATTACCTTATTGCGATGCGATATATTGCTTAGTACGAGAATCTTGCACATACCAAGATTATACCAAAATGGAGGTGCTTATCTATTATTTTATGATGCGACTTTTTAAATATTTTTCTTATCATAAACTTAGGTCTTAAAGTATTCAAAAGATCTTCCTAAGCTTACGATGGTAACCTTACTTTGAAGAAAGGAAACTCTTGCTTTTCCTAAATTTTAACTAAGGGTCCCCATTCATTTAGTATTTTGGACAACACTTAAATGAAAAAGGGGGGGGGGGTTGTTGCTGGCCACAACGGGTCTCAGAAGTCATTTACCATAAGTATACATTTGTTGTTCGTCTCATTTTTGAGAGCTGCTAATTCCTCCTTGTACAAGTTGGGTTACTGTTGCCATTTATCCTCCCAAAATCGTGCTAGGTTCCCAGCTCGAATCTCCCAGAAACTATGTTGTTGAAAAACGCCTTTATTTTGCCAGGCAAGTTTCCAAATGTGGGAGCCCTTAATATCCCCTGACATTCTACTGTGATCCTTCTCCTACCAATTCTTGGCATATTTTTGTTTCCAAAGCTTAGCCCAGGGAGTTTCTGATTCCTTGATCCACCTCCACTAGAGTTTAGCTCCTGAAACTCTGTTGAGGGTTTCAGGATCATGAAGCCCCAAGCCACCATGGCTCTTGGGTTTACAAATCTTGTCCCAGGCTACTAAAGCCCATTTATTTTTCTCTTCTCCTCTGCCCCATAGAAAATCCCTTTGTATGCTCTTGATCTGTTGCTTAATTCCTTTAGGAGCAGGAAGAGCTGAGAGCATGAACATGGGAATTGCCTGCAGGATAGCCTGTGTGAGCACAAGGCGCCACGCCAAATTTAAAGACCTGCATTTCCATTTTCTGATCTTGTCCTGAAGTTTATTCATTATTGGCTCCCACACTTCCTTGCTTAGAGGTTTATCCATGAGAGGTATGCCCAGATACTTGGAAGGTAGCTGGTCCCTTTGAAACCCAATAATTCTGGTTATGTTTCTCTGAATAGCAATGTCAGTGTTAAAGAAAAAACTTTTGATTTGTTGAGGCTTACCTCTGTGTCAGATGCCATAGCAAAGTCATTCAAAATATGTCTGATCGTTTTGGCTTCCTTGACTGTGGGTATGCCTTGCAACATTGTGTCATCCACAAATTGTTGATGAGTGTTTACCACTCCATCCAAGGTGAGTTTGATACCATGGATTATTCCTTCAGCATTTGCCATTTTAATCGCTCTGCCTAGCCCTTCCATCATGAGAAAAAAGAGGAAGTGTGAGAGCGGATCCCCTTGTCTAAGACCTCTGGAGGGTGTGAAGAGTCTTGAAGGAGCACCATTAAGCAGGATGGAAAAACTGGTCGTGGTAACTAGTCCCATAACCCATCTTATGCAGTTTTGGTCGAAGCCATAAACTCTTAGAACTGCCCTTATATAAGACCAACTTAGCTTGTCATAAGCTTTCGTTAGGTCCAGCTAAAGGATCATACCATCTTTCTTGTTGCTTTTGAGAGAGTGTACCACCTCATGCACTTAGATGATGTTATTGAGGATTTGTCTTCCTTCCACATAGCCCGTTTGCTCCTCTGAGATGAGATTTGGTAAGAGGGGCTTGAGTCTATTGGCGATCACCTTGGAAATAATTTTATACACCACATTGCATAAAGCTATGTGTCTGAAACCATCTAGAGTCATGGATTTTTCCTATTTTGGGATCAAAGATATGAATGAAGCATTAAAAGCCTTCAGAACCTTTTTGGATCTTCTTGAGTCTTCCACCACCTCAAGGATATCTTGTTTGATTGTTTTCCAGCAGGCTTTGAAGAAGTCTACATTGAATCCATTCGGGCTTGGAGCTTTTCCATTTTGCATTTCATTGATCACTTCACTGACCTCCTCTTCCGACACTCGCCTGTTAAGGTTGTGGTTGTCTTGTCTGGTAACCAGCTGAGGGATATATTGAGTGAAAAGTTTGATGAACCTGGATCTATCCTCTAGAGGCTCCTCTGCTATACTAAGGAAATTTTGTACAAGGATAGATTCCATGTCTTTGTGAGAGACGAGTTCTCTCCCTTGAGAATCTTTGAGCTTTGTGATTCTGTTGTGTGCCTTGTGATCTGTTATCTCAAAATCAGACCCTAGAAGGCTGCAGACAAGGAAGACTTCAAGTAACTGTTTCAAACCAATCTTTTAGCTAAGGCTTAGCCTCCTTAGCCTAAGAGGGCTCTCTCAAAGGATTGAAGGTTTTTGATTATGATTAATATGGCTAACTCTTTGTGAAACAAATAGGAATGAAGCTGGTGGAATCTAAATTAACAAGCATCCATTGGGCTTATGGAGTCACATGTCATTTAGCATTAATAGTAGACTTGGCTTTGCAATAAAATCAAGGCATTCAGATTTCAATAGAGGTAGAGTACACCAAACATAAAAAGGACAGTTTACGAGTATATGAAGGAAATTAGAACACTGCAAGTGCTTTCTAAGTAATCAATTACTCATAATACTGTAGACAACATGAAAAGACAACAAAGGAACTCATACATTGAACTCTCTATGATTCTTGAGCAGTAGAAGCCAGTACTGTATTACCAAAAGAAACAGAGTTTTTACATAAGCTTGATAACAGAGCTTTTTTACATAAATTTCCAACCATTATTACATTTCCTTTTCTCCTATATATAGAGTTCTTCTACCTCACTAAGATTCCTCCTTAAACATTAGGGGAACTCGAAATCTAGTTCTAATGACACCTGTTTAACTTTTAATTGCCTATTAAATGTAACAAACTGCAACTAGACTTTCTAGAGATCTAAATCAAGTAGGAGTCTAACTCCATATTATGCTAATAATAGCCTTGATTACAATCATTCTTGTTCTTTGACATCTGGTCCCTTTTTAGTTTGGATATGGTGGATGTTCAAAGCTCCATGCTGGTCTTCAATGTTACATCTTCTCCATTGCCCTGAAACATAGGAAACTACCCCTGTTTATCGGTCTTTGGTTTGCCTCAAAATGTTCGAATCCAAAGAACCATGCCCTTTATCTTTGATTATCCAAAATATAACAGATTGCCACATCTTTGATGTGCTGTCAACCTCTTTTATGTGTAAAGGCAAAAGCTCTTCCATGCTGTCTGACATATCTTGGACTGTAGTAAATATGCTCACTTTATGACAAAAAGTTTGGATTTGGATTCGAATACATGTTTCCTTCACCTGTCTTGACCTTGTTGAACGTTGATAGCTTCAGATGATCCCTTGTAGATATTCTCTTTTCAAAATTCCTGCTTGTATTTCAAAACCGGTTGACTGAGATTAGATTGTGTAGCTTCAGCAGTTTCGTAGCGCGCTACGAAACTGCTGAGCGTTAGTCATCATCTTCAGCAGTTTCGTAGCGCGCTACGAAACTGCTGTGTTATTCCAAGAAACACAGTTTCAACCAAAATTTTGCCATTTTTGAGCCTTTTGCTATTTAAACATTCTTTCAACTGCTCCAAGGCCTTTCAAAACTGAATGGAAATGTATGATTCTTCAAGAAAGATTATACCAAGCAAAACCATCAAAATTTTGAAACATAGGCTTACTTGAAGTGAGATTTCTTTAAGGAGATTCTTTTCGCTGGCTTAACTGTATCTTTAAGTCTTCAATTTGTTTCTTCATGACCTTGATCCCAGATCTGAGGCTTGTATTGACCTTTCTAATAAATTGAGCTTCCTTTATTGCAGGAACAGTCCAGCTACGAAATTGAACACTAAAATCAACCACTTTAGGAATTTGAAATGTTTGGTCCTCCCACCGAGCTTGCATTTGGTTAAAATAAGCCTCCTTAACTGCAAATTTCCTGGCAGCTTTCTTCAATCTGGCAATTTCAAAGTTGGCCGATTCCAATCTCCTTTTTAGGTTTTCCAAACTATCTTCTTCTTGAATGGCAACTGCTTTGCCTTTATCCTTTCTTTCATGATGCTGTGTCAGCTCCCGTGTTTCATCTGCTCTTGGCAGTACCTCCTGTACTTGTTTAAACTTCCTCGTTATGGGTCTCCTAGGCTTAAAAACGAATTGCTCAACCTGATCTTCAAACTTGAGTTTTTTCGAGGCTTTGACTCTCTTGGCCTTGTCTGAATGGCTGCCTCGCTTGATAACTGCCTCGCTTGATAACAATGTATTCAAATTGAAAACTTGCAGACTTGTTCATCATGCAACGAATACAATCATCATTAAGACTGTGGATACCTGGCTTTTCTTGGAACTTGTAATCCGTGTGTACCAACGTACCTAGTGGTTGTAATAATGGAGATAAGTGGTTGGACATGATATGTGGAGTGCATAAACTGACAATGAATGACGCAACCATAGATTAACTTGACAGATTTGACAGTTGGGAAAGATTCGTTGCGGAATGCACGAATCTCCGATTTCGCAGCGCGGTTAGTGTAAATTTTGAATTATGCGCTACGAAATCACCTAAGACGTGTCACGCTGCGAAATCACCTAAAACACATCACGCTGCGAAATCACCTAAAGGGCTTTTGCGCTGCGAAACTGCTAAAAGGATTTATGCGCTGCAAAAACACTTCAAAATGGTTACATGCGCTACGAAATCACCTAAAAGTCTTTGTGGCACATAGTAATTTCTAAACCAAACCGACACATCGCTGTGAGACCGGTGATGAATGAGAATGATCAGTGGTGAATGAGAATGCATATTTGACTCAAGACCCCCTAAGACTCAGACTCTAAAGAAAAACAAAATCAAACTTAGACTAGCACCGACCTTTATCATCAAACTAGTATGAGAAATTTTGGCATTAGAATTCTTAAGTGATAACATGATCCATGGTGGATTTATGAAAGAACTTTGTGTTTCTTTCTCCCTCTCTAATCCATTGTATCCTTGATTTTTGTCTCCAGAAAATATCCTCTTGCAAGCACCTATCTTCCCATTCTTCCTACAAAAAATCAGCTAGCTTCTTTTGCTCCTTGGTAAAGCCCTCTATGATGCTGATCTGATTAATCTCTTGGATTTTCTACTCAGTTTCTCTTTTGGCTTTGAAGATATTGCCAAATTCCTTTTTGTTCCAATATTTAAGCCTAGATTTGATATGTTTAAGTTTCTGTTGGAGCAGGAACATTCTAGTGCCTTGAATGTTCATATCCTCTCACCACCATTTGTCAATAGTACTCGTGAATTCAGGGTGAGAGAGCCAGGCCTTTTCAAACCTAAAAGGTCTGTTTCTTGATGTACCCATAAAAGTGGATTCCATCTGTACAGTCCAATGGTCCTAACCTCCAAAGGGAAGAATAGAAGCTGTCATGGCAGGGCCTGAGAGAAAGAGGTCCTCTCAAATAATAAATATATCTAGTTTAGAGGCAACTTGTGAAGCCCCTCCCCTCTTGTTGTTCTAGGTGAAGGTCCCATTTATTGTTTCAGTGTCCATTAACCCATGTTCATTATGAAGTTCTGGAAGGCCATGGAGTCTTTGCCTAGCTGTCTGATACCGTCTTTTTTCTCTATAAGAGATCTTATCATATTGAAATCTCCTGCAATGATCCAGGGCATATTAGGGTGTCTTGCTCTTAGTTCCTCAAGGGAGGTGAGAAGCTTGAGTTTGTCTTCTTTCTTTTGAGGTCCATAAACATTTGTGATCATGTATATCTCCTTATCACCTAAAGGTTGACATACCAAAGAAAGATAGTTCCTAGATGCCTCAACATCCAGGATTCCAAATTTCTGAGGATCCCACAGCGTGAGAATCCCCCCCGCTGAGTTTTTTGCTTTAACCTCTAGATACTCATACTTGATTAGCCATTTATTATGAATTTCTCTAATCTTATCCATTGAACATTTTGTCTCCTGGATAAAAATCATATCTGGTTTTTCTTCTTTTATTCTATTACTGAGATTTCTTTGTTTCCTTCTATTTCCTATGCCTCTAATATTCCAGGTTGTAAGCTTCATTCATAAATGTTTGTAAAGGAATAACTCATGAGATCTTTAATCTTACCTGAGTTAATCAATAGTTTCCCACATTCATTCAACAACTCATTCTATCTTTTTCTTCCTCTTTTCCTGCCTGGGTTCTTTAGAGATTGTTCCTGTGTTTCCTCCATCATCTTGACCCCTCTATGCTCCTGCCTTTCATGATTTCTTTTGACTCCAGATCCCTTCAATTGTGATCCATAGGAAGAGCTGTTGAACCCTATCATATTCCTCTTTTAGCAGGGAGTTCACTCCTTTGGTCATCCCTTGTTCCAGAAATTTCTCTAGATCTAGATTTTCCCTATCTAGAATCTCCTGTAGTTCATGGTCCTCCGTTCGTACCTCATTTGGAGTCATCTCATGGTCCCTATTTATCTCCATACTGCTTGGCAGATCCTCCTTTTGCTGGCTAATATCTATGATATCTTCCATGTTGTCATCCCTTTCCTTCTCAGTGATAATGTTCTCCATCTCTTGGTTTGGTTCTTTGTTTCCTTATTCTTCTTCTAGGATCTTAAAGCTATTATGGCTCGGTTGTCTTTCCTCATTGGTCTTCTTTTGCGGCTGCCTTCCGCCTTTCCCTTTGCCCCCAACCTTGGTAAAACCCTAGGGATTTTTATCCATAGTGGTTTTCACATTTCTCTCCATGTTGTTTGTTGGGCAGTCTCTATATAGATGCCCATGCTCATGGCATTTGCGGCACCTAAATGGGATGTGCTCA
Organism: Pinus tabuliformis; assembly: GCA_031772625.1. Taxonomy (NCBI): domain Eukaryota; kingdom Viridiplantae; phylum Streptophyta; class Pinopsida; order Pinales; family Pinaceae; genus Pinus; species Pinus tabuliformis. The sequence goes on along the minus strand of CM062818.1, from coordinate 1,401,559,847 downwards.
TAGTCCACCGCCTGCACCCATTCTTCATCATATACTTCTAAAATTATCGCGTCCGAAAGTGCTCTAGATAAGTCCATTTCCACACATATCTGGGTGAAGGAGGTATATTTTCCTTTCAGAGTCACATCTGAGATCTTTAGAAAATTCCCCAGTTTGTTGCCTATTGTTTTCAGAGATTCCAATAGCCAATAATCCAGAGGAAGGGAGTATAGTCTGATCCATACCGGTACCGATGTGAATGTCTCGCATTCTGGGACAAAGTTCATCATCCATGGCCGCATGTAGAGGCCTGCCACAACATAGAAATATGGTCCTCCTTCGAACACTCTGTCTTTATCCTCTAGGCTTGTGAATACTACTATGAAGAAGCCCTTAGATCCTAGATGAAGGTGTATTTCCCCCTTTGGCTTCCAGTGGCTCCTTATCCATACGTGCAACACCCTCTCCGTTGGCCATATCCCCATGAATTTGCATATGACTGCATATTCCGTCATATGATCCCTATGCGCTTGTAGTGCTGGGTCGCTTAAGATGACCCAAGGTATGATGTTTGACTTGGGTTTGTAGACCCCAGTTGTCCTTATGGAAGTAGGTTTTTGACTGCTACCCCCTTTTTCCTTCTCCTTACTATCTTCCTACCGCTGCTTCCCTTCCTGTCCATGAGGTTTGCTTCTTCCCAATGTTTCCGTGTTTCTTTCCACTATTGCCTTCTCCAGAGGTTTTTTGAAACTCTTCTTTCCCGCGTCCTTGCTTCTATCCATAACTACTTGAATGTAGGAGGGAGAATCACTCCCCCTGCATGTCCTGCCATGGTGCCCAACACCCAATTTCTAGCACCAACCCTAGATCAAGTTGCAGTTTTCGATACCTTCCGGTCCCAACTCAATCACAAAACTTATCTACTTTAAAAAATCTAAAACATATCTAATTTAAAAAAAATCTTACTTATTTTATTTATTCATTTTCACATTTTACTTAAAAACTCTCTTACTTTTTTTTTTGTAAATTTGTAGCAGTAGATTTCTATTAATAGCAAAAAAGAAGATTACATAGATATAACTTGGTAACCAATTCAGAAGAATGTGAGACAATCTTGTAGGAAAAAAGAAGCTAAATGTAGGAAGCTTATCGTGTCATCCAAAAACAAAACTATACTACCAAGTCTAAGAGTATCTAGTAGATATCCACCAAAAACTAGTGAGAAAAAAACTAGTAGACAAAACAAATAGTAGATAGCCATAAAAAGCTATTAAGTACATCGTAAGAGAAGTATGCAAAAATACATAGAAACATAATGGGCATGTTAGTCCAAGATGACGACTAGAGGAAGTGGAGGAGAGTTTTCATATGAAATGTTCAGGGGTGGAACACTGTTTAAGGGAGGAGCGTTGATGACTGTACTGTTTAGGTTGAATTTGTATAGGGACAACCCTAACCCTACAACTTCACCCTAAAGAATAAAAAAGGAAAGTCTTAGTGGCACATGCAGTTGAAAGTGGGCACTGGACTATAAAATATGTTGCAGAGAGAGCTTTGATGGAGAAAGTACCTCACTACAGTCAGGAATATGTCGAAGTTCATAGGAAGTTGTGATGTAAGACAGAGGTGTGCAACAATAAGGAACATGGCTGGAAATGAAGTAAAATCCCGATTCCAGCTCTCTCCTCTTGAATTCTCCTCCCTTTCCTCTCCTTTCTCCTCGTCGTTCCTTCTGGTTTCCCCCCCTTTTCCACCCTCGGGCCTTTTTTCCCCTTTTTTCTGTTTTAATTTTCTTTAACTTCAAAATGGTAAGCTTAACTAATCCTTTAAATTTGTCTAAGGAAGATAGGTTCTCCTCTAAATATTTTAATCTAAATTAATCCAAACATTAAGTCCCCCCTTTTTTCTGTATTAATCCTCTTTTCTAGTAAATCTTTAAATTCATCTAAGGTAGATAGGCTTTCATCTAACATTTTATTTTTAAATTATAATAGTATTAAAATACTTTAATCTAAATTATTCCATTCATTTTTCCTTTAACCTAATTTAACCTCAATTAAGTCAATTACACCTCATAAATTAATTATTTATTAATAATATTGGTATTATTAGATAATTAATTTAGGATATCAAAACTAATTATTTACAGAGAATATTATTATCATTACTACATAACGGCTAGTATCTCTCCATTAGATTAGTCAAACCCTAACAAGCAATAGAAATTAATTATTCTAGACAATATAAAATTTGATATTATTTAATAATAAATTTATATTATCGATATATAATAAATAATAAATATTTAACTACTATATAACAACTAGTTTCTAACTAAATTATTAAACAATTCAACTAATTAACGACTATTTTTAACTAATTAACAACTCTTTTTTTCAACAGCTAACTCTGGGCAATGATACATCCCTGCTATTTATTCACTTTGATCAATCAATTTCTCACCTTGTCCTAAGGATGAACCACATTAGTTGGTTTGAAACATCGACCAAATCCTGTGATTAATCTAAAAGACTGACTACATTATGGATCACAAAAGTCTTAGATCTAACAATAAGGAACATGTCAAAAATTGCCAGGAAAGTGGAAATATGACTGTTAAAAGGGAAAAGACACGCGTAACGTTGCATTTAAGATGACATATTGACAAAATTTAAGGATAGATATGCATTTAATGACGAAATGTGAACAAAATCGGGACAAAATCAAATCTAATGATGAGGTTCGAAGGCCAAAATTGTTATAAATAGACGACTATCGCTCAAATTAATAAATTTGATGAATCAAGAGCTCGAGTGATTTATAGTGCAAAGAAGTTGTAGGAGACTTCATTGTGTATGTCGTCTAAGCAATCTTGGGAGGAGATTGTGAAAATTTTTCGTGAGAAGGGATTGTCTGGAGTCATGGAAACAACTGAAATGTCCGTTCCAGTAGTTGAAACACCCGCAATAGCATCACCCATAGTAGAAACACCATCGCCATAGAAACAGTGACAATCACCAAGGACAAAGCAAACCAAGGAAGAGAGAACTAAGAAAAATCAAGACAAGAAGCTTGCCAAACCAGTGAAACCTCAGAAGAAACTTGAGCAAGTCAATATTGATGAATAAGTGGAGTAAATACAGGTGTAGGAAGGTGGTGCATCATTCATCTTGCCTCTGCCCTCATACATCTCACTGAGGAAGCTCAATGCCAAACTAGTAAAGGATTCTAAATATGCGAAGTATGGGACATTCACACCACTATTGCTAGAAGTTGTGCCACTTGTAGGAGAGATTTTAGGGAAAATCCCACATCTCAAATTTACAAATTATGATTTTAATGATCGCAAGAAGTACCCTCTGTTCGCACCAGGTCATTACTTGCATCAGGTTCACTACCTAGAGAGCAGAGTGACAAGATTAGAACCAGAGTGATCGACGAATGTGTTGGTGCAGTCAAGACTGCTCAATACGTTGAATGTGTCACACTTTGACAGAATTTCAACAAACACAATATGTATGTGCCAATTATTGGTATTGATACATGATGGATACTTCTGGATGGGGAATAAGATCCTCATGGACCAAATGTTGATCTGGAGGATCACAAGATTACCATATCAAGGGTGGAATCCCACAGAGGAGTTCATGGGAAAGGATCAGGATTTCACTTTGGCAGAAAATATGAAGAATAAGTACGTTCTAGTCAAAGGAAAAACGGGCTACGACATAAACTCGATTAGCGACCAAGTAGTCCACTTCGTCAAACACATTTCGGCTAGAAATATTGTGAGGAAGGGCAGCACAAATGAAGTTCCTGTGTCAGTGGTGTCTTATGTAAGGCATTCCTAGACGAATACCAGAAGGTCCAAGAGAAAGTTACATCTTTTCACTATGCATGGCTGATTTTGATCATAACATTGTTGGCATGGAAGGAGCCAAAGGATACACAATTTCGTCTTGTAGAAGCAGATGTATGTGAGCCCACTTGGTATGCTTCGCTATGGCATACCACTCAAGCATCACGAGCGCATGAGAATATAATATTCTTCATATTATATCAAATGGATCTACACATGTTAGTAAACCATCATCCACGCCTGTTGTCGAGTTTGCACAAACAGTACAGTCCTGTGGCGAGGTTCAAGGTAGATTTTTATACATTGTACATATAGGCGTGCAAAGACACGAAGAAGGAATGGCAGACATTGCCATATATGGTTAAAGAGGATTATCTGGTAGAAATAATATAAACATGGCCTACAAAATGGATGACTCCACTAGAGGAAGTGGGAGACAACGCGATAGAAGAAGAAGAGCTGCACATTTCATTGCATGGCGAAGCCAGTGGAAAAGATAAGGTGTTATGAAACCAGCTAAGAAAAGATAGAAAAGATAGATCAACGCCTTAGAATTCAGCCTCTTCGAGGGGGCAACCTCCTTTACATTACATAAATGAACAATTCTTGGATGATTCAAATGAAAAAACCTCCTTTCTATATACAGGAGTCTAAGGAGTCACAATATAATCCAGCTGACCTAACAATAATAATATAAAGCCACAAAAATAACAATAGAGGGATTCCATGGGGCACAGTAATAACAACATGGGGGTAATAGGGGCACAACAATATAAATAAGGGGTATAACTACAATAGTAATGGGGTAATCACTAGTATTATAGGGACCCAACATGCCCCTCTCCTTCAAAAAATTGTTGTCCTCAACGCTTGAGTAGTTCTGGATACTTCTGCATAAAATTCTCATCCTCCCATGTGGAATCTTCAGCGGATAAGTTCTTCCACTTGATAAGATACTTTGAAATTGATAGATTTCGTAGCTGTCGAGTTCTTGTTTCTGTGACTGCTTCCGGTTCCAATATAATTTTTCCTTCCTCGTCAAGTTCTGGAAATATTGTTTGAACTGGGAGCTTGTCGCCTATAACCTTCTTTAAACATGAAACATGGAAAACTGGGTGCAATCGAGAAGCTGCAGGAAGCTCCACTTTGTATGCCATAGTACCAATCTTTTGCAACACCTTGTATGGACCATAATACTTTGGTGATAATTTATTATCCTTCTTAGCTTGCTTTAGGGACATTTGCTTGTATGGTTGTAGTCGTAGGAATACCCAATCACCTACATCAAAACTTCTTTCACTACGATGTTGATCTGCCTGTTGTTTCATTCTATTTTGTGCCAACACGAGGTTATCCATTAAGAGTTGGAGGACTTGTTGTTGATGTTCGATGTGATGTTCCACTGCCTGAACCTTAGAATTTTCTCTTAAATATGATGTGATGGATGGTGGTTGATACCCATAAAGTGCCATAAATGGGGTCATTTTTGTTTTTGTATGGAAGGAAGTGTTATACCACCATTCAGCCAGAGGCAACCATTGGACCCATTGTGTTTGTTTATCAGATACAAAGCAACGAAGATATCCTTCCAAACATTTGTTTACTATCTCAGTTTGCCCATCAGATTGAGGATGATAAGATGAGCTATGAGCTAACTGAGTACCAAGACAAGAAAATAATTCTATCCAAAAATTTCCAGTAAAAATGGGATCTCTGTCACTTACAATAATCTTTGGGTTTCCATGTAGCTTTTGAATTGTTTCCATAAATGCAGTAGAAACTATACTAGCTTTAAATGGATGTGATAATGCAAAAAAGTGTGCATACTTGGTAAGTCTGTCAACTACCACCATGATTACACTCTTTCCCTCAGACTTGGGTAAGCCTGTGATAAAATCCATTGAAATCTCCTCCCAACGTTGGCTTGGAATGGATAAAGGTTGTAATAGACCCGGTGTCTTAATTGTTTCAACTTTATTTTCTTGGCAAACCAAACATTCCGCCACAAACTTTTGAATATTTGATTTAAGGCCCTCCCAAAAAAATTCCTTCTTAACCCTGTGGTAAGTTTTTAAAAATCCTGAGTGCCCTCCTAAGGGAGAAGTGTGCAATTCCATAAGAATCTTTTGTTTTAGCTGGGAATTCTTACAGAGGTATAAGTGATCTTTGTACCATAACGAATCATTTTTCCAGCTAAATGTATCAGACGTACTAGAATCTTGTTGTAGCTTTCGAATAAGTGCCCACACTTCTTCATCATTATTCCATTCCTCCCTTGCTTCGTTTATCCAATCTGGTTGGATAATAGAAATGGCGCACAACAATGCTTCCACATCCTCATCCTTTTTTGAGAGTGCATCTGCCACCACATTTTGCTTCCCTTTTTTGTAGTTGATTTCAAAGTCATAACCCAACATCTTTGTGACCCACTTTTGTTGCTCTTCAGAGGATAATCTTTGTTCTAAAAAGTATTTAAGGCTATCATGATCCGTTTTTACCTTGAAGTGTCTTCCCATTAGGTAGGGTCGCCATTTCTTAAGTGCATGGAGTATTGCCAACATTTCCTTCTCATAAATAGCTTTGCTTAAAAACTTTCCCTCAATTGGACGACTTTCAAAAGCAATGGGTCTTTCATCTTGCATTAGAACAACACCAATTCCATTTCCTGAAGCATCACATTCCACAATAAAGGTTTTTGTGAAGTCCGGTGTAGCTAAGACCGATGCTTGGCACATTGCCTCTTTAAGATGTTCAAAGGCCTTTGTTGCTTCCGGAGTCCATGAAAATGCATCTTTCTTCAATAATGTTGTTAGAGGTGCTGCTATTCTCCCATAATTCTTAACAAACTTGCGATAATACCCTGTCAACCCAAGAAATCCTCGCAGATGCTTTATGGATGTGGGAATTTTCCATTCCTTAATGGCTTTAATTTTGCTAGGGTCTACCTTAACTCCTTCATGAGATACAATATGACCCAAATATTCCACCTCCTGGACTCCAAAGAAACATTTGGATCTTTTTGCATATAATTGTTTCTCCTCCAATAGTTGTAGCACCTTGTCAACATGTTCAACATGATCCTTCCAAGACTTGCTGTAGATTAGTATATCATCAAAAAATACTAACACAAATTTTCTAAGGAATGGTTTGAAAATTGAATTCATCAAACCTTGAAATGTTGAAGGTGCATTGGTAAGGCCAAAAGGCATGACCAAAAATTCATAATGACCCTCATGAGTTCTAAATGCCGTTTTCAGAATGTCTTCAATCTTCATTCTGATTTGATGATATCCCGAACGAAGATCCAACTTGGTGAAGTAAATTGATCCATGCAATTCATCCAGTAATTCATCAATGACAGGAATGGGGAACTTATCTTTAATAGTGAGCTTGTTGAGCTCCCTATAATCTGAACACATGCGCCATGATCCATCCTTCTTGTGCACCAATACTACTGGAGCAGAGAAAGAACTTTGACTTGGTTGAATTATACCAGCCTCTAGCATTTCTGCAACCATACGTTCAATTTCACTTTTTTGGACATAGGGATATCTGTACGGCCTGATGTTTGGAGGAACACTTCCTGGAATCAGATGAATAGCATGATCATGATCACGCATAGGTGGGAGACCTTTGGGAGTCTCAAATACCTTGGAATGATTGTCCAGGACTTTTTGGAGATCTGGAGAAATAGATGATTCCGATGTGGAAACATCTAGCGAACATAATTGTGCAATTACACCTCTTTGCTCCTTTTTTTGAAGCTTTGTCATACCATTAGAGTTGATTATCTTTCCTGGTTTCCCTGCAATACCCCTTAATTCAACTTCCTTTCCTTCCGTAGAAAATTTGATGAAAAGTTCTTGAAAATTAAAAGCTATTGTACCCAAGGATTGTAGCCATTGGACTCCTAGTACAACATCAGCACCTCCCATTGGAATGGAAAGCATTGGGCTAGTCAATACATATTCTCCCATGGATAGCTTGATATTATGGCACCTTCCAGAGCAATTTATTGTTCCTCCATTTGCAATCATCACTTGACACTCTGGTGCTGGATATAGGAAGCAATTCAATTCTTTTGCTACCCTACAATGAATAAAAATGTGGGTGCTTCCTGAATCAATCAACACTATTACCTTTTTCTTCTTGATTTGTCCTTCTATCTTGATGGTTTGAGGAGTGGTAATTCCCGCCAATGCATTACAAGATATGGTCGGATTTATTTGTTCTTCATCTAGGCTTTTTTCTTGGAGTATATCTTCTTCTTTTGACCTTTCTTGCTCCTTTTCTTCTTCCTCTTCACAATCTATGTAGAATAATTTCTTCTCAGCACACTTATGACCTTTAGTGTATTTGCTATCACAACTGTAACAAAGCCCTTTTGCTCTTTTTTCTTCCAATTGTTGTGGTGTCAACCTTATAGGTTGTGGAAGACTAGGGGCAACAACACTTCCGTCTTTATAGTTGTGAGTGGTATGCTTCCTGGTTGCCATAATTTTGCTTTCCATTTTTCTTGCTAACCTGAATGCCTTCTCTAATGAATCAGGTTCCCAAAGGCGAACATCATGTTGGATATTATCCTTTAAAGACCCTATGAACACATCAATCCTATGCTCCTCTGGAATATCTTTTACCCTTATGTTCAATTTTTGGAACTCCTCAATGTGCTCCATTACTGAACCCTTTTGTTTGAGACTTATCAATTGGCTAAAAAAAGTGTTGCTTTTTGTATCTTCATAATGTGCTATCAATTCTTCCGTAAAAATTTCCCAAGTGATAAATTGTTTACGAGAGCAAAGCCATTGATACCATACAAACTGATTTGGTTCCAAATATACAGTTGCCATATGTACCTTTTGTGTGTTTTGCACATTATTGAGATCGAAGAACTGCTCCATCTGTAATATCCATGTGGTGGGATCCTTGCCATCAAACTTCCTCATATCGATTTTTGGAATATGGTGAGTCTTCAATCCAACATTAGCGTCTATGGAATCATGATTAACATTTCTTTTTTTCTCATCATGAGTTTCCTTTAGTACCCTTTCACCCTTAGGGACTATTTCTTGTAGCAACTTATTCATATTTATCTTCAATTCGTCCATGTATGTCTTCAAATCTATCTTCAAATCATCCATCTTAGCTTCCACGTCAATCATCTTAGCTTCTACGCCTTTCTTTAAACAGTCCATCTTAGCTTCTACACCTTTCTTTAAACCATCCATCTTAGCTTCTACATCTTTCTTTAAACCATCCATCTTAGATTCTGTTCCTTTTTGTGCAAGGGACAGTTGTTGCACTTGGTCTTGTAATTTTGATATATCATGTTGCATTTCTTCCTCTTCTTCATGAGTCATGCTAGAGCTTTCAGGTTCCTTACTGGGTGTTTGCATTTTCTTTCCTCGGGGCATCAGTTACCGATAATAATGCTCTACTATGCCCTTTGAATTCCTTCAAAATAAATTTTCAAACCAAGCTTAAGCAAAAATTTAAGAAAATCTACACACCTTTTTTCACTTTGTAGGAGCTCGATATTGCCTCTGATGTATCTCTGTACTTTCCAATCATCTACTTCTGAATTTGTGAGCTGTAGTATCCCTCTGTGTCCTCTTTCCAATGCCACAAGTCTGACCCAAATTGGATTCTCCAAGGAAGAGTTATGTGAAATCTCCCACAGTGACTTGCTTATAGACTAGTTCAGTAGAGCGAACTTGTACGACATGCCACGAGTCACTGTTTCGACCTTTGGATCTAAAACAAGCATACAAGAAACTAAAGTTCGTCCTCTTTTTGTACCTTCTTATGAAATTTCAATCCGATCCCCAGAGAGAAAGTTATGATGATTTTCCCCAGGTCACCTGTTTTGAATGTAATTCAGGAGTCTGCAAAAATACCAACTTCCTCAGATCATATCTCTGCAAATATCATGCGAAAAGCTCTGAAATTCGCACCCAAGGTTCAGCACGATTTCTTCTCAAATGGGTTTTTTTTGCGAGTTCTGAAACGTCACAGAAAAAAAGTTATAGTGAAAATTCCACGATGACCTGTTTGGAGCAGCGAAACCCTAGAATCCAAAGCTCTGATACCAAATGTTATGATATCAGCTAAGAAAAGATAGAAAAGATAGATCAACGCCTTAGAATTCAGCCTCTTCGAGGGGGAAACCTCCTTTACATTACATAAATGAACAATTCTTGGATGATTCAAATGACAAAACCTCCTTTCTATATATAGGAGTCTAAGGAGTCACAATATAATTCAGCCGACCTAACAATAATAATATAAAGCCACAAAAATAACAATAGAGGGATTCCATGGGGCACATAAATAACAACATGGGGGTAATAGGGGCACAACAATATAAATAAGGGGTATAACTACAATAGTAATGGGGTAATCACTAGTATTATAGGGACCCAACATAAGGAGAATGAAGCAGAGGAAGAGGAAGAAGAACACCATGAAGAAGAACACTATGATGAAGAACATCATGAGGAGGACCCTCAAGGAGGTGAGGATACGACTAAGGAGACAGAAAAGGTAGAAATAGAGAAAACTGCCACGGAGAAAAGGAAGAGCCAACGAGGATTTATCATTAAAAGCAAAAAGAAGAATAAGGTGGATAAAACAAAAGAAATCACACCAACAGTTCTCACTGAAGGTGACTTGGATCAAATCAGAGACAAGGTTCAAGAGATAACAATGGAATCCTGGAATAGGGTGGAAGATCACTATGGCGAGCTTATCACAGGTGTGCAAAAGAGTATTGCAGAGCTGAAGATTTGGGCGTAACATCCAGACCACCAGCGCATATAGGCCAAGGACTCCATTGAGAAATACCAGTAGAAATAACATTTGGGATGAGGATAATGCAGATACCTGCTAGAGCTCTATAGTTCGACTCCGCTGAAGTCAAGGAACAGGCAAAAGGTTGGGACCATGTCAATATGAACATGGCAACGTTGCCCACTCCAGTCCTACATGAATTGCACCAAGGTATCACAAATGAGCTCAAGGAGTGTGAACAACACACCTCACACTTAAACATTCAGATAGAACAAGAGCGCGTTGCACTGAAGAAACAGCTTGACCAGGCCATCAAGGACAAGGAATATGCAGAGCTACAACAAAAAATACTGAAAGAGGTGATCGAATCCACTTGCAGGGAATTTCCAGACATGGATGTCTGCGAGGAGGAATCAAAACAAGATAAGGTTATGAACCTCAACCTTGCAGTCAAGGAATCCAATAAGAAAGTTGTAGATGTACATTTTGAGTATGAGGTAAATATCAGTGAGATGAAATTAAAGCTGCAGCCAACCACACTACCAGAAGTTCACGAGAAAAGGGAGGTTGAACTAAAGAGTGGGATGGCCAACATCTTCGCATCATTGGAAGATTGCACGCAAAATTGTTGGATGAGAGCATGCAAATTTGGACTTCACTGTAGGAAGATCAAAATGTCCAGAAACTACAGGAAGAAATGCAGCAAAAGAAAAATCAAGTGGAGGAGAGTCGGGTAGCTACAGAGACTTTCCCAATCTTACACAGGCTTGTAAAAATTAATGAGTCAAAGGAGCTACAAAAGAAAATTGAGGAGTTGAAGAAGGAGGAGAAAAGTTTGATATAAAGTACTTAACCTTGGAAGGATGAGGCCCTCCAGCTATCATAGGAAGTGGATGAGAAGCTTCAAAAAATTTGACAAAGGGAGACAAAATTGGTAAGGAAGGTTGCAGAACATGTCACAAAAGCACTATTAGAAGAAGTGCGTAGCAAGGAAAATAAACTAGTAGAGATTTTGAAATAATTCAATAAGGTATACAATGACATTGCAAACAAGATCAGAGGCAAAGAAACTGAGTGGCTTTAGACTAATCATATTTGATTGTTGGGGGCCTGTTGGGTACAACCTAACTTGGCCATATTTTGGGCAAGGAATCCAAATTTTATGGAGCACGCAGTAGAAAGGATGCCACAGAGTGGGAAGTGGACCGCACAGCAGAGCACAATGAGGACCACACAGAAACTCATGATGCATAAAAGGGGCTCATGGCGAAGCCCCTCCCTTTTTGTAAAATCATATAATATTGTAAAATTTGAATGGTTTTGGACCACAGTCCCTTGTATTTTGGAAACCATGGTATTGGGTCCATCGCAATGTAGTGATGTAATCCCTCAATGTAATAGTCTGTATAGGGATGAATAATAAAGGAGAAAGGCATATATGAATTGAATCCAGATTTATGTTTATGGTTGTAATTTGGTGATCTGTACTTCAGAGAAAGGAGCAAGGCTCCGTAGTTGAGAGTGCGTGGAGGCCTGGGTCTATAGCTTAGTGCGTAGACAACCTGCAATTGTGTGCGTAGGGGAAGAATTGTTTGTTGTACCAAATTATCTATTACAAGCAAACGTTCTTGTGGACATAGTCCCACATTGGGGTGAACCACAATAAATCCGTGTCTTCATGTGTTTTGCTTATTATCTACACTTTATTTCAATTTTGTGAAGTTTATGGATGTTTATGCTATGTTTAAGTTATGAATTTAATTCTGCGAAGTAATATATAAGTGCGAAGTAGTTCATGAATGCAAAGTAGTTTATAATTATTAAATCATAAGAAAATAAAAAATTTCCACATTGTGGTATCCCTCAAGGTTGCAGAAACCTAGTTCTGCAACCTCCCATAATCACTTTAGGTGAGACTGCGACTTGCTTGCAGGTTGTTTCCAAAAGGGTAGTGATTGAGGGTTTTGTTGGTGCGCACTAAAGAATCGAACCTCGGTCAACCCAATCTAAGCCATCATGAAGGTTAGAGATGATGATCATATTTTTGTGCCTAATGTGTTTATTTGGTAGGATATTGAGGTTTTTGGTACAAATCACAAGGAATCTAGCTAAGATAAAAATATTGGGCTTGTCCCCTATTGCGGGATGACCAAAACTTGACGAACTTAAGGAAATTAATACTCCTCCTTGTAACTACAAGGTCACAGGGAACAAGATCCTATTTTATAGGTATTTTGGAGGGAAAGAGACCCTCCCTTAAAGGAGGATGTTGCTTATCAATTTGTGTATAAATAAGGATTTGAATAAGTCCATTAGTAGTCAAATTTTGTGTGGCAATTAGAATAAACATTAGACTAGTGAAGGCTTTTGCCTATAATTTCAATCTTGCAATCTTCTATGTTTGAGCACGTTTCTTATTAAATGAAAAGTTTTGGTTCCTAAATTGCTCTCTTTTTAAGGATCTAAACCTCCTTGGGTTAGGGCCCACCCTAGGTGCTCAAGACCACTCTTTGTACCTTTACTTTCCATACATCAACTTAGTTAGTTAATTTTGTGATTGCATTTTTGAACATTGTCTTTGTAGGGTTAGTGAATTAGCTTGTCTCCAAGTTCGTTTACAAATATTTTTTTAGTAAATATAGGAATAAGTTATGTTATATAGTAACATTATTTTCCATGCATTAGTTCAAATAATCATTTATGTGATATCAATTATAAATATTGTTTTATGCATTGAAACTGCTTAGATTACTGTTTCTTTTCTTATTGGCATACATTTTTGCAACCTGTTAATGCATAAATTCCTATTTGTAGAGCTAAAGGAAACCAAAAAATCACTCTTCTGCTGAATAAACCAATTCATTAGAGGCATAAAGGCTTGGAAAAGACTCATTTACCTTAGTTTAGCCCTCCTTCACCTTATCCATTCTAAAAATCACATATGGAACACATTTTTCTACTTACTAGACTGTCTCCTAGAGCAAAATATGGACTCCTATAACAACCTCCAATTTGCATAAAAAATTCCACAATATTTTCATCCAAAGCATGATTATCCTTCCTTGACATGTTACAACATACACCAAACCTTGAGGATGGAATTTGGAATCTCAGTGACCCCATAGAAGCTTTGACCTAGTTGTTGTAGTAAAACTACTTTATTTTCTACAAATTAGTGTTTAATGTTTGAAAACTTTCTTTCAGTTGCAAGTTTGTTTCCAATGCATAGTAGAGTATATTTAATTTTGTTTCAAGATGATTAAATTTTTTTTCCTTCTTTTCTTGAAAATAAAATAGATTTTCTTGTCGTTCTCTCTTTCCTCCAATTTTTGAGTATTTCATGTAGCATAGATAGCAGAATGATCTATGCGCAACCTAGTTTGCCTTCAATTTCTTTCACCTGCATCAGATCAACAAAAGAAGAACACATTGTATGTTGCACACATAGTGCCGACACCTATTAAGTTTGTACTAACCTTGGGTTGAAAATTAAAGTCGAGACCCTTGGGAGTTGCAACATTCTTGCCACAATATTGAGGACCAACAAGTTTTAACAATTAAAAATTACAATAAAGATGAAAACTTTTCAATGTCTAGAATAACTAAGAGCTCAAGAATATTGTAAACAAAAATGTAACAAAATGTTTGACATAATAAAGTGTAAGTAGCTATAGGGATCCAAAGGCCAGTCATGGACATTGACATTGAGTTTGATGGGGTTCTTTGGTGTGCCAACTTCTATCTTCTCTCCAACTTCCTTGTCTTCATCCATAACCTTATCACTATTTTGAAAATCATACCTTCGCCCCAAAATTGTTGTTATAAGGGCATCACATGTGTTGTCTAAATACTCTAATGTTTACATGGCGATGCCTTCCTTGGATTCCATTTTGTCAAATACAATAAGAAATTAACTTTTCAACATGCAAGTACATGCCTAGATCTTTCCGTATTTAGTGTCATGTACTCAAGAATTCCCTGAGTTTGGATAACTACATGGACATCCTCATCAAATGTATGGTTTGTAGTTTGTGTCTACCTTGTGTTCATTCTAGTCTCATTGTTCTCGACTACCTTCCTCATGGTGACAACGACGAAGATTCTTTATAGCCTTTTCGCTAAAAAAATTTGGTTTTTTTCACCAAAGGTTGACTGTATCTATTTTTGTTACCATTATCTTTAAGTGATCATCTTCTATGTATTCCACTTCCTCTACCAATATTTTTGTTAAGAGCCTCGTAAACTTATTTCCATAGAGTGTCATACATTCTACTACTTTAATAACTTGCTTAAAAAAAACAAAATATATGAATAGTACTCTAACATCATTATAATAGAGAGAATTATAAACTTGATTACCTCATTTATGAGTGGTAAATCTATGACCTTGAAAATAAACCAACCCTTCCAGGTTAACAATTCGAACCACAAACAATACTATAATAATAATAAAATGATAATAATGTAATAGTGTCCTCATAAAAAAAATGATTAAAAGTCAGGTTGGATCACTAACATACAACTACTTTACTGTCCATTATAATGACTTTTTTTTTAATCCAACACTTTTAAAATAACAATCTAAATACCCAACCCACCATTTCTCATATTGCATTTTAAATTTATTTAATACTCCTTTATCTTTTTTCAATTATACATATTCAAAATCTAGACCATGTTTATTATATATATATATAACTAACTTGTAATTATTTGAAACAATATTTTCAAACATGCATTCACTTTTTCATTAAATAATCATTAAACATATTCTACGACCCTTTTATCATTCTAACTTAAAATTTTAATGATGTTGCTTTGTAAAATTGATCTTTCGAAGCATGAAAATATAAATATGAAATCCATAGAGAGTAAAATATTATGAATACACAATAAAATATGTATATCGTATGTTTCAATGTGCCTTAAAATTAGAAGGCTCACCTTTATACCACACCTCCAAAATGAACATGTGATATCAACACTTTTGATATAATGATGAGATAAATGTTTTTCTTCTTTTTTTTTAATGGGTGAGCATGCTTCTTTCATATAGCCATAAGAGGCTTACTCATGATTATCATGATAACATGGTTCAAGGCTACATATACTGGGCTTGAATCCATCTTCAACATACTTTGAACCTTGGTCGAATATATGGATTATCAAGTAGAGTGGTATCATGTTCAATGACTCAACAATTGATTCACTGACTCTTAGGCCAATTGGCCAATCAATTAGATAAAAGGGGCATTATTTATATAATGAGCTACATGTCAATAAGCTTATTATTCCTCCAAGTATTATATCTTTGTGGATCAATAGGGGCACATTAAAGGATTTAATACCACATGAAGCAGGTAGTGACAACACCCATCATTCACTTCATATCACAATAACGTATGAAGATATCACCATGTGAAATAATAATTATCGTCTCTTCACAAGTAGAAAGTATGGTAATTATTGGTCATAGAGTATGGCATATCTTATGGTGATGGGTTTGGATGCAATTTCATTTATTAGAAGCCTAAAATTTTATGGTAAGGAGGATTTGGTAGGAGGACTCTCATTCTAGAGCATGCTATGGTTTGGCATATATCTTGCATAGAAGGCAATATAACATGAAGATTATGGACTACATTGAATTGTTTGCAACACACAATTCCATCTACCAACATGAGGAGGAAATATGAGTGTTGCGTGAGGACTTGGAGGTGATACTTAAGTGTTTGTTGGTGATTGAAGGTACATCAAGATTTGGAGTAGAGGTCTAGCTAAGCATTCACTAGCATTTAAAGCACAAAGTGTATTTGCTCAAATAGGTGGCGTTGAATTTACTTAATTTAGGTCAATCAAATCCTCATTCTTCTTTGTGTGTGGATTCTATTCTTTTGCATCAGGGAGAAAAAATTCCTCCTTTTGCATTGAATGAAAAACACCTATAGATAATGAAGTCCCTTTTGTTATTCTATCTCCTCCTAAAAGTAATATAGTGGATTTTTGAATATGGAAGGTATCCATGCCTTTTGTATCAGGTTATGTTTTATGAATTTAGAATATGAATCTTGGTTTTTGAAGAAAATATGTAATAAATTTCTAATCTCTAAAATTCATCTTTCTAGAAGTATTATCTACCTATATAACCCATATGTATGCATTTTCCATAACATTTTTATATGAATAATGTTTTCTAAATTTTGTTAAAGATAAAAATGACAACATCCTTTCCATTAATTCCATGAAACTACTCTTAAATAATTATAATCTAATCACAATATTTTGTTATTGTACAAAGTACACCGAAAATAGAATATATGAGTTAAGTCTAATAAGTTTATCTCAATGTCTTAATTAAGTTGGACATAAAAACTAAATGGAATTTTCGGGGCAAGAGGCACATTCCATAACCTGATATGAGGGTTGTGTGATTCCATCTATGCTCAATGTGGAGTTGAAACATGTCTCTCTTAAAATAAAAATAAAATATTCTTTAAATAGAAAAACAATGATAGCTATAATAAAAGAACAAAAATGAATATGCATGTCTAGATAGTTTTAATTATAAGGAATTATAAAAAATCAATAATCTCACCCTTACTATAGTCATTGGATTTTGTTGTTGTGGAGAGGTGTATTCTATAGCCCAATATGAGGGCTATGTGTGATTCTGTCTATGCTTAATGTGGAGCTGACACATGTCTCATTTAAAATAAAAATAAAATATTCTCTAAATAGAAAAGCAATGTCGATTATAATAATAAACAAAAATTAATATACATATTTAGTTAATTTTAATTAAAATCATTATAGGAGCAAGGCAAGATGACTTCCCTAACTGCCTTTTCCCTAGTTCGTGTCTCCTTTCCTGTTGGCATTCCCTCATTGTTGTGGGGTCCACGGCATGCAGTAGCTCTCAGCATGGGGCGGCTCTTGGCATGGTCATTTGGTGTTCAATTACAGCATGGAAGTAGGGGTGAGGGGGATGCGATATGGGAGGTTTCGAGCCCCTTTTCCTCTATTGTTAGGTCCGGTTGTCAGACTCTCTTTCTGGGCATTGTCTTTGCTGAGGTCCAAGGGATTTATGTTCTTAGGTCCCTTGTTATGAAACCAGCTCACAAAAGATAGAAAAGATAGATCAACGCCTTAGAATTCAACCTCTTCGACGGGGGACCCTCCTTTACATTACATAAATGAACAATTCTTGGATGATTCAAATGACAAAACCTCCTTTCTATATATAGGAGTCTAAGGAGTCACAATATAACCCAGCCGACCTAACAATAATAATATAAAGCCATAAAAATAACAATAGAGGGATTCTACGGGGCACAATAATAACAATATGGGGACAATAGGGGCACAACAATATTAATAAGGGATACAACTACAATAGTAATGGGGTAATCACTAGTATTATAGGGACCTAACATGCCCCTCTCCTTCAAAAAAGTGTTGTGGAATCTTCAGCGGATAAGTTCTTCCACTTGATGATATACTCCGAAATTGATGAATTTCGTAGCTGTCGAGTTCTTGTTTCTGTGGCTGCTTCCGGTTCCAATATAATTTTTCCTTCCTCGTCAAGTGTTATGAAACCAGCTTACAAAAAGATAGAAAAGATAGATCAACGCCTTATAATTCAGCCTCTTCGAGGGGGAAACCTCATTTACATTACATAAATGAATAATTCTTGGATGATACAAATCAAAAGACCTCCTTTCTATATATAGGAGTCTAAGGGGTCATAATATAATTAGACCCGACATACCAATAATAATGTAAGGGCACAATAATAATAATAGTAGGCTTCTATGGGGCACAATAGTAACAATATGGGCACTACATGGGTACATCAATATAATAAGTGGGTTGTACTAATAACAATAACGGGTTACACTAGTAGTATAGGGGCCTAACATGCCCCTCTCCTTCAAAAAGTGTTTTCCTCAATGCTTGAGTAGTTCTTGATGCTTCTGTATAAAATTCTTGTCCTCCCATGTGGAATCTTCAGCGGGTAAGTTCTTCCACTTGATGAGATACTCTGAAATTGATTGATTTCGTAGCTGTCGGGTTCTTTTTTCTGTGACTGCTCTAGTTTCCAATATGGTTTTTCCTTCCTCTTCAATTTCTAGCAAATATTGTTTGAATTGGGATCTTTTGCAACTTTTGAATAAGTAGCCTTACTTCTTCGTCCTTGTTCCGTTCATCCCTTGCTTCATTTATCCAATCTCGTTGGATAATAGAAATAACACAAAACAATGCTTCCACATGCTCATCCTTTCTTAAGAGTGCATCTGCAACAAAATTTTGCTTCCATTTTCTATAGATGATGTCAAAGTCATAACCCAACATATTTGTGACACTTTTTTTCTATTCTTCTAAAATAATAGTTGTTCTAAAAAGTATTTAAGACTATCATGATCGATTTTTACCTTGAAGTGTCTTCTGATTCGGTAAGGTCACCATTTCTTAAGTGCATGTAGTATTGCCAACATTTCGTTCTCAAAATAGCTTGCTTGAGATGTAACAATAAAAATACCCAATCACCTACATCAAAACATTTTTCACTACGATGTTGATCTACCTGTTGTTTCATTTGATTTTTCACCAAAGTGGCGTTATCCTTTAAAAGTTGGAGAACTTGTTGTTGATGCTCGATGTGATCTTTCACTACTTGAACCTTTTTCTTCTTGATATGTCCTTCTATCTTTAGAGTTTGAGGAGTGATAATTTCTTCCAATCATTACAAGATATGGTCGGATTCATTTCTTGATGCTCGATGTGATCTTTCACTTCTTGAACATTTTTCTTCTTGATATCTCCTTCTATCTTGATAGTTTAAGGATTGGTAATTTTGACCAATGAATTACAAGATATGGTTGGATTCATTTCTTCTTTCTCGATGTGATATTTAACTTCCTGCATCTTTTTCTTGTTGATATGTCCTTCTATCTTGAGAGTTTGAGGAGTGGTAATTCTTGCCAATGCTTTACAAGATGTGGTCTGATTCATTTCTTCTTTCTCTGGGGTTGGCTCCTGGTGTATATCCTCTTCTTTTTATGTTTCTTGATCCTTTTCTTCCTCCTCTTCATACTCCATGTAAAATAATTTCTTCTCAGCACACTTATGACCTTTAGTGCATTTGCTATCACAATTGTAACAAAGCCCTTTTTGTCTCTTTTCTTCCAATTGTTGTGGTTTAACCCTTGTAGGCTGTGGAAGGCTAGGAGAAACAACACTTCCATCTTTATAGTTGTGAGGAGTAGACTTCCTTGTTTCCATACTTTTACTTTCCACTATGTAACAAAACCCTTTTACTCTTTCCAATTGTTGTGGTGTTGCTCTAAATAAGGTGTTGCTCTTTGTATCCTCATAATGGGATATCAGTTCCTCCATGAAAATTGACCACGTAACAAGTTGTTTACGAGAAAAAAGCCCTTTATACCATAAAAATTGATCCGGTTCTAAATATGAAGATGTAATACATACCTTTTGTAACATTGGTACACCATGTAGATCAAAATATTGCTCCATCTGAAGTATCCAATTTACCGGATCCTTGCCATAAAACTTCCTCATATCGCCTTTTTTTTGATTTTAGGAGCTCGATCTTGAAATGACTATAACTCTGTAATTTTGGTTCTTCTAGTTTTGAAATTGTGATCTGCAGTAGCCCTCTGTGTCCTATTTCCAATGCCACCAGTGTGATCGAATTTAGACTCTCCAAGAAATAGTTATGCACAATCTCCCAAGATAACCTGATTATATACCTTTTCATAAGAGTGAACTTGTATGAAGTGCCATGTGTCATTGTTTCGACCTTCGAGTCTAAAAAATATACACAGGAAACTACAGTCCGTCCTATTTCTGTAACTTCTTACGAAATTGAAATCTGATTCTCAAAACAAAAGTTATGATGATTTTCGCAAGGTCACCTATTTGGAATGTAATTCAGGAGTCTGCAAAAAGACCAACTTCCTCAGATCATATCTCCGCAAATATAGCATGAAAAGCTCTGAGATTTGAACCCAAGGTTCAACGCGATTTTGCCTCAAATGGGTTTTTTTGTTCGCTTCTGAAATGTTGCAAAAAAAGAGTTATTGTGAAACTGCCAGGATGACCTGTTTGGAGGGCACAATAATAACAATAGTGGGCTTCTATGGGGCACAATAGTAATAATATGGGCACTACATGGGTACATCAATATAATAAGGGGGTTGTACTAATAACAATAAGGGGTTACTCTAGTATTATAGGGGCCTAACATCAGTTTCTGGCAATATTGTTTGAACTGGGAGCTTGTCGCCTATAACCTTCTTTAAACATGAAACATGGAAAACTGGGTGCACTCGAGAAGCTGTAGGAAGATCCAATTTGTATGCCATAGTACCAATATTTTGCAACACCTTGTATGGACCATAATACTTTGGTGATAATTTATTATCCTTCTTAGCTTGCTTGAGGGACATTTTTTTATATGGTTGTAGCCGTAGGAATACCCATTCACCTACGTAAAAAATTCTTTCGCTGTGATGTTGATCTACCTGTTGTTTCATTCTATTCTGTGCCAACATGAGGTTATCCTTTAAGGGTTGGAGGACTTGTTGTTGATGTTTGATGTGATGTTCCACTACTTGAAACTTAGAATTTTTTCTTAAATATGATGTCATGGATGGTGGATGATATCCATAAAGTGCCATAAATGGGGTCATTTTGTTGCTGTATGGAAGGAAGTGTTATACCACCATTCAGCCAAAGGCAACCATTTGACCCATTGTGTCTGTTTATCAGATACAAAGCAACGAAGATATCCTTCCAAACATTTGTTTACTATCTCAGTTTGCCCATCATATTGAGGATGATAAGATGAGCTATGAGCTAACTGAGTACCAAGACAATAAAATAATTATGTCCAAAAATTTCCAATGAAAATGGGATCTCTGTCACTTACAATAATCTTTGGGTTTCCATGTAGCTTTTGAATTGTTTCCATAAATGCAATAGAAACTACACTGGCTTTAAATGGATGTGATAATGCACAAAAGTGTGCATACTTGGTAAGTCTGTCAACTACCACCATGATGACACTCTTTCCCTCAGACTTGGGTAAACCTATCATAAAATCCATTGAAACCTCCTCTCAACGTTGGCTTGGAATGGATAAAGGTTGTAATAGACCCAGGGTCTTAATTGTTTCAACTTTATTTTGTTGGCAAACCAAACATTCTGCCACAAACTTTTGAATATCCGATTTAAAGCCATCCCAAAAAAATTCCTTCTTAACCCCGTGGTAAGTTTTTAAAAATCTTGAGTGCCCTCCTAGGGGAGAAGTGTGCAATTCCATAAGAATCTTTTGTTTGAGTTGGGAATTCTTACAGAGGTATAATTAATCTTTGTACCATAACGAATCATTTTTCTAGCTAAATGTATCAGATGTACTGGAATCTTGTTATAGCTTTCGAATAAGTGCCCATACTTCTTCATCATTCTTCCATTATTCCCTTGCTTCGTTTATCCAATCTGGTTGGAAAATAGAAATGTCGCACAACAATGCTTCCACATCCTCATCCTTTCTTAAGAGTGCATCTGCCACCACATTTTTCTTCCCTTTTTTGTATATGATTTCAAAGTCATAACCCAACATCTTTGTGACCCACTTTTGTTGATCTTAAGAGGATAATCTTTGTTCTAAAAAGTATTTAAGGCTATCATGATCCGTTTTTACCTTGAAGTGTCTTCCCATTAGGTAGGGTCACCATTTCTTAAGTGCATGTAGTATTTCCAACATTTCCTTCTCATAAATAGCTTTGTGTAAAAACTTTCCCTTGATTGGACGACTTTCAAAAGCAACGAGTCTTTCATCTTGCATTAAAACAACACCAATTCCATTTCCTGAAGCATCACATTCCACAATAAACGTTTTTGTGAAGTCCGGTGTAGCTAAGACCGGTGCTTGACACATTGCCTCTTTAAGATGTTCAAAGGCCTTTGTTGCTTATGGAGTCCATGAAAATGCATCTTTCTTCAATAATATTGTTAGAGGTGCTGATATTCTCCCATAATTCTTAAAAACTTGCAATAATACCCTATCAACCCGAGAAATCCTCGCAGATACTTTATGGATGTGGGGATTTTCCATTCCTTAATGGCTTTAATTTTGCTAGGGTCTACCTTAACTCCTTCATGAGATAC
Source organism: Pinus tabuliformis (assembly GCA_031772625.1). Taxonomy (NCBI): domain Eukaryota; kingdom Viridiplantae; phylum Streptophyta; class Pinopsida; order Pinales; family Pinaceae; genus Pinus; species Pinus tabuliformis. Next base: position 1,401,537,028 of record CM062818.1, on the reverse strand, counting down.
AATATGACCCAGATATTCCACCTCTTGTACTCCAAAGAAACATTTGGATCTTTTTGCATATAATTGTTTCTCCTCCAATAGTTGTAGCACCCTGTCCACATGTTCAACATGATCCTTCCAAGACTCTTTGTAGATTAGTATATCATCAAAAAATACTAACACAAATTTTCTAAGGAAGGGTTTGAAAATGGAATCCATCAAACCTTGAAATGTAGAAGGTGCATTGGTAAGGCCAAAAGGCATGACCAAAAATTCATAATGACCCTCATGAGTTCTAAATGTTGTTTTCGAAATGTTTTTAGTCAAAATTCTGATTTGATGATATCCTGAACGAATATCCAACTTGGTGAAGTAAATTGATCCATGCAATTCATCCAGTAATTCATTAATGACATCAATGGGAAACTTATCTTTAATAGTGAGCTTGTTGAGCTCCCTATAATATGAACACATGCGCCATGATCCATCCTTCTTGTGCACCAACACTACTGGAGCAGAGAAAGAACTTTGACTAGGTTGAATTATACTAGCCTCTAGCATTTCTGCAACCATACGTTCAATTTCACTCTTTTGGGCAAAGCGATATCTGTATGGCCTGATGTTTGGAGGAACACTTCCTGGAACCAGATGAATAGCATGATCATGATCACGAATAGGTGGGAGACCTTTAGGAGTCTCAAATACCTTGGAATGATTGTCCAATACTTTTTGGAGATCTGGAGAAATAGATGATTCTGATGTGGAAACATCTAGTGAACATAATTGTGTAATTACACCTCTTTGTTCCTTTTTTAGAAGCTTTGTCATACCGTTAGAGCTGATTATCTTTCCCGGTTTCCCTGCAATACCCCTTAATTCAACTTCCTTTCCTTCCACAGAAAATTTCATGAAAATTAAAAGCTATTGTACTCAAGGATTGTAGCCATTGGACTCCTAGTACAACATCAGCACCTCCCATTGGAATGGAAAGCATTGGGATATTCAATACATATTCTCACATGGATAGCTTGATATTATGGCACTTTCCAGAAGAATTTATCATTCCTCCATTTTCAACCATCACTTCACACTCTGGTGCTGGATATAGGAAGCAATTCAATTCTTTTGCTATCTTACAATGAATAAAATTGTGGGTACTTCCTGAATGAATCAAAACTATTACCTTTTTCTTCTTGATTTGTCCTTCTATCTTGATGGTTTGAGGAGTGGTAATTATAGCCAATGCATTACAAGATATGGTCGGATTCATTTCTTCTTCATCTAGGCTTTGTTCCTGGAGTATATCCTCTTATTTTGACCTTTCTTGCTCCTTTTCTTCTTCCTCTTCACAATCTATGTAGAATAATTTCTTCTCAGCACACTTATGGCCTTTAGTGTATTTGCTATCACAACTGTAACAAAGCCCTTTTGCTCTTTTTTCTTCCAATTTTTGTGGTGTCAACCTTATAGGTTGTGGAAGACTAGGGGCAGCAACACTTCCATCTTTATAGTTGTGAGTGGTATGCTTCCTGGTTGCCATAATTTTGCTTTCCATTTTTCTTGCTAACCTGAATGCCTTCTCTAATGAATCAGGTTCCCAAAGGCGAACATCATGTTGGATATTATCCTTTAAAGTCCCTATGAACACATCAATCCTATGCTCCTCTGGAATATTTTTTACCCTTATGTTCAATTTTTGGAACTCCTGAATGTGCTCCATTATTGAACCCTTTTGTTTGAGACTTATCAATTGGCTAAAAAAAGTGTTGCTTTTTGTATCCTCATAATGTGCTATCAATTGTTCTGTAAAAATTGCCCAAGTGATAATTTGTTTACGAGAGCAAAGCCATTGATACCATACAAACTGATTTGGTTCCAAATATAAAGTTGCAATATGTACCTTTTGTGTGTTTTGCACATTATTGAGATCGAAAAATTGCTCCATCTGTAATATCCATGTTGTGGGATCCTTGCCATCAAACTTCCTCATATCGATTATTGGAATATGGTGGGTCTTCGATCCAACATTAGAGTCTATGAAATCATGATTAACATTTCTTTTGCTCTCATCATGAGTTTCCTTTACCACCCTTTCACCATTAGTAAGCATTTCTTGTAGAAACTTTGTCAAATCTGTCTTCAAATCTTCCATGCCTATCTTCAAATCTTCCATGCCTGTCTTCAAATCTGTCTTCAAATCTATCTTCAAATCGTCCATCTTAGCTTCCACATTATTCATCTTAGCTTCTACACCTTTCTTTAAACAATCCATCTTAGCTTCTATGCCTTTCTTTAAACCATCCATCTTAGCTTCTACATCTTTCTTTAAACCATCCATCTTAGATTCTGTTACTTTTTGTGCAAGTGACACTTGTTGCACTTGGTCTCGTAATTTTGATATATCATGTTGCATTTCTTCCTCTTCTTCATGAGTCATGCTAGAGCTTTCAGGTTGCTTACTAGGTGTTTGCATTGATCAATTACTGATAATAATGCTTTACTATGCCCTTCGAATTCCTTCAAACTAATTTTTCAAACCAAGCTTATGCAAAAATTTAAAAAAAACTACACACCTTTTTTCACTTTGTAGGAGCTTGATATTGAATCTGATGTATCTCTATTTCGGATCATCCAGTTCTGAAATTGCAACCTGCAGTAGCCCTCTACGTCCTCTTTCCAATGCAACTAGTCTGATCCAAGTTGGATTCTCCAGGGAAGAGTTATGCCAAATCTCCCACAGTGACCTGATTATAGACTATTTCAGTAGAGCGGACTTGTACAACGTGCCACGAGTCACCGTTTCGACCTTTCGCTCTGAAAAATATAACAAGAAACTACAGTCCGTCCTCTCTCTGTACCTTCTTACGAAATTTCAATCCGATGCTCAAAGAGAAAGTTATGACGATTTTCCCCAGGTCACCTGTTTGGAATGTAATCCAGGAGTCTGCAAAAAGACCAACTTCCTTAGATCATATCTCCACAAATATAGTGTGAAAAACTCTGAAATTTGGACCCAAGGTTTAGTGCGATTTCTTCTCAAATGGTTTTTTTTAGCTTCTAAAATGTCGCAGAAAAAAGTTATAGCGAAAATGCCACGATGACCTATTTGGAGCAGCGAAACCCTAGAATCCAAAGCTCTAATACCAAATGTTATGAAACCAGCTCACAAAAGATAGAAAAGATAGGTCAACACCTTAGAATTCAACCTCTTAGAGGGGACAACCTCCTTTACATTACATAAATGAACAATTCTTGGATGATTCAAATGAAAAAACCTCCTTTCTATATATAGGAGTCTAAGGAGTCACAATATAACCTAGCTCACCTAACAATAATAATATAAAGCCACAAAAATAACAATAGAGGGATTCTATGGGGCATAGTAATAACAATATGGGGACAATAGGGGCACAACAATATTAATAAGGGATACAACTACAATAGTAATGGGGTAATCACTAGTATTATAGGGACCTAACATCCCTGCTGTTCTCCACCTTTTGTGCACATTGACTTGCTCTTGGGTGTCATCTTTGCTGCCACTTTTCCATTTCATTGTTGCTGGGTGCAGGGTTGGAGCTTAATCATCTGCTGGTTTAGGCTCGTTTCTTGGCAAGGTGGTTTTGGAGTTTGCGGCTTATGGTTTCACCCCCATCATCAAGCATTTTGTGTGGGGTTTATTCCCTAATTTTGTTATGATTTTGTTGCATGTCTTGGGATTAGTTTTATGAGGCCCCTCTCGGGTTTCTTCTGTGTTGGGACTGCGTGTCCCTATTTTTGGGCTTGTTTGGGGTTGTTTTTGGTGTTGCCTTTGGGGTTTTTAGCGGGCTTGTGTGCTATGCTCCAGTGTTGAATTCTCAACCTTTTCCTATCACCATGAGGCATTTTCCGGTAGGCCTTCGATTGGTGTATCTATAATTCCCTCGGGCATTTGCAAAATGTAATCTTGTCGTTGAATAAAATTACAATTTTTTCTTTGGAAAAAAAATTAAAAGCATTATAAAACATCAATAATCCCACCCTCACATCCTCACTATGGTCATTATATTTTTTTTTTATTTTATTTTATATTAGAATTCAATGTGGTAAATTTTCTTCACACACTCTCAGTCATAAATAAAATATTTTCACGTAATATAATTTCATACCAACGTTAAAAAGATATATACTAATTAGAAGTAAAAAAAACGTGAGTAAGATATTTAAATCTTATATTTTTCAAAAATATTTCAACAGAGTATTTAAATAAACTATTTGAACATTTATCTTAACTATTTTAATGTTGTATATAATAGCATATTCAATGTCCAAAAGCAAAAAATGTAGTTGAAAGTTAAAAAATGAAATAAAATAAAAAATAGCAAGTATTTCCTAATAAGAATAATGAGAGGGAGACATGTATATATAAAATTAATATGCAACATTTAAAAATATTTATAATAATAAAAAAATTCAATGTAGGTTATCAATACAAATTTTTAATATGTAGAATTAAGTAATATTGGGTTATAATTAAAAATATTAATAAGAAAAAGACCATTTTAATGTGGACAATGCAGTTCATAGATAAAATATGTCAATGCACATGTTATGAAAAATATTATCAGTATAATAATATAAATTGATTGAGGAATAAATTATAAAAACCTTGTATTATTAGTATAATAATAACCTCGTGTATATTATGTTAAACAAAACAAGACATTTGAGAGAAGATATATCTATATATATATATATATATATATATATATATATATATAGCGATGCAATTTTACCCCAAAATTTTCAGTCTAAACAAGGTTTGCACATGAATAGATTTGATCCCTCTTGCCTCATGGTAGAACCATGTTTATGTTGGATTTATACTAGTTGATATTTTAGTTCAATGTGGTAAAAATATTTTACTAACTCTTAGTCATAAATAAAATATTTAGATGTCCACATGTCATGATAATTTCATATCAACTTTAAAAAATATAAACTAATTAGAAGTTAAAAAATGTGAATAAGGTGTTTCAATTTTATACTTTCCAAAAATATTTCAACACGATTTAAATAAAATATTTGAACATCTATGCTAACTAATTTATGTTGATATCCACTTCATATACATCTCTATATAGAAAAAAAATATTTTAATGTTTTATATACTAAAGTATAATATTTTAATCTTGTATATAATAAAATATAATATTTTAATATTGTATATAATAAAATATTCAATGTGTATGTTACATTCATTTGATTGTAGATAAGTAAGTGGATGATCCATACTAGTGATGGGGAAAGTTGTGGAAACTCTCTTGCCATGCAAAAACTAGACCATTTATGTGGTGTTTACTGGAGAATAAAATCCCCACATGGGAAAATCTTCAGAAAAGGAAAAAAGAAGGACCAAATTGGTGCATTCTCTATAGGAATGACGAGGAAATAGGTGCACACCTATTTTTGAAGTGTCTTGTTTCCAAGTGCTTATGGGATTGTCTAAAATAGTCTTTGAATTTTAATTTGGATTAGAGAGGTGACTCTTTAAGGAAGCTTGGCAGCTATGGTGGGATTCCACCACGAAGTAAGCTTATCATTGTATCCCCCCTTGATCTGTTGGGGAATTTGGATGTCAAGGAGCATGAAAACCTTCAGAGACTCTTCCAATGTCCCTAAGCTCGTAGCTACACAAGTCTGTGCTATTGTGATACAAGTGTTGCATTTAGAGCCCTCCTAATATGTTAGGACTATCAGGGAAGAAGAAATCGACTAAGAGATACCTTGGGATTATTTTGATGGTGCTTCTTTGGCTGATGGCACTTGTAGAGGGGGCATAGTCATTCATATAAATAATCAAAATTGTTTCCATTCTGAGATTGGTCTTGGAAGAGGCACTAACAATTATGCTAAACTTCTCTCCCTAAAACTACTCTTGTGTTTGGATGTGGAAAAGGAATGTTGCTCTATTCAGATTATCGGGGATTTGATGAATGTAATTAATTGGTTCAATTCTACACAAAGATGTCGCAATCACATACTGATCACTATTCTCGAGGAGGTTCTACAATTAAATCACTCTTTTGACTTCATTACTTGTAGCCACATCTACAGGGAACGAAACATGGTGGCAGACTCTCTTTCAAAGTTTGAGGCACTACAGGCTATGGGATTTTGGAGGATCATTGAGCATGCACGTGATATGGTTTGAGAGTCCATTCACTCATCCTTCACATCCAGATAGATCCTCTACACTTGATGGGTGGTTATACCTGCTTTGTCTCTTTCCTTTTGATGCGATCTTGAAGACTGATTCTTTTTGATAGATACAGTTTTTGGTCATATTTTTCCTGGATGTCTACATTATGTATTTTGATAAAAAATTATATATGTATATGTTTTATCGACTATAATGCACTGAGATGAAGGTTTGCTTACTTTTTTGGGTTAAGTTTAAAACCAGACACTAGCTTGCACTAATTTCTTTTTATGTCAGCTCTTTCTTTTTGAATGCACTATGTGCATCTGGGACATGTAACTTCCTATTTATTTGATGGAAGTTATGATTTTTTCAGAGGAAAAAATAAAAATAAAGTATTCATTGTATAAGGAAAAAGTAATTGAAAGTTAAAAAATAAAATAAAAAATATCAACTACTCTCTAATAAGAATAATAAGAGGGAGACATGCCATTCATTCAAGTAAAAATATAATATTAATATGTAGCATTCAAAAATATTTATAATAATAATAAAAGTTAGTGTGAACATCAATACAATAGTTTAATATGGAGAATTAAATAATATTGACATATACTTTTTCTTTTTTCTTTTTTTGTAAGCTTAGTAAGACCTTTCATTCATTCATAAAAAGCAGATTACAACCATAATAGAAATTCTATGGCATCAACCTGCCTGTCAGGAAACTAGGTCCGTTGTCCATCAGAATGCATTATACACCATCCAAAATAGGATGTTCTTAAGTATGTCGAACTTGGCCTTATAGGCTTCAATGTCTAAAACCCAGTTCACTCTATTAAGGCAAGACTGTGCAGTTATACTTAGGAAAGCTAAACCTTCAAAGAATAACATCAGCAAGGAAGAATTTGAGGCCCTAAAATCTTTGAATAGGAACCAGGACATTGTGGTCTTGAAGGCTAATAAAGGTGGGGCCAATGTTATCCTTGATAAGGTAGATTATCGAAAGAAGATGTTGGATCACTTGGAGAACAGTGGTAGCTACAGAAAACTCAATAAGAATCCCTTAAAAATGATCTCTAAATCGGTGGCTCTAGCTATAAAATCCAGTAGCTCAGTTAGCTCCTTCAACCATAAGCTTATTGAGAGTAGCCCCATCTCTCCCAGGATCTATGGAATTTCGAAAATCCATAAGGAAGGAGTCCCCCTTAGACCCATCGTCAACACCATAGGTGGGCCAACCTACCTTTTAGCGAAATATCTAGCCTCCAAGCTTAAGCCCCTCATTGGCCTCACAGAGTCGTTTGTTAAAGACTCCTCGTCGTTTGTCAATGAGTTAAGGGATGTAAATTTTGATCCTGGAGACATTCTGGTAAGCTTCGACGTTGTTTCCTTGTACACTAACATCCCCATCAAAGAAGCCTTGGATGTCATCTTTCGCCTTACCGATCCCGACACCGCTAGATTAGTCGAGATCTACCTTACTTCCACTTTCTTCTGTTTTGAAGGTGAGTTCTATGAACAAAATTGTGGTGTGGCTATGGGCTCACCCCTATCCCCTATTGTTGCTAATCTTTTTATGGAAGATTTTGAATCCAAAGCTTTAGCCTCAGCGATTCTTAAACCTAAGCTTTGGAAAATATTTGTAGACGATACATGCTCGATTTGGCAACATGGTCCGAATGAGTTAGATCTCTTCTTTCAACATCTCAATAATCAATCTAACTCCATTAAGTTTACCATGGAGAAAGAAGTTAATGGTTGCCTTCCTTTCCTAGATGTCCTCATTTCTAAAAAAGAGGATGGCTCATTTTCCCATTAGGTTTTTTGGAAGAAAACCCACACTGAGCAGTATCTTCATGCTAGGTCCCATCATTTCCCTGCTCAAAAGTTGGGGGTTCTTTGCACTCTAGCTACTCGTGCTATGAGGGTTTTTGATGACGACCATTTTTCTAAAGAGAAATCCCATCTCTTGGAGGTTTTTGTTAATAATGGTTACAATAAGAGACAAGGCCTTAAAGCCTTCCTCAAAGCATGCAAAATTCATAAGGCTATGAAAGACCCTTTTGATCGTAGTTCTGGAGTTCACCTCCCCTTCATCTAGGGGATGACTGATAGGATTGCTAGAATCCTCAGGAAGCACAACATTCCCTCAACCTTTAGACCCCTTAATACCTTACGAAGTTCCTTAAAATCAGCCAAAGATCCTGTGGACCCGAAAGATTTGAAAGGCGTTTATGTCATCCCATGCTCTTGTGGAACATCGTACATTGGTGAAACAAGCTGATCCATTAATCAAAGGATTAAGGAACACGTTTCCGATATCAAGCATGGAAGGACCCATTCTTTGGCCTTAGCAGCGCATGCTGGGAAGACCAATAATCATATATGCATTGAGGAGGAAAAGGTCATTGCAAAGATTTTGCACTTTCATCACCATAAATTTAGGGAAGCCATAGAGATTGAAAGGAAACCTAATAATCTTAATAGGGACGGCGAGTGAAAAATCAGTGGCTGTTGGATTCCGGCCCTTTCCTCTTAGCTTCCTCCATTTCGTTTCTCCTTCTCCTCCCTTCGATTTTTATTTTTTAATTTCCCCCCTTGAGGTTCGTTCCTTGATCCCTGTTGAGCCCTAAAACTACCTATCTTCTACATACTTTCCTAGACCTTTTTCCCACATCAATGCCTCAAAAGCTATCAGAGATCATTACATATTGATTCTGAGAGTACATTTAAGTGGTTTTCTAACTATATTCTTGAGTGTGCTATTTGATTTAGATTTTTTTCATCAGCTGCGGAATGTAGCCACTTTCCGCAACTAACTCGCAATTCTGCAACTATTTTATTTGTTCTCTAGGTTACATGTGTCAGCAAGTGAAATGAGGCACATGGGCAGCTCAGAAATGATCTGGACATGGACAAGGTCCTATCTACTCAGTCGAATTCGTAAAGAAAAGCCTTGGTCAAAGGACGGTCAAACAAGGAGTCCTACAGCAAATAGGTCTCTATTTTCAGCACATGAAAGGTCCGAGACCATTCCTAGATTTGTGGATCCCTCTTGACAGCTGCAGGCTGTCTCCACGACGTGAATCCAACATCCACCTTTTCTAGATTGAATGATCATGGCAACCAAGACGCTGAGGTTATGGGTTCTGTCCTTTTATGTGTCCTTTGCTGAAGATTTCTCATAGAAAAATGGTTATGTAATTTCCTCTATAAATAATGTGTTTGCAGAAACAAATAGTTAGTCTTGATGTTAGTTTTTATGTTGTTGCTATAGCATTAGCCCTGTTGTTGTAACGAGAAGACATTTCCTCTGTTTTACAATATAAAACTTTGTTTTTTATGACTGTGTAAGCGTGATTTTGGGTTGACAGCATATTAACCAAAGGCCGTGCAGAGGGCCCCTACTGGCTGAGGTTTTGTTTTTCATTTTTGTAAAGTTTTCATGCATCGTTCCCTTATTTTCACTGTATATATTTCATAATTTGTTTAACTGTATATGTTTCATAATTCATTTATGGTGTTAATCTTTCATTCCTATACATGATTTTCCAGTATTGCATACTTTTACTAACACTGATCAGTGTGTTTCAAGATAGGTTATGCTCGAGCTTTTTCATATAATTTTTTCATTAAATAGTGACATGAAATTTGCCTCTCTGCTGAACTTTTCTTTTAAGCTTTTCAATTTTAGTTATGCTTTGATTTCAATGATATTTATTTGCTGCTGTTAACTAGTTTAGATATCAAATTCTTCATATTGTTTGACGTTATCTCCGGTGCCATGGCTTAACCTCAAAAAGCTACTTGGTGAGCTGTCAGATTATAAGTGAAGTGATTTTATTTTATTTTCATTAATTTGCAAGTAGGTAGTTTAGATATCAAGTTCTTCATATTATTGAAGTTATCACCAGTGCCATGGCTTAACCTCGAAAAGCTACTTGGCGAGCTATCGGATTATAAGTGAAGTGATTTGATTTTTCTTGTATTAATATGCAAGTAGGTAATTTAGATATCAATTCTTCATGTTATTTGACGTTATCTTCGGTGCCATGGCTTAACCCCGAAATGCTACTTTGCAAGTTATTGGATTATAAGTGAAGTAAATTGATTTTGCTTTCATGAGTCTGCAATTTTTGGCTTATTTGAGTGCAATAGTTTAGATTTTATTTATGTATTTAGATGGGCAGCAGAGACAGTGATTTCATGATCAGTATTTCATCTTTTGTTCGATTTAAGTAGCTGCACATTTACATTTCTGTTCAAGTACTAATTTTATCACTAGCATGTTTTGAGATCTTTTTGAAGTGCTAAGTTCTGGAAGTTATCATAAGAGACATAAACCTTGTCTTAAATCTACATCCATACTTGCCCTCTAAAAGTATTCTTAAAACTTAGGAATAGGATTTCCATTTGCATTAGGAGACCAACAAAGACAAAACCCCAAAAACAAAATAAAATTGAAAACAATAAAAAGTAAGAAAGAGGTTGTCTTGCACATACAGTGCGCCACACTTCATCAGTTTATGACTCCCGGATTGATAATTAATGTAGCAATTTAGGACATACTAAATTGACTAAACATTTTGGCACCATTACAGGGGGAAGTGTAGCTAGGTAGCTGATCTCTTACATAAAAAAAAGAAGGGAAAAATTGATAACTTCTTGAAGTATGCTCTCCTCTTGCACCTAGTGTGATCTGGAGGATCAGAAAAGAGAATTATTAGTTTAATAATTTCTTGAGTATGCTCTCTTCTTGCACCTAGTGTGATCTGGAAGATTAAAATATATATATATATATATATATATATATATTATTAGCCCAACTAAAAAAAAAATCATTAAAAAAAAGAAATAAAAAAATGGCATGCATAGAGCAAGAGATTTTAGGAGAAGGTTTATAGCTAGGGCCAAAAGTTTGATTTTTACAACTCTAGCTACTTCAAGGCATAGACAAGATACACCTCCATCCCAAACTCATACTCCCAGCCTTAGGATTCCTGGAATTCAAGGGGCAGCAACTGAATTAGAAGATTCTCCCACACTATCTACTAAATCTGATCTAGGAGAAGAACCTTTCTTCACTTCTATAGGGGAACATATTGCAGTCGAAGAAGTAGAATCACCTGGAGAAGAAGGAAAGGAAGAGACTCTCTCTCATCAGCCATTAATAGAAGAACCAGAAGACCCTGAGGAAACTATCATGGTAGAAGAAGTACTAGATGGGGAATATTCTCTATTTGGAGGAGGGGGTAGAGGTAGAGGTAGAGGAAATAATGGAGGTGGTGGTAGAGGAAACAATGGAGGTAACAATGGAGGAGGTAGAGGTAATAATGGGGGAAATAGGGAAGGAGATAACTCATTTGGATTCCCTATAGCTGATGAGGAAACCCATACAACAATGAAAAACATTTCACCATCTATCCTCCCAAACTTTTATGGGTTGCGAAGTGAGGATCCTGAAACATTTCTATTTGAGTTTGAAGTCTTGTGCCAAACCTATGACTATATGGAAGACTCTCAAAAACTCAAACTGTTTCCTTCAACATTGAAAGGAGCTGCTTTGAAATGGTTCATGGGATTAGTCACTCAATCTATTAGGACTTGGAATGATATGAAACAAACATTTTTGGATAGATATCTGGATTATTGTATGCCCACTAATCATAAGGCTGAGGTATTCAAAATGATGCAAAAAGAAGATGAGAACTTGGAGGATTTACTTGAAAGATTTCAATACAACTTAAAGAGAGTGAAAATGAGTAATTTAGACGAGGAAACCTTGAAAGCCCTTCTATTGAAAGCCATTAGAGATGAATGGATAGATATTTTAAACATGATGGGGAAGGGAGACATTTCTCAACTTCCACTACATGACATAGCAGAACTATGTGTCCATCTCTCAAGGGGAAAATCTAAAACTGGAAAAGGGCCTAGGGGTCCTTCTCTTATTAGAGCAAACAAATCTGCAACTGGATCAATAAGTAGGGCAGAGATTGGCAATATGCTTGATGAATTCAAAACTGATATTCTAGGGAGCCTTAGTGAAAAACTAAACACCCTTAAAATTCAAAACAAGCAGAAAACAGAAGCTGATGCCTTAGCCATATTTTGCCCAAAATGTAGAAAGAAACATGCTCTAAGGGAATGCTCCTTGGATGCAAAAGTTGTAGAAACATGTATGATTTGCTCAAAAAGTCATGAGACCAAGGATTGTCCTTCAATTCCTGGCCTCAAAGATGTCTTTTAGGAAGATCCAAATTTAGTAGAATCCCTTTATTTTGTTTCAAGAATACCTTGGCAAGGGCAAAAAAATCAAGGATTTAACAATCCTATGAATTATTAGCTCCCACCAAATTGGAATTCTTGGCAACAACCTTGGTCAAAATCTGTATCAATCATGGGCACAAGGGGTAAAAAATCCTTATGGGAGATTTGCTCAATTCTATCAATATCCTCCATCTTTTCAAAATCAACAACAAAATCCACAACTTCCAAATCAAAATCCACAACTTTCATTGCCATTCCCACAACAACAACCTTCTCAACAAAATCAAAATTCTCAACTCTTGCTTCCATTTCAACAAAAGGCAAATCAACTACCAGCCCAGCCATTACCAAATCCAAACAACAAAAATCCTCAGAATACTTACATGGTAGAAGGACAACAATTTCCTACCTATATGATTGTTCATCTTAATGATGTTCAACTCAAATCTGGTAGAGTTTTAGAAAATGAAAAACCTTCTATAGATGTTCAAGAGCAAGATGCCTCTGAGGCGGATTCTCTTAAAGTCAATAAAGGTTCTGAGGAAGCATCCCTTCAAAACCCAATCATTCAAAAAGAAAAAGAAAAAGAGTCAACCCCCACAACTCCTATAGTTGAGAAACCTGCATATTCATCCACACCTCCTTTCCCTGAAAGATTACAAATTGACAAAGGGGTGGAAAAACAAATCTTGTTGCCTGACTCTGATTTTCTAGATGAATTAAAGAATGTCTGTATCAAGATTCCCTTGTTACAAGCCATTAGAGAGATTCCTATTCTAGCAAAAACAATAAAGGAGTTGGGCTTCAAAAGACGAGGTAGGAAACCAAGAGATACAAAAAGAATCCACCTGGTAGGAAAAATTGCAGATATCATGATGGGAAAGATTACCATGCAGAAATATGTGGATCCAGGTAGTCCAATTTTCAAGACACACATAAATGGGATAGAAATTCCAAATACATTGATTGACTTAGGGGTTGCTATAAACATTATGAGTAGACAGACTATGGAACAACTTAAACTTCCTGATCTTATTGTTACACCTACCTTACTTCAACTTGTAGATAGATCAATAATCAAACTAGATGGTGTATTAGAAGATATTTCGGTCTCCTTAGATTCTTGGGAATTTCCAGTAGATTTCATGATTTTGACTCCCAAGAGTAATCTAGGAGGGAACCCACTCATCTTAGGAAGACCTTGGCTAGCTACAGCTGATGCTTTCATTAGTTGTAAATCTGGGGATATGTACATTTTTTATGGTAGTTCAACAAAGAAATTCAATTTGTATCCTCCAGCAAAAGAAATTACAAAAGTAGGAGACAATGAATGGGTCAATGATGAAGATATTATACAAGCTGTCTTTACTATCTCTGAAGTTAGTGAAGATAGTCAAATTTTGAACACATTATAAAATTTTGAAGCATCTTCAGAATATGACCACACACAATTTCAGTTATATTCTGATATTGAATATTTTTCCTCAAGGCAAATGTCTCTTTACTCTATGGAAGAGTTTGGTAGTTCTACAGTTGAAATTTTTCTAGGTAAAACATTGAATATCAACAAAAAATTGGAAAAGTTACAACAGGAAGAGCTAACCAGAATCTTGCAAAAACATTCTGTTGCACTTGCATGGGAGTATACTGATATGAAAGGCATTGACCCTAAGACTTGCATCCATCATATCTATATCGAGGAAAACAATAGACCAATCAGACAACCTCAGAGAAGGATGAATCGAAATCTTAGGGAGATTTTGAAAGAAGAGCTCCAAAAGCTACTCAATGTAAACTTCATTTACCCAATTTCAGATAGCCGATGGGTTTTTCCCTTGGTTATAGTACCCAAAAAGAATGGTAAATGGAGGGTGTGCATTGATTACAGGGAATTGAATAAAGCAACTTTAAAGGATCACTTTCCTTTGCCCTTTATCGATCAAGTATTAGATACATTAGCAGGCAAAAATTACTTTTCATTTATGGATGGTTTTAGTGGTTATAATCAAATTCAGGTAGCACCCGAGGATCAAGATAAAACCACATTTACCTGTCCATGGGGAAATTTTGCTTATCGAGTGCTTCCTTTTGGATTATGTAATGCACCCGCAACATTCCAAAGAGCAGTACTAGGAATTTTTGTTGATCTAATCCATGATTATGTAGAGGTATATATGGATGATTTTACAGTTTATGGTAATTCATTTGAAGAGGCATTAGAAAATTTCGAAAAAGTCCTTATAAGATGTAAAGAAACAAACATTTCATTAAGCCATGAAAAATGCTTTATGATGCTTACTGAAGGTATTGTTTTAGGACATCATATTTCAGGGGATGGGATTAAAGTTGATAGATCAAAAGTTGAAGTCATCTCCAAGTTACCTATTCCAAATTGTCAAAAAGATGTTAGAAGTTTTTTGGGATTTACTGGATATTATAGAATATTTTTAGAAAACTTCACCAAAATAGCATCTCCACTCTTTAAATTACTTACAAAAGGCTGTGAATTCAAATGGAGTCTTGATTGCCAATTAACATTTGAAACTTTGAAAACAAGAATATCTGAAGTGCCTATCTTGAGAGGACCAAATTGGAAACTTCCTTTCCATATATATACATATGCTTTAGATACAGCTCTAGGAGCTGTGTTGGGACAAAAAGATTTAGTTCCTTATGCCATTTACTATACCAGTAAAAATTTAACTCCCACTGAGTTGAATTATACTGTGACTGAAAAAGAATTCTTAATTGTTGTTCATGCAATCAATAAGTTCATACATTATATAACAGGCTATGAAAATTTTATTCATACTGATCATTCTGCAATTAGATATCTAATGAAAAAACCCATTACTAATGGCAGAGTTACAAGGTGGCTCCTACTTTTACAGGAATTCAATATTACTGTGTTAGATGGACCAGGGAAATAGAACACAGTAGCTGATTTTTTGTCTAGGATTCAGAATACTAAAGAAGATTCTCCTATAGAGGACAAGTTTCCTTATGAATATTTACTTGGAGTAACTACTAAGACTCCTTGGTATGTAGATATAGCTAACTATTTGGTTACAAGGAAGCTACCTCCACATTTATTTCCTAGTGAAAGAAGAAAGATTATTTAGGAGAGTTCAAAATATTCATGGATTTCTAACAAATTGCTTAAAACAGGGCCAGATCTTGTGATCAAAAGAAGTGTCAGGGAAGATGAAATGCCTGATATTCTCAAAGCATGTCATGATGAACTGTGCGATGGAAGCTTTTCTGAAAAAAGGACAACCTATAAAATCCTTTATTTAATATATTATTGGTTGTCCCTCTTCAAAGATGCAAAACAATATGTCAAAAGGTGTGACAGCTGCCAAAGAGTAGGGAAACCTACCCTCTCAAATGAGATGCCATTACAACCACAGGTACTCATCGAACGCTTTGAAAAATGGGCTTTAGGCTTTATTGGACCTATTAATCCACTATCTAAACAGAAAAAGTATATATTGGTATGTACTGATTATGTCACTAAATTGGTAGAAGCCAAAGCATTATTTTATGCTATTAAGCATTCAATTGTTAGTTTTCTTTATGAGGATATTTTTACTCGCTTTGGTGTTCCAAGAGAAATTGTGACAGATCAAGGAGGTCAGTTCACATCCAAACTGGTGGAGAAGCTAATGGAAGAGTACAAGGTCAAGCACAGAAAATCTACTCCTTACCATTCACAAGCAAATGGTCAAGTAGAGTCCACAAAAAAAGTAATGAATGCATCATTACAAGGATTGTTCATCTACACATAAGAGATTAGGCAGAAAGGCTTCCTGAAGCCTTATGGGCCTATAGAACCACATGGAAGAACACAACAGGACATTCTCCCTATGAACTTTTTTATGGGAAAGAATTTATGCTTCCCATTGAGTTCCAAGTTAGGACCTTCAAGATGGCAGTTCAATTGGGAATGGATCTATCAGAAGCTTAAAAGCATAGAATGGAGCAATTGAATGAACTAGATGAGATCTGAAAAGAAGCAATCCTAAGAACTGATATAGTTCAATATCAAGGAGCTAAGTGGCATGACAAATACATCAAGGAGAAAAAGTTTCAAGAAGGAGATTGGGCATTTCTATTTGATTCCAAGTTCAAAGATTTCAAAGGTAAATTTCAGACTCATTGGCTTGGGCCATATGAGATTGAAAAAGTTTTTAGCAATGGAGCGATAAGAATCAAAACCATTGATGAGTATCAAACTCCTCTCATTGTGAATGGTCATAGATTGAAGATCTAACATAAGCCACTCTCAAAGGAGGAATTTGTCAAAATATTTCAAGATAATTTTGCAATAAGGCTGGTGAAGAAGAATCCTTCTTCTCCACTAGCCTAGTCTTTGTTCTTTTCATTGTTAAAAAAATAAAAATAAAAATGTATAAGCCTGAAAACCAATCACTGATTAGTAGTCTTATATAGAAAATGCAGGGCGAAAATCAGAAACTTCTGACGCCCTATATTTTCCCAAAAAAAAAAAATTCTCTCTCATTTCACTTATTGTTGTTCCATTTCACTTCACTTCATTTCATTCCATTCCGCCATCACATTCCGCTAATAAAATTTCTTTCATGTCGAGTTTTCATATATCATTCATTCAGTCATCATTCATTTCCATCCATCTCCATTCACTTTGCGAAGTCATACGTTTACTATGTCAGTTTCTGCAGCTGAACATTGATTCCGTAGCTGATTGTTGATTCCACAGCTAATACTCTGTTACTCTGCAGTGACAGTCAGATGTTAGCCAAATAATGATGGAAAACCAGATGTAGGTATGGAAGAGGAAGATATTTTGAAGATGTTAGCACCTAAAGCACCAACAAGAAGCAGCCAATCAAAGGTCAGTGAACGGAAGTGGTAAAATTCTAAGGTATGAGCAAAATTAATTTCAAATAGCATTTTAAAACACATAATCTGTATAGTTGTAAAACCACCGGCTCCATTATGTGTAATGATTCGAATTGATAGCTTCCATAACTCCTCCATGACCTTTGCATAACTCCACCACGAACTCCGCATCAATTTCCAACGGCTTCATGATCTGCTTCCGAATCTAACTCATACTTAATTGTACGTCTGCATTCCACCTGTTGAACTGGTTAATTATGAAGACGTAACCTATTTGACCACGGCTCTCCTTTGCCGCACAACTCCGCAGTCATTTTATGAATGTGCTAACGTCCACTCCACAACCTTTTAATTCAAAATTCTGCCAGACTCACTCTATTTCCATACTCTCCCATTGAGTTTACGTTTGTCAGCTCTGGCCTGTTTATACAAGCCTCTGCTCCGTGAACTCATTTTCATTACATGCTCTGTATTCTTTCCGTTTTATAACTACTGGTTTTCTCCGCAATCCTTCTCCATCTTCCGCTCATACAACCGCTCCGCCTCCATCAATCCATCACTTACAGTTCATCACTTACAGAGGTATTTTCAAGCAGGAGGAAGGAATGGGCCTTCTGGTAAGAACAAAGCCAGACGGGCCTAAATTCATGGAGGGTTATCCACAGTTAAAGAGCACATTAAGGAAAGCATAGTGGCTGCAATTTATCCAGAAATTCAGAGGTCACAATAAAGAAGTCACGAAGACATTTGCAAGGTCTTTTAATGGCATGGAAGTTGAGGTTGGAGATATCAAATTTTCGGTCACAGAGGCATCCATTGCAGCAGCAACAGAGCTCCCACAGGAGGGAGAACGGTGGTTCAAAAACAAAGACTTTGATGAGAGGGCCTGGAGGATTATTTTACATAACCCAGGTATGGATATAACCGTTTTTAAACGTGGAATCCCTATTTCTGCCCTAGAGGAAAAGTCGACTAGTTTGTTATTGATAATTCATAAATTTATTACGTGTGAAGGAAGGTTTAGGTCCATGTACATGTAACACATCAGGTTATTAATGAATTTTCTGGAAAATCAAACCAACAATTTTCCTTATTTCTTGTTGAGTAGCCTGAAGAAGATGTCCACAAAAGTACAAAAAAATTTGGATGGCATAGAACCTCACCTTTATCATCACGGCCTTGTCAAAATTCTGATTGAAAAACAATTGAAGGAAAGAAAGGACACTTAGGAACAGTTCCTGATTAGAAACTTCTTTCAGGACCCACCTGAAACACCTGAAGCTAGCTCAACAAGGAAAATTAGGAGAAGAAAAACAAGTATAAACATTCAAGATACTCCTACTAGCATAGCTAAAGAAACTAATAAGGAAGAAATATTGTCTGAAACTTTGATTGAGGTTAGGAAGCAAGTGAAACAAAAGGGGAAAAGAAATGTTGAAGATGTCTATCAAACCCTAGAACCTTCCTCAGAAGAGGATCAGATACTTTCTGAAAGACTAGTCCACCTTAAAGAACAATCAGCTAAAGCAAAGGAAAAAGGGAAGGAAAAACAGAGTGTGGAAAAAGGAGACACCAGCTCACAGAATCTAAGGAGCTCCAGACTTAAAGGTAAATTGAAGAAAGTACAAACTAAAGGGACTCACTTCATAGACTTAGGAGGGGAAACACCAGAACAGTCACCAGCAATCCCTCCTGACCATAGCCCACAACATTCTCCTTTTTCTCAACCAGATTTTGAGATCAGTCCAAGAAATGCTACACTTGAAATAGATCCAACTCAGCAAGAAATGTATGATTTTATTGAATCATTGGAAAATGCTGCAACAAAGTAGGGCACCTCATCTAATCAGCCTAATACAGCTCAGGAAGTATTGATGTAATCACTAAAACATGAGGTTTTTGAACTAGAAGTCCTAAATAGACACCTCAAAAGGGAAAATGAAACATTGAAAGAACAGAGTAGGTTGGATAAAATTATCCATGACAACACCATGTTGCATCTTGGATTATGGCACAAGAAAAATAGGAAATTGAAGAAAAAGAATATGAGGTTGAGCAGAGCCCTCATCAACCTCAAATACAGGTGCCTAATGATGAAACCCAGGATGACAGTGACACCAAGGAAGAAGAAAAGAAGGCTAGATGTATTAGCAGAGGTGTCAAAGCAAATGAACTAAAGAAAGGATGGTCATAGTTTTGGTTGCATGAGGACATGCAATGTCTTCACAGTGGGGGTATGTTGAGCCCTAAAACTACCTCTCTTCTACATACTTTCCTAGACCTTTTTCCCATATCAGTGCCTCATAAGCTATCAAAGATCATTACATATTGATTCTGGGAGTACATTTAAGTGGTTTTCTAACTATATTCTTGTGTGTGCTGTTTGATTTAGATTTTGTTCATCAGCTGCGGAATGTAGCCACTTTCCGCAGTTGACTTGCAATTCCGTAGCTATTTTATTTGTTCTCTAGGTTACAGGTGCCGACAAGTGAAACGAGGCATGTGGACAGCTCATAAATGATCTGGACATGGACAAGGTCCTATCTATTTAGTCGAATTCGTAAATAAAAGCCTTGGTCAAAGGACGGTCAAACAAGGAGTCCTACAGCAACTAGGTCTCTATTTTCATCACGTGAAAGGTCCGAGACCGTTCCTAGATTTGTGGATCCCTCTTGACAGCTGCAGGCCATCTCCACGACGCAAATCCAACATCCACCTTTTGTAGATTGAATGATCATGGCAACCAAGACGCTGAGCTTACGGGTTCTATCTTTTTACGTGTCCTCTGTTGAAGATTTCTCACAGAAAAACAGTTATGTAATTTCCTCTATAAATAACGCGTTTGCAAACGCAAATAGTTAGTCTTGATGTTAGTTTTTATGCTATTGCTGTAGCGTTAGCCCTGCTGTTGTAACGAGAAGACATTTCCTCTGTTTTGCAATATAAAACTTTGTTTCTTATGACTGTGTAAGCGTGATTTTGGGTTGACAGCGTATTAACCAAAGGCCATGCAGAGGGCCCCTGCTGGCTGAGGTTTTCTTTTTCATTTTTGTAAATTTTTCATGCATCATTCCCTTATTTTCACTGTATATATTTCATAATTTGTTTAATTGTATATCTTTTATAATTCATTTATGGTGTTAATATTTCATTCCTGTACATGATTTTCCAGAATTGCATACTTTTACTAACACTGATTAGTGTGTTTTAGGATAGGTTATGCTCGAGCTTTTTTATATAATTTTTGCATTAAATAGTGACATGAAATTTGCCTCTCTGCTGAACTTTTCTTTTAAGCTTTTCAATTTCAGTTATGCTTTGATTTCAGTGATATTTATTTGCTGCTATTAACTAGTTTAGATATCAAATTCTTCATATTGTTTGACGTTATCTCTGGTGCCATGGCTTAACCTCGAAAAGCTACTTGGTGAGATATCGGACTATAAGTGAAGTGATTTGATTTTATTTTCATTAATCTGCAAGTAGGTAGTTTAGATATCAAGTTCTTCATATTATTGACATTATCTCTGGTGCCATGGCTTAACCCCGAAAAGCTACTTGGCGAGCTATCAGATTATAAGTGAAGTGATTTGATTTTGCATTCATTAATCTGCAAGTAGGTAATTTAGATATCAATTCTTCATGTTATAATTTATTTGATGTTATCTCCAGTGCCATGGCTTAACCCCAAAAAGCTACTTGGCGAGCTATCGGATTATAAGTGAAGTAAATTGATTTTGCTTTCATTAATCTGCAATTTTTGGCTTGTTTGAATGCAGTAGTTTAGATTTTATTTATGTATTTAGATGGGCAGCAGAGACAGTGATTTCATGATCAGTGTTTCATCTTTTGTTTGATTTAAGTAACTGTACATTTACATTTCTATTCAAGTACTAATTTTATTACTAGCATGTTTTGAGATATTTTTGAAGTGCTAAGTTCTGGAAGTTATCATAAGAGACATAAACCTTGTCTTAAATCTACATCCATACTTGCCCTCTAAAAGTATTCTTAAAACTTAGGAATAGGATTTCCATTTGCATTAGGAGACCAATAAAGACAAAACCCCAAAAAAAAAAATTGAAAACAATAAAAAGTAAGAGAGAGGTTGTCTTGCACATATAGTGCGCCACACTTCATCAGTTTATGACTCTTGGATTGATAATTAATGTAGAAATTTAGGACATACTAAATTGACTAAACAATCCCTTCCCCCATTTTTTTTTTTACTAAAAAATGCCTTAATTAAAATTAAATTCTATTATTCCTAGTACATGAATAAATCAAAGTATTTCTATTATTTATTCCTTTTTATAACTAAATATTTCCTTCTCATTTCATTTAAGATTAATATTCAACCAATTCTTTTTTTTTTTTACTAAAAATTAAAATAAAATTTGACTATTAATAGTAACTATAACCAAATAAAAATAAAAATAAAAAAATTTGTCCATTTTAATTTTTTATTTCATTAAAAAATTTAGTTTAATTAAACATTTAACCATTTTAATTTTAATTCTAATAAAATAATTGTAGTTTATTTATTCATTTTTTCTAAGGGTCATGTTAGTTAGATATAAATTAAAATAAATTAATAATAATAAATAGTAAATAATTTTATTTTTAGGATTAGGTTAGTTAGATATTATTATACCAAGTTAGTTAGATATTATTATTGTCTATTTAGTTATCAGTAAATAAATAACAACTATTTTATTTTAAGGGTCAGGTGAGTTAGATATTATTATATAAGGTATTTATTATTGATTCATCTTTAGAATAAATTATAATCAATAAATAAATAAACAAATAATTAGATATATAAATAAATATTAGTAAAATAATAAATAAATAAATAATACTAAATAAATTAGTATTTCGACCCTTTTTTCCATCCGGTCAAAAATAGTCGTTATCTAGCTATTTTTTCGGTTAGGTGTTAGAAGGTCTATACTCCCTATTTAACTTTCTGCTATGATCTGATTTTTCATCTGGTCCTGATGATGAACCACACTAGTTGGTTCGAAACGCATCGACCTAGCTCTACCAATGTGATTTCTTCCGAAAATATTTTCAAATCGACATATACAACATCAAAATTTAACAACAACCACAAAAAAAGAAGCATCTAGAGCTAGTCCTCCGAGGACTCCATTGGAGTTGGGTCCTTTGCACTAGAACCTAGAATTTCTGACTGAGGTGGGAACTTGATGTGTCATTCAATATGACCCAACCAAACATTTTGTTGTTGAATTCGAAATTGGACAAGTTGGAATTCCTTTTAGATTTCCTGAAATCCTGGATCAATTTTAATGAAACCCGTTGTGTTCATTATTTCCTTGGGCACTATATTCTTCTTCATCCAGTAGAGATGAATTGTTTGTTTACACTGAGTAAGCTTTCCACGGGTATTTCCAGAATCCGAAACCAACAACTTCCATTCTTCCTCCTGTATCTCATACTCAACGATTGCAAGGAGGAAGTTCCTCTTCCCTCCCTAGGTGCCACATTTCGGCGACACCTCTGCCCTCCTGTATCATTTTTTTACTGCGGTTGGCCGAGCCATATTAGCCAAATCCCACTGAAAAAAAGAACAATCTTTGAGCCAAACTACCAGTCGACCAAAATCACGTGGCTCGTAGACTGGGTGGGCTTTCAACTACTAACACCTGCTACATTAACAAAGAACAGAAAGAGGGGACATATAAAATTAGGTTTATTTCTGATAAAAATACAACAGAATTGGGCATCCCCCTGCCATTAGTACTCTTCTCCATCTGCTAGCACCTCATCCTATAGCAACACATTGAAATAATACAAACCATGGTGGGTCGATCTCCTTCCGAGGAAGGGATTGCTAGTCCGCTCCTCAGGTCATTTCCCACATCAAAATTTAGAGTTACAATGAACCAAAGCCGACATCCTACAGGTCCTAATAGTAAACCATTCAACTAAATATAGAAATAATCATGCCGACCATGACAAATACCCTTCCTGCAAAGACAGAAGGTCCATACTATGCCATACATTCCCATGCAAAGCAATAAAATATCATACATGACTGAAACCTATTTAGAAACAACAGATTCAACCACATTCCCATCCAAGGAACAAACCATATCGAATCTCACAATCATCCATTCATAGGAGTCAACTAAAATCTTACGAACTATTGTCACATTTTCGGTATGTCTCTGGAAAGGGTCAAAGGGAAGAGACAACACATACCCTATAACCATTTCCATGAAGCCTGCGCCGAGACCCTTCCACAATTGAGGCCTGTCGTCCAAACTTGTCGCAGGAAAGGAGCTCGATCAGTGATCCTCAGCTCCCAGAACTGCAATACACCACAACCAAATTGCATGCAAAGAACTGGCGATATCCTCCACCACCTGGTTGTTTAATTCTCAGCACGACTTTCCACCCAACTTGCTCTCTCCCATGCCTCCTCGCATCACCTCATATATGTCATACATGTCGCACACCTGCCACGACCGCCCTCCCACATTAATAACCATCAAATCATTCATGGCTTGGGTCCCAAGTGGACAATTCTCTTGCACGCACCTTGATCGGGGGTACTTAAACATATACTAATAACAAAAAAACCATTTTAATGTGGATATGCAGTTTATAGATAAAATGTCTTAATGCACATGTTATGTAAAACACTATTAGTATAATAATATAAACTTAATGTGAAATAAATTAGAAAGGCCTTGTATTATTAATATACTAATAACCTGGTATATATTTTGTTGGACAAACTTGAGACATTTGAAAGATAATTCTTTAGTTTTTCTTGTTTTGTTGTTGTTGTCAATTTTCCCTTAAATGTAACAATTTTTTTGGACTTACAAATTTAAGTTAGATACTCTATATAAAATTCAAAAATATAATTTAAATAATCAAAACTGAAAACTACACATTGTCATGCAACTTTTTCCCAAATTTTACACATATTAAATCTATGCTTAACATAAATCTATACTAATTTATATACATTTAATTGCTTAAAATAAATCTATACTAATTTATATACATTTAATTGCTTAAAATAAATCTAAACTAATTTATTTACATTTAATTTTTTTTATGTTAAATCCATGCTTAAACTATACTAATTTTCTTTCATAGGAAAATCTGGGCAGATCAACCCCGAAGGGAATCTTTTAAAGCCCGCCGACCAGACTAGTAGGGCCTAACCCCAAGGGCATCGAGGAGAATTGACCCTGTGACCTCCGGATCAACGAGATACTTAACAACGGAGACTCGACCAATTGAACTAACCCTTAGAGATTAAACTATACTATTTTATATAGATTTAATTTTTATATGTAAAAATCAAATAATATTTTTGATAAACATCTCACTTTTTAATTTATTTTATTAAATTACGTGTGAGTGTCAATGTAAGGAAGTAAAAAACGGATAAATTTGATTTTTTCTTCCTACTTTATTTTATTTTATTTCCTCATGCAAAACAAATTTAAACTCAATTTTACTTTTTCATTTTTGAAATATAACCATTTAAGTTTCCTTAAAATGGATTAAAGTATTTAAATTAAATAGATTAAAGTATTTAAAAAGAATTTCAATGAAAATTGATTGACTTTATCTACTGTTTGATATTTTTATCAATACAAGTTTTAATGTTTCTATATACATTAACAAAAATTGATATTTTTTTTTTCTCAATCTGTCTACTTCTATTATTATACAAAAAGGAACAAAAAGTTACAGCAAGGCCTTGGCCTTGAAAATCTTGCCAAGAAGTTGGCAATTTGCACAAGTGTTCATATTATTAGTTCTCAGTAGACCGCCATCTGTGATTTGGCCTCTTATAAGACCCGAAACATTGCTGAACATAGACAATATAGCACCCGAAACATTGTTGAGCATAGAAAATATAACGCGATGCATAATCGACACAAAGACATGCAGAGACTTGACACTAGCATAATTCGAGATACAAAACAGAGTAGTGTTCCTACTTCTGGAGCTGCCGAGAGTGGAAAACCGGACAAGGTCAATCGTCATCGGCGGTATAGGGTTCCTCAACAACCCTGCATCCAAATTGTAATGAGTCATCCGAGTCAGGGTGAAGAGCCACCGAGCCTGTTGGTTCTCTCTGGGCTGGCTCGCTTGGACCTGCAGAGACAGCCTGGTTCACCATAGAGGAGCTTCCTGTTACTGGACGCTGACTATCAATTGGAGTCGCCCTCCTCTGGTCTGTCGGAATTTCAAGAAGTGCTTCTCCCTGGCCTCTGGGATCTTCGCATTTTTCAATCGTGACGGAGACGATAAAGGTGGAATTAGCAAGAGTACAGGGGATGCGATAGCGAACCGTGGGGTGGGCCGCATGCTCGCAATCATCCCTCCTGCCACGCCCACGACCTCTGCCTCGACTAGTTCTGGTTACAGGGGCACTGCTTCGCCCAGGTTCCAACACATCCGTGAAAGAGTGTGTTGGAGGGGCTGACCGCTGAGAGATGGCACGTCCCCTAGAGCCTCCACGCCTGCTTAGCATCCTGAGCCGTTCTTGCGGCATTGCAAGGTGCCGAGGTATAACGAAAGAGCAGAAACACAGAGGGTAGTGACCCAATTCAGAATGAAACCGAACTCCCACTAAGTCGCAGGCCCCTGGAACCCGGGCTCGGCGATTGTATAATGCTCTTGAACCTGGAAAGGGATCAGACTTAGACACGCTAATGGAGTGGCGCAGAATGACACAGACTACAGTGATCCATGGAGCAGCAGAAATGAGCGAAGGAGCCGCGGGAATGTAGCGCTTATGGTGCGCCATTGCACAGTTCACCATGAGGCGGGTGGAGGAGTTAAGAGCCCACATTAATAACCCTGTGCGAGACCAGCTCGCTTGTCCTGCACAGTACCCCGTGGCATGCTTGGGCGGACACCTGCCCATGTGACACACCACCTACCTGCCCTTTATGCCTTCAAACACCCGCATCCGAGAAACAAAAATTGATATTAATATAAAGTAATTTACAATATTTAAAACATATTTACTAACTTATAATTAAAATTTTATCATTAACATAATATAATCAAAATTTGTATTGGACATAAATAATTAAGTGTTATTCTCTTTTAACTTTTTAATATATATTCTAATTCTCTTACATTTTGGCCTTTTTTTTAACATATTTTCTACTTAATTTTTTTCCAAGTATGGATTTGTTGGAATGACAAAGTTTGAGATGTGCAATTTGCATAATCTAAGTGCCCCAAAGTTTTTTTAGGATATTGATTCTATGTATGCATTCAAAATCATTGCATCCACGAGCTCATTTTACAAGTATGAAGGCGAACTTGGAGCTTGCACATGTCTTCCTTGAAATAAAAATAAAATATTCTCTAAATAGAAAGACAATGTAGACCATAATAAAAAACAAAAATAAATATGCATGTTTACTTAGTTTTAATTAAAATCATTATAAAAAACAAATAACCCTAACCTCATTATCATCATTATAATTGTTGTTGATATTACAATTCATTGTAGTACAAATATTTCACTCTCAGACATAAATAAAATATTTTGATGACATAATATAATTTCATATCAATTTTAAAAAGATATAAACTAATTAGAAGTAAAAAGAAGTGAGTAAGATGCTTGAATCTTATCTTTTTTTTTAAGTATTTCAACATAGATTTAAATGAATTATTTAAGAATCTATCTTAACTAACTTAGGTTGCCAACAATTTCATATGTATCTATATATAGAAAGAAAATGCCCAAAAATAATAAATTAATGTATATATAATAAAATATTCAAGGTTCAAAGAAAAAAAGTAATTAAAAGTTAAAAAATAAAATAAACAATATCAAATATTTCTACTAATAAGAATAATAAGGGAGATGTGTAATTCATTCAAGTCTTAATAAAAAATTAATATGTAGCATTTAAAAATATTCATAATAATAAAAAAAATCAATGTAGGTCATCAATAAAATATTTTAATATGTAAAATTAAATAATATTGACCTATACTTAAAAATATGTTAATAATAAAAAAAATCATTTTAATGTGAACAATGAACTGCATAGGTAAAATGCCTCAATACACATGTTATGTAAAATATATTTGGATAATAATATAATCTTATTCTGGAATAAAATATATAAAAAAGTATATTATTAGTATAATAATATACTTGTTTATATTTTCTTCAACAAAGAATTCTTTAGGTGGTTTATTTATTTATTTTTAAAATTTCCTTGAAATCTAATAAAGATTTTATGGACTTACAAATTTAAGTTTGTTTTTTGTCTTTTTTTGTTTTTGTTTTTTTAAGTGTGGTTCATGGACACTGGAGATCGGTGGTCGTTACCACTACGTTCACGGAAATATCTTAGCAGGTCCACCTGAAGGGACCACATCCCTCTGAGCAGATCCACCTGAAGGGATCACATCCCCCCAACTCATCAGTAGAGCCTAACCCAGAGAATGTCATAGAGAATTGACCCTATGACCTCCCATTAGAGAGGTGCTTTATTGATGAGAACTCAACTAATGAGCTAACCCTCAGGGCTATTACAAGTTTAAATTATGTACTATGTAAAACATTAAAAAATATGATTTAAACAATTATATATATATATATATATATATATATATATATATATACTATATAAAACATTAAAAAATATGATTTAAACAATTATATATATATATATATATATATGTGTGTGTGTGTGTGTGTGTGTGTGTGTATATATATATATATATATATTCTTAAATTTTGCACTCTAAAATATCTATATTGACATTTTAAATGACTAAAAGTCACAATCTTGCTTAAAATTTTATCATTAAATTTTAGCCAAAAAAATAAAATAGTTAAATTACACCTCATTAAAATATTCATATAAAAATTAATTTAGTTATCATCTATCATAATGATTAATGACTTGATGAAATAGAGTAAATTTGAACTTACAATATGTAACCATTTTACTAATAACACAAGCCTAGATCCATCTTAACTCAGGATCTATCAAGCACCGAGAAGGATCAAATCTCTTTTCAGTTTAATAGGTTTGCATTTGAAGAGATTTTATCCCTCTTAGCGCTTGATAGATCCGGGGTTAAGATGGATCTAGGTTGGTTATATAATACTATATAATATCTATATTTGTATCTATGTGTCTCTTTCTTATTCCCTCTCTCTATCTCACCCCCCAAACATACATACTCTCTCTCCATATATGTATATCTCTCTCCCCTCCCTCTTCCTCTCCCTCTCTCTCTCTTCCCCTTCTCTCTCTCTCTTGACCTTTTCTCCTTCCCTCTCTCTTTTCTCTCTCTTCCCTCTTGCTCTCCTCTCTCCTTCACTCTCTCTCCATCTCTTCCTTGTCACTCCCTCCCTCTTTATCCACCTTTCTCCCTCTAAGTATTTTTTCTTCCCTCCCTCCCTCTCCCCCTCCAACTCCCTCTCATTCTCTCCCTCTCTCTCTCGCCTACTCTCTCTCTCTTCCTTCCTCTCTATCATTCTCTCCCACCTCCCACTGTCTCCCCCCCACCATCACTGTCTCTCTCTCTCTATTCCCTCTAACTCTGTCATTATCTCCTTCCCTATATCCTTCTCTCTCCTCTCCATCTCTGTGTCTCCCTCTTTCTCCCCCATCTCTCCTGATATCTCTCCTCTCTACTTCACTCTTTCCTCATCTCTCCCTTGTCACTCCCACCCTCTCTCCACCTCTATCTCTCTATGTCTTTATTCTTTCCTCCCTCCCTCTCCCTCTCCCCCTCCAACTCCATCTCTCTCTCCCCCTCTCTCTCTCTTCTCTCTCTCCTCTCTCTCTCTCTCTTTCTCTCTCTCTCTCCCTCTCTTTCTCCCCACCATCACTCTCTCTCTCTCTTCACTTTCCAGCTTTGTCCCTATCACACCCCCTCTCTCTTTCTTAATTTTGATCCAAAAATATTGTGTCTAAGAAAGTATCTAAAAAAAAAAACTCAATTGGTTGTAAAATATTAAACATATATTTTAGATCAATCATGTCAAAGAAAATGCAATAGTAAAAAACTAAAAACAATCATGCACTATCTTTCCTCTATTATTGTTAGTCAAAAAAAAAACCTCAATTGGTTGTAAAATATTAAACATATATTTTAGATCAATCATGTCAAAGAAAATGCAATAGTAAAAAACTAAAAACAATCATGCACTATCTTTCCTATATTATTGTTAGTCAATATAACCTATATTTTAGATCAATCATGTCAAAGAAAATACATTAACGAAAAACTAAAAACAATCATGCACTATCTTTCCTCTATTATTGTTATTCAATATGCTTGCTCTCATTGCTTGGATCCTTAGTTAAGATGGGTCTATACATATTCATAATAATATTATTTATATTATATAAATTTCACATCTTTATATATATAAATATTCTCATTTTTAATTTTATTAAAACCTTGATTTGATTTCTATGGGAATCTATCCACATTAAAGTGGGGTGAATATTCATGGTTAAGAAACGTGTCATATTGATATAAAATATTACTTTATTTACTTTAAGATTTAGGCTTTATATTACTTTTATTTTTTTATTTATTACTTTTAACCTTTTGTTTATTAATTTATTAGTTTTTTTTTTTTTAATTGAGCGGACATATAAATGTTAAATGTTAAACATTTACATCTAGGCCTCTACCTCAATATGGGTTGACATTGGCATTAGATTAAATTTGTTAAACGTTGAATGTTAAACATTTACGGTTGACATCTACCCTAAACTAGGCTGTAGAGTGCAATAATATCACAATCCAATTTGTTTCTCAACTCTTAAAAATAAAATTTAAATACACACAATTTAAAACAAATTAACAAAACATATATACTTTAAAAACTCTAAAACATATCTACTTTAAAAAATCTCTTACTTATTTTATTTATTCATTTTCACATTTTACTTAAAAACTCTCTTATTTTTTTATTTTTTTAAATTCTAGTAGTAGATTTCTATTAATAGCAAAAAAGAAGATTACATAGATATAACTGGGTAACCAATCCAGAAGGCTGTGAGACAATATTGTAGGCAAAAATAAGCTAAATGTAGGAAGCTTATAGTTTCATCCAAAAACAAAACTATACTACCAAGTCCAAGAGTATCTAGTAGATAGCCACCAACAACTAGTGAGAAAAAAACCAGTAGACAAAACAAATAGTAGATAGCCACAAAAAAACTATTAAGTACATCATATGAGAAGTATGCAAAAATAAATAGAAACATAATGGGCATGTTAGTCCAAGATGATGACTAGAGGAAGTGGAGGAGAGTTTTCATCTGAAGTGTTCAGGGGTGGAACACTATTTAAGGGAGGAGCATTGATGACTATATCATTTTCTTGATGGTCATTTGATTCATTGTTTGAGTTGGAAACCATATATTTTTCCTCATGATTCAATTTGAAGACAAGATCATCAAGGTCATACCTCATGTCCCTCATAATTCTCTTGATATCCTCTTGCCCAAAAAAAATATTATAATTGTCAATTTATTTGTCCCGTATAACCATACTCAATAATATTTCTGTTAGGTCCCTATGCTACTAGTGTAACCCCTTATTGTTATTAGTGCAACCCCCTTATTGTATTATTTTGCCCATATAGTCCCCATGTTATTAGTGTTCCCCATAGAAGCCCACTATTGTTATTGTTGTGCCCCTACAATATTATTGTTATGTAGGCTCTGATTGTATTGGGACCCCTTAGACTCCTATAATTGTCAATTTATTTGTCCCGTATAACCATACTGAATAATATTTTTGTTAGGTCCCTATGCTACTAGTGTAACCCCTTATTGTTATTAGTGCAACCCCCTTATTGTATTATTTTGCCCATATAGTCCCCATGTTATTAGTGTGCCCCATAGAAGCCCACTATTGTTATTTTTGTGCCCCTACAATATTATTGTTATGTAGGCTCTCATTGTATTGGGACCCCTTAGACTCCTATATATAGAAAAGAGGCCTTGTCATTTGTATCATCCAAGAATTGGTCATTTGTGTAATGTAAAGGAGGCTACTCCCTCGGAGAGGCTGATTTTGAAGTTGTTGATCTATCTTTTCTTCTATTTTGTGAGTTGGTTGCATAACATTTGGTATTAGAGCTTTGGATTCTAGGGTTTCGCTTCTTCAAACAGGTCATCCTGGAATTTTCGCTATAACTTTTTTCTTTGAAGTTTCATAAGTTGAAATTAATGTTTATTTGAGCGAAATCTTGATGAACCTCAGGTTTGAATTTTAGATCTTTTCTCACTGTATTTTCAGAGATATGAGCCAAGGAAGTTAGGGTTTTTTTAGGGTCTCGAATTATATCTCAAACAGGTGATATGGGGAAAATTGTCATAACTTTCTCTCTGACCATCAGATTGAAATTTTGTAAAAAGTTATAGAACGAGGACAAACTGTATCATTTCCAGGTTCAAAGGTCGAAACAATGACATGTGGAACTTTGTACAAGTTCGGTCTATTGAACTACTCTATAATCAGACCATCATGGGATATTTGGAATAACTCTTTCTTGGAGAATCCAATCTTGATCATACTTGTGGGGTTGAAAAGAAGAATCAGAGGGCTACCACATGATGAAATTTCACACTTTGGAGATTCGAAATTACAGAGATACAAAAGATTCAATATCAAGCTCCTACAACGTGAAAAAATGTGTGTAGTCTTTTTAAAATTTTGCATAAGTTTGGTTTGAAAAAATAGTTTGAAGTAATTCAAAGGGCATAGTGAAGCATACTTATCATTAATTAATGCCCCGAAGAAAGAAAATGGAAACATCTAGTAAGAAACATGAAAGCTCTACCATGACTCATGAAGAAGAGGTAGAAATGCAACATGATATATCAAAATTACGAGACTAAGTGCAACAAATTTCACTCTCACAAAAAGTAATAGAAGCTAAGATGGATGGTTCAAAGAAAGGCGTGGAAGCTAATATGAATGGCGTGGAAGATAAGATTAATGGCGTGGAATATAAGATGGATGGTTTAGAAGTAAACATTGAATATTTGAAGAAAGACATGGAAGGTTTGAAAGGAGGTTTGACAAAGTTGCTTCAAGAAATGCTTCCTAATGGTGAAAAGGTAGTAGAGGAAACTCATGATGAGAACAAAAGAAACGTTAATCATGATTCCATAGAATATAATGTTGGATTTAAGACCCACCATGTTCCAAAGATCGATATGAGGAAGTTTGATGGCAAGGATCCCATAACATGGATACTACAGATGGAGCAATATTTCAATCTTCATAATGTGCAAAACACACAAAAGGTACGCATTACAACTTTATATTTAGAACCCAATCAGTTTGTATGGTATCGATGGATTTTCTCTCATAAACAAATTATCACTTGGTCAATTTTTATGGAGGAAATGATAGCAAATTATGAGGATACAAAAGGCAACACCTTCTTTAGCCAATTGATAAATCTCAAACAAAAGGGTTCAATGGTGGATCACATTGAGGAATTCCAAAAATTGAATATAAGAGTAAAAGATATTCCATAAGGGCATAGAATTGATGTGTTCATAGGGACTTTAACATCCAACATGAGGTTTGACTTTGGGAACCTGATTAATTAGAGAAAGCATTCAGGTTGGCACGAAAATTTGAAAGAAAAATTATGGCAATAAGGAAGCCTACCACTCACAACTATAAAGATGGAAGTGTTTCTTCCCCTAGCCTTCCACAACCTACAAGGTTGACACCACAACAATTGGAAGAAAAAAGAGAAAAAGGTATTTGTTACAGTTGTGATAGAAAATACACTAAAGGTCATAAGTGTGTTGAGAAGAAATTATTTTACATAGATTGTGAAGAGGAGGAAGAAAAGGAACAAGAAATGTCAAAAGAGGAGGATATACAGGAGGAACCTACCCTAGAGAAAGAAGAAATGAATCCGACCATATCTTGTAATGCATTGGCATGAATTACAATTCCTCAAAATCTCAAGATAGAAGGACATATCAAGAAGAAAAGGTAATAGTGTTAATTGATTCAGGTAGTACCCATAGTTTTATTCATTGTAAGAAAGCCAAGGAATTGAATTACTTCCTATATCCAGCACCAGAGTGTCAAGTGATGGTTGAAAATGGAGGAACCATAAATTTCTCTGGAAAGTGCCATAATATTGAGCTATCCATGGGAGAATATGTAATGAATAGTTCAATGCTTTCCATTCCAATGAGTGGTGCTAATGTTGTATTAGGAGTCCAATGGCTACAATCTTTGGGTACGATAGCTTTAAATTTTCAAGAACTTTTCTTGAATTTTTTTTTGGGAAGGAAATGAAGTTGAATTAAGGGGAATCACAAGGAAACTGGGAAAGATAATAAGCTCTAACATCATAACAAAGCTCCTAAAGAAAGAACAATAGGGTGTAATTGCACAATTATGTTCACTAAAGGTTACCACATCGAAATCATCTATTTCTCCAGATTTCTGAAAAGCTTTGGACAATAATTCCAAGGTATTTGAGACTCCCAAAGGCCTCCCACCTATTTGTGATCATGATCATGCTATTCATTTGATTCCAGGAAGTGTTCCCCCAAACATCAAGCCTTACAGATATCCATATGCCCAAAAGAGTGAAATTGAATGCATGGTTGCAGATATGCTAGAGGTTGGCATAATTCAACCTAGTCAAAGTTCTTTCTCTGCTCGTGGTATTAGTACACAAGAAGGTTGGATCATGGCACATGTGTCCAGATTATAGGGATCTCAACAAGCTTACTATTAAAAATAAATTTCCAATTCCTGTCATTGATGAATTATTGGATGAATTACATGGAGCAATTTACTTCACCAAGTTGGATCTTCATTCAGGATATCATAAAATCAAAATGAAGACTGAAGACATTCCAAAACCATAATTTAGAACTCATGATGGTCATTATGAATTTTTAGTCATGCCTTTTGGCCTTACCAACGCACCTTCTACATTTCAAGGTTTGATGAATTCCATTTTCAAACCCTTCCTTGGAAAATTTGTGTTAGTATTTTTTGATGATATAATTATCTACAACAAGTCTTGGAAGGATCTTGTTCAACATGTTGACAGGGTGCTCAAACTATTGGAGGAGAAACAATTATATGAAAAAATCTCCAGATGTTTTTTTGAAGTACAAGAGGTGGAATATTTGGGTCATAATGCATCTCATGAAGGTGTTAAGGTAGACCCTAGCAAAATTAAATCCATTATGGAATGGAAAATTCCCACATCCATAAAGCATTTGCAAGGATTCAAGAATTATGGGATAATATTATCACCTCTAACAACATTACTAAAAAAGATGCATTTTCTTGGACTCCAAAAGCAACGAAGGCCTTTGAACATCTTAAATAGGCAATGTGCCAATAACCATTCTTAACTACGCCAGACTTCACAAAAACCTTTATTTTGGAATGTGATTCCTCAGGAAATGGAATTGGTGTTGTTTTAATGCAAGAAGAAAGACCCATTTCTTTCGAAAGTCGTCCAATCAAAGGA
Organism: Pinus tabuliformis; assembly: GCA_031772625.1. NCBI lineage: Eukaryota > Viridiplantae > Streptophyta > Pinopsida > Pinales > Pinaceae > Pinus > Pinus tabuliformis. Next base: position 1,401,502,175 of record CM062818.1, on the reverse strand, counting down.
AAGTATTTACAAAAAGCTATTTATGAGAAGGAAATGTTGGTAATACTACATGCACTTAAGAAATTGAGACCTTACCAAATGGGAAGACACTTCAAGGTAAAAACAGATAATGATAGTCTTAAATACTTTTTAGAGAAATAATTATCTTCAGAAGAACAACAAAAATGGGTCACAAAGATGTTGAGTTATGACTTTGAAATCATCTACAAAAAGGGGAAGCAAAATGTTGTTGCAGATGCACTCTCAAGAAAGGATGAGGATGTGGAAGCATTATTTTGTGCCATTTCTATTGTTCAACTAGATTGGATAAACAAAGAAAGGGATGAATGGAAGAATGAAGAAGAAGTGTGGGCACTCATTCAAAATTTGCAGCAAGATCCCAGTACATCTGATACATTTAATTGGAAAAATGATTCGTTATGGTACAAAGATTTCTTATACCTCTGTAAGAATTCCCAACTCAAACAAAAGATTCTTCGGGAATTGCACACCTCTCCCTTCGGAGGGCATTCAGGATTTTCAAAAACTTACCACATGATTAAGAAAGCTTTTTTTTGGGATGGCCTTAAATCCGAGATTCAAAATTTTGAGGCAGAATTTTTGGTTTTCCAACAAAATAAAGTTCAGACAATTAAGACCCCAAGATTGTTACAACCTTTATCCATTCCAAGTCAACTTTGGGAGGAGGTTTCAATGGATTTTATCACAGGTTTACCCAAGTCCGAAGGAAAGAGTGTCATCATGGTGGTAGTTGATAGAAATACCAAGTATGCACACTTTTGTACATCATCTCATCTATTTAAAGCCAATACGGTTGCTACTACATTTATGGAAACAATTCAAAAGCTACATAGAAACCCAAATATTATTGTAAGTGACAAAGATCCCATTTTCACTGGAATTTTTTAGACAACATTATTTTCTTTTCTAGGTACTCAGTTAGCTCATATCTCATCTTATCATCCTCAATTTGATGGGAAAACTGAGATAGTGAACAAATGTTTGGAAGGATATCTTCGTTGCTTTGTAACTGATAAACAGACACAATGGGTCAAGTGGTTTCCTCTGGCTGAATGGTGGTATAACACTTCCTTCCATACTGCAACAAAAATGACTACATTTATGGAACTTTATGGATATCATCCATTGTCCATCACATCATCCTTAAAATAAAATTCTAAGGTTCAAGTAGTGGAAGATCACATCGAGCATCAACAAAAAGTTATAAAACTCTTAAAGGATAACCTCACTTTGGTGCAGAATAGAATGAAACAACAGGCAAATCAACATCATAGCGAAAGAAGTTTTGATGTAGGTGACTGGGTATTTCTACGACTACAACCATAGAAACAAATGACCCTCAAGCAAGCTAAGTAGGATAATAAATTATCACAAAATTATTATGGTCCGTACAAGGTGTTACAAAATATTGACACTATGGCATACAAATTGGAGCTTCCTGCATCTTCCTGAGTGCACCCAATTTCCCATGTTTCATGTTTAAAGAAGGTTATAGGTGAGAAGATCCCAGTTCAAACAATATTATCAGAACTTGACAAGGAATGAAAAATCATATTGGAATCTGAAGCAGTCACAAAAACAAGAAATCGATAGCTACGAAATCAATCAATTTTAGAGTATATCATCAAGTGGAAGGACTTACCTGCTAAAGATTCCACATGAGAGGATGAGAATTTTATACAGAAGCATCTAGAACTAATCAAGCATTGAGGACAACACTTTTTGAAGGAGAGGGGCCTGTTAGGTCCCTACACTACTAGTGTAACCCCTTATTTTTATTAGTGAAACCCCCTTATTGTATTATTGTGCCCATATAGTCCCCATGTTATTATTGTGCGCCATAGAAGCCCATTATTGTTATTATTGTGACCCTACAATATTATTTTTATGTAGGCTCTGATTGTATTGGGACCCCTTAGACTCCTATATATATAAAGGAGGTCTTCTCATTTGTAGCATCCAAGAATTGTTCATTTGTGTAATGTAAAGGAGGTTCCCCCCTTGAAGAGGCTGATTTTCCAGTTGTTGATTTATATTTTCTTTTATTTTGTGAGTTGGTTGCATAACAATTTCCATCTTCCGATGAGTTGTGATGGAGTGAAGAAAGTGCAATCTTCGTTTCCTGAAATTTCCAGGATCGAGAACCCATTTCAGCACACTACTACCAATTTCAGAATCAAAATGATATATTTGGTTCCAAAATTCCCTCGCTTCTAGTTGCAAAATATCCTTTCGAACTTCCAGAGGAGTTGAGTAAAAAAATGTGGCTACCAATTCCCGGCCAAATAGCCGTCAGTGCCTGGAGGAGGAGCTTCCCAAAGTGCCACCACGGTGGCTAGGAAACCTTTGTCATGGAGCCATTGCCATCGAAAATGTGCCAAGTAAACACATGACCAAGACTCCCCAAAGTGCCACCACTGTGGCTAGGAAACCTTTGTCATGGAGCCATTGCCATCGAAAATGTGCCAAGAAAGCACATGACCAAGACTCAAAACAAGTGATAGAGGATATGAATATGGGACTTTCCAGTCATACATAACCTAGATAAGAAGTTCCACGAGAAGAAATTTTGTAAATTGACCCCCGAAGAGAAATACCATTGAAAAGATAATGCCCCAACGATTTAAGGAATGACAAGAGGCACAATGTTTCAAAATAAAAATTGCCTTCATGCCATTAAAGTAGGCGTAGAAAGGAGTTTTGCTTCCAGACAGAGAAAAACCCTTGAGCCTGAAATAGTGAATACACATAGCTAGATATGCCCACTAAGTCCCAGGAAACTGAAGGACCAGAACTGAACAAAATGTTACTTCTTGGACAAAACAAAGGGTAAGAGAGGGGAAAAGGCTTATTAAAACCAAACCAAGAAAGTTCCTTGAAACAAAACTCCACTAACCAACACTAGCAACGAAAATAAATGCCTGTCAGGTCAGAATTCTTGGAGGTTGCTAAAAAAAAACTGCAACCAGTTCAAAATAAGGCCCTAACCTAGAACTATGTAAAAATAGTACAAAAAACATGTACACCATAGGTGAAACCAAATGTGAGACCAACATAAACTTCTACAAAACATAGTCAAGGAATTTAGGATTACCCAAGTATGCAAGATTGAAGAACTTCGAATAAGAGAGTGAGGTTGACAGAGTGTCGGAAGGCACTTCTTTTCCAATCGAGACACCACTACAACCTAACGAATATTGAAACATAACCATGCATCAACCCACTGCAGCAGGAGAGTGTGAATACCATAAAAACCAAATATCACTAGCCAAGGCCAATGCAGATCTTCTTATAAATAGTGGATTGCGTAAGTACACAAACTTCACAATTTAAACATGGCTCCTCCATTATCCTTAGTTGTAGCTAGGTGTAACACAAACTCTTCAGTTTTACGATCCCAAACCAAAAACAAGAGAGAGGTAACAAATGGACATTCCCTCATTTCCAGTACAAAGGCCTGCAACAACCAATCCTCCATGGGGGTGAATCTCCATGCCTGCACAAGCACAGGGAGGTTTTTTTGTTGAGACGAAAATACAAAGATCAACTTTAAGCTCATGCATGTGACATTTAAGGTGACTGATCCCAGGTTGGTGTCTCCCATGGTGGGAGCTGTCGGTAAGGCACGCGTTGCCCATGCTACGCCATGTGGAGAGTCAAGCTCTGAGGGCTGCCACCTCCCACCCCACACAAAAACCTCACATGCAAATGATTTCCTCTTCTAGAACAAAGTTGCCAGAAAAAAAACACCATGCCAATGATGCCCTCCCATTCCATACTATCATGAGGACTATGGAGCACCCCCATTAGAGAGATGAGGCTCAAGAATATATTTATTGTGTTTTACCTTGAGCAGGACCTCCTCGCAACCTGATCGATTAAGAATTTGAAAGCATGGCACATAAATGGATATGTTTCCACCCGAACTACCCCAATTCGCCAAATCATCCACCACCTTATTCCTGTCCCATCATGTGTGCTTGGTAATCACATAATAAAACTTTCTCAACAATGCTTTGATACAAATTACCATGTATTGTAAGTGTGAGGAGTGAATGGATTTGTCCAACAAATAGCCTACTAATATCTTGTTTACACAATTAATCGCTAACTTGGAGTCCCTGTGGATCGGAAGCAACCAAAATCCTTCCCCAAATGTTATTTGAAGCCCTCTTTCCAGGGCTCTAAATTCTGTTATATTATTTATAGTCGTCCAAAAAGTAAAAGCATACACAGATAGGATCATAATTTTCATCCTTGAAAATTCTGCCTAGTTCAACATCTCAAGAGTTACCCTTTGAGGCCCCATCAAAAATGTGCAATAAAATCCTTAGGAGGTGGAGAGAACAATTTTTCAATAGAGGTTTTCGTGTTACGCGACTTGAGAGGGAAGGTTGAGGGAGATGGATATTTATTATCCAGTTTCTTGAGGATTGAGGTCTCGTATCCGTCAACTGGTTTATCCTGTGTTTCAAAGGGGAGTACCAACACTATCTCTCTGATATTCCTAATTATAATGTCCTGTAAAACTGTAATGAGCCTAAATTTACCTTCAAAGAGTCGTAGATTCCTCTCTTTCCATAAGTTCCATAGTGCAAACCCTAGAGTTAGAAGCCAAGATTTCATTGTAATCATATGCTTGAATTTCCTCCGAAACAATTTACCATCCATGTCTTGAGATAAGCTAGATGAGGTAAGACTTGAAAAATTGTATTAACGAACCCCCACACTTTTATAGTGTAAGAGAATTTGAGTAAAATGTGATCTATTGTTTCCTTATCTTGTTGACAAAATATTATATTGATTTTACTTAAACACATTTTATATTGATATTATTTTTAAACATATTTTGTATTAGTATTATTTTTATAATTAATTAGTTTGGTAAAACTATTAATATTATTTTTATAATTATTTATTTTGGTAAAACCTAAACATGCCATTTAGGAAAATGAAGACCATGTTGAATTTTTTATATTAGTTTAATTCTTTGACTACTTCAAATCTCCTTTCCATATGTTAATAATGTGGTTAGAGAATGACATCATTAATGGTCAAGTGTGTAGTGTGTAATATGCTTGAGATACAAATTATAATTTTTTCATTTTTTCGATAGATTGTAATTAATGATATTCAACATTGTTGGTTTGAATATTTCATATATATATATATATATGGAAATATCAAATAATTTGTTAGAGGCATGAGTATTTATCGGGATTTGAGTGTCTATAGGGAAATGATACAATGAGTAGGGAATAATGAGGGGGCCATGAAGACATTCAATATTCCTAACAATCCTTAGCCACCTTTGTCAGTTTTTTTTTGTGATGGCAACTTAATTTGTGAATTATCCTTTATTTCCCTTGTTGACTTGATAAGCTAATAATTGAATGTAGTTGGTGAAAGTACCACCTTCCACAATTTAATAGGAATGGGAGAAATACCATGAGGAGGGGATTAGTAAAGGAGGTTAAATCATCCTTTATAAGTTTCTCCCTTGGGAAATGCACCCACTATTGAAAAGGGTAAATGCATAAATAATGGGGGAATGGATTAAGGAAAGATCAAAGTGTGGGGATGCATGAGAAATAGAAGAAGTATATATCTATGAGAAAGGGGTGTGCATCAAAAGAAAATATAATATAATTTGTTTGCTAAAAAGGATAATGGAGTTGAGACACAAGCTAAGACGAATGCTATAACAACCCTAGGTTAAAAGTTCATGTAATAAATTTAATAAAGGCAAAATAAGACCAAGGTCATGAGACAAGTATTTCAAGCTAAATGTTGGGAAAAGTATCCTAGTGGGCATCACTTGTTGTTTATTATGGCTAAGGGAAATTGGCAAAGGCTTTGAAAAAGGAAAAGTGGAAATTATTGACATTTATTTATGAAAATAATGGAAAATAGGAGAAAAGGGAGGTGAAAGGTCACAAGTTTCATGTGTGGAGGAAATTGAAAGAAAATAAAGGGAAAATGAAGAAATTAGAGGCATCAATGATAAAAAGGATTATGAGGATTGGTTCATAGCATTTTGTCGGTTTAGTTTTGGAATTGGTTTCAGAAAGGAGAAGAGCACCAAGAGGAGAAATCAAGCAAAGGAAAGCAAACAAGTAAAGGAAGGACAAGGAAAGCAAAGGAAAGAAATGGAAAGCAAGGATTAAAAAAAGGAAAGGTTGGATCAAGCAGCTTCAACAGGAAGACTTGCATGTAACGGGTTGAATGTATGATTCCCTAGCTGGTTTTGGCAGGCATGGTATATCATGTGTGTATTTGGTTCTCTTGTTGTCATTGGCATGGGCTTTTGTCAGGTATGATAGTGGTTTCAACCTTACCTTTCCATTTCTGGATAGTCGTGGTGTATTCATTCTTGGTCGAGCTTTAGATTATTAGAAGGTTTTAGATCCAGGTGAGGTGGTCTGAGGAAAATCCCAATGCTCGTGGTTGGAATGGCTTTCTTCAGGAAGCCCTCAGCATGTGGGTTGAGATAGGAAAAATCCTCAAAAGATGGTGAAGGAATTTTGAAGCATCCAAGCTTGGTTGGTTTTGCGATCTCAGAACTGGTTTAGGGGAGATCACCAAAGTGTGAGGGTGGAGGTGGTTTAACCTCTAGATTCCCTTGGTTGTTTATGGACTGGTTTATCCCATGATATCCCACATTCATGCTTGGAATATGGCATGGGGCCCGGGGGTGATTGGTTGAAACAAAGATTTTTTTCAGCCCACTCTATGGTCAAGTGGTATGTGGAAGTCCCTTACTTGGTTGGCTTTTGCATATGTCAATAAGAGCTAATTTCCTCTTGTATTTCATGAGTAAATGTACTTGTTATTATGTGGCTTTAATGATTGTTCTATTAGTGTTATTTATTTGGTTATATGCTGGTTATAAGCATGGTTCTATGATAGATTGAAGTTATGGCTCTTATCTTTTTTGATTGATAAATGAATGGTTAATGAATGCATGACCTAATAGACATTAGTAGCTATTATGATAGGGAATTAGTCTTTCTTGGTAAACCTCAGATAAGTTTTAGATCCCTATGTTCAAATATGCATTCATGACCTGTATATCTCATGTTCCTCATGTGTTTAACGAAATGTCTGTCATGTTCAGGCTTGGTTTGGTCAAGTTCTTGACTAAGTTTTTATTTAGAGGCCTTGTCATTGTGTCATTTATTATTTTGGAAATTTTCATCAAGTTATGGGCAGTGACATGGAGTCTAGCCCTGAAAATGTGGCACAAATTTTGCAGTAGCAGAAATAATACTGTGAAAAAATAGATTGTAGTCACTCCCTTTTAGAATTATGCATGCCACTGGAGGCTTTAGTCACATGGATGCAAGCTTGTGCATTTGACTCAGAGTTCATATCAGTGAAATAGAAAGTTAACTCAGGGTTTGGCACCTGGAAGGGTGGTTTAGCTTTTGGGGGTCCTGTAGCACCTAAGGGAAGTCAATAAGGTCTTTTTTTTTCCGACTCCATTTTCTAAAGGTTATCTAGGAGGTTGAGTCATGAAATGGTAGCCCTTAGCTCATGTTTAACTCGGAAGATTGGTTAAAGTGGGTAGATATGGGAGGAGGCGTTTACAGAGTGGTATGAGAGAATGGTTCAATACATGGACTAGATGAGCTAGATGCATGTTGTTATGGTTAAGGTTGTTGTATCTACTATATGTCATTATGTTGTTGTTGGTATGCTATGAGGCTGACAATTTTTCCAAGATAAAGCAGGAAATGAAAATCATCAGAGTGAGGATGCAACATTAGTTCCGTGTGTAAGAGGAAATTGTTACACAAGTTTGTATGTGGGTATGAAGGTATGTTGGTTAATGGTTGTTATATACATTATGGTTATTTACATGCCTATAATTCTATTGTTGTTGTGGTTACATGCACGATAGATGTTAGTTGATTAGTGCGGTTAGTTGATTTTTATATGGTAGTAACTTGTTTTTATATGCATTATGGATGTACACATGATGACTATGGTCATTGCAATTAAAATCTTGATGTTATATGTATCATTCTAATCTAGATTGATATGTGCATATGGTTATGGTTATTATATTCAGGTATGAGTCAACATGCTTGTGATATTGTGTCGTACTAATCTGGAATGACTTGTGCAGATGTGATATCATCCCCTGAGATACATTGAGGTATGAGTTTGATTCTGTCATCCCTAATTGTTCTAAGTAAGAGGGTTTTTAATGTGTCGGATCCTAAATGATGTAGTTTTTCCCTCTTAACAGTACACATGAATCTCTCTATTAGATCCTCTAGACTCTCATCTTCTCTTTGATTCATTCTAAAGATTTCTTCTTTAAGATCATGATCTTTATATTTTTCTAGAAATATATTTTGCATATCATTCCATGATCTTATTGAATTAGTACCTAAACTCATGAACCATTTAAGAGCTCTATCCTTCAATGTTGCCGGAAAAAATATCAGTTTTTGAGTTTTTAATAAGTAACCATAAGATCTACAAACAATTTCAAATTCAAAGAGAAAGGTTTCCAGATCGTCTAACCTTAAACCATGAAATTTTGGAAGAAAAGATGGAGGGATGTTCTTCATGTGCACATTACAATCAGTATCTTGAATGGGAAATCCAAGAGGATCTTCCTCATTGTCATCATCTCCATCCATTTCTTCCACATTCTTTGCCATCTTATTCTTCCACCAATAAAAGTGAATGGTGATGTGGCTCTTACGACACCACATGATCAAATGGGGTGGCTGGGTTGGTGTTGGAGAGTTTTTTTGTTTTTATGATTGAACGAAAACACTAATGCAATGCACTTTTCTATTTTTGAAATGAAATATGCCTAATGCAATTATTTTTTGTTTTTGCAAAAAATAAAAAGAAATGAATCAACTAAGGAAGAAAAAAATACATACTTTGACACCTCCCTGACAACGACGCCAAAAAGTGATGAGCCTCGGTATTGCAACAAGAATGTTGCAACTCCCAAGGATACCAACTTTAATTATCAACCTGGGGTTCGTACAAACTTAAGAAGTATCAACACTATATGTGCAACATACAATGTGCCCTTCCTTTTCTGTCATGATGTAATGGAGTGCATGTAATGCAATCAAATCCTAAACTAATTGGAGAAAATGAACTATTCGAAATGGAAACCCTAACCTACCAGAAATAAAGTACAGGGAAAGAAACATATTCTAATTGCATAAAGATCAAGAACTAAATGTAAAATAAACCTAACTCAACCCTATTTATCACATGTGATGATTTAAACTAATTGAGCATGGAATCTGATCTAGGGAGTATTAACTGCTGCATGCATGTGCTAATTAAGAAATAAAAAGAACTAATTTTCTTTATCTTTTCATTTTATAAATGAAAATGCTAATCTTTCCTTATTATTTGGCAGGGGAGAGAGGTGTGGAGAAATACTGGTACAATGGTTTTGATGGCTTGGAGGTCAAGTAGAGGCCTAATTCTAGCTTAAATGATGATTTTTCTCAATTCGGGTTCAAAATAGGCTGCTACAGGATGTCTACAGGATTTACTAGTTCCTACAGGATCCCTTGTGTTATTAAAAGAATAGGCTAAAAGCTTAGGAAGTGGTCTAGATGGTGAAACAGAGCTTGGTAAAGGTGGATAATGAAAGAATAAGACATGGAGGTGGTGGAAACTACCCAGAAATCAAGCAGGGGCTTCAAGATGAGTGGATTTTCTCAATGGAAATGACAATTTTTTCTTATAAAACAAGAATTCGGATTGAGGCTTTAGTGGATTTTGGTGACATGTGTGGATGAGGCTTGGATGAGGTGACCAAGATGAGGTATCCTTGCAATGTATAAGATCCTACAACAACACACATTATTGTCTGCATCTATCCACAAATTCATCTATACATGAGAAATATTTATTAAATAACGGAAAATTACTAGTCTAAAATCAAGAAATTCGAGAACTAGTGAGCTAGTAAATCTATCAAATGCGTAACCTAATCAAGTGAAAATGAAGTGGGGTAAATTTTGTTATTAAATAGAATTTTTTTGATCTAATGCAATTGGAATCAACTTGATTGAAGCTCGTTAGCATGCTCTAAAAAATAACAGAAATTTGTTGTTATTTCCCACAAACGAGTTCCATAAATCTAGATTTGGGAATAAGAAAACTAATCCAAGCAGCCCAATGATTACTATGACCTCCCAAGTATTTTCCAAGGATGAAATTATGTTTTTGAAACTACAACAGAACTTACATTAACCATTTAACCCAATCCTACAATAAGAAACCATTAATACCAAATGCAGAAATAGAAATAAAAAAGAACAAGAGATGCATGTGAATAAGAAGTGAAAAAAATAAAAACAAATAATACAAAAGGGTTCTAAGGCTCCTAGGATGGCCAAGCCCAAGGAAAATCAGAGTACTATGGAAGAGAACAAGATTTAGAAGCTGAACATGATACCAATCTTCATTATTTTCATCAATACAATTACATCCCTGCAAGAAATAACAGTGGAGTTGCAAAAATATGAGTTCTCTCCACAATAAGACTAATAAAAATCTACCCCCAGAGGCAAACTCGACTTGGTACTTATAAAAAATGATTAGGAATCATTCCCCATGAAAGGAGGAAGCTTTCCCCACCAAAATCCCTTGAGTAGTGGATCTAGTTCCCAATACTAGGAATCCACATTAAATGGTCGGGAACACATTCCTAGATTTTTTTCAACATTGGAGCTACACAATCTGTGCCATAATTCCATAATATCTTGTTGATTTATTATTTAATATTGATCCTTCTATAGTAGGGAGTAAGTACCTAAATTATCTCCTGCTCAAAATCTTCATAATCTGCACAATATTCTCATAATATTCCACAAAAATAAATAATATTAGGCACAAATATGCAATTATTCATAAACCTTCATAATGAACATATTAAAGTTAAAAATACATTATCTAATGCAAAAAGAGAGGCTTAATATGCTGAAGGATGGTTAAATGGGCCTTAATTATGTTTAATTTAGAGGCATGTGCCTTAATTTATGTCTAATTTAGAGGCCCATCATACCCCCTACTGAAAGTGTTGCTCATCATTTGAGCAACCTAGTGACCTCATTGTGCCTCATTCATGGCCCTGGTGGCCTCTATCTTGTGCATTCCTCAGTGCTTTCTCTTGAGAATCTTGGCTATAAGTTCCGCAAGGACAAACCCAAAAATATATTTGTGCATAGAAAAATCATTGTTTCTTGAGACCATTAGCTTGCCTTCTTATTTTATTTTGTGGCCTAGATGATTGTCTAATGGCCTTTGAGTTTTCTATGTTGATTAGGTATCCCTTAGGCATTGCCTTTTTTTTGTTGGTTTTAACACCATTTTTTCCTTTCTTCCTTCTTGTAGCAACATTCTATCTTCCTCTAGCAACCATTCCTCCTCTTTCAGACTCTTTGAACTGTATGCGAGTGATGAGAAATGATGTAGAGGATTTGGAGGATGATTCTAGGGCTTAGAGGGAGTAGTGTAGGTTTGTGGAAATGGAGAGGATGCTTTGTTTGTTTCTTTTCAAGAAAATTTTAGGGTGCGATAAAGTGTAGGGTTTGTTCTTGAAATTATGAAATGGGATGGATGAATGATGGATAGATAATGAATATGAAGTGGATGGAGGGCTTGGAGTGCTGTGGTGACTTGAACTTTGCAAAAATTTCTTCTTTTAACTGTTGTCCCCATTCCTTGAAATCATCACCCTTCATAATTTGACTTTTCCACATTTCATGGGTGAATGAGTGAGCTGAAATTACCGAGTTGAAGGTGGCCAACATTGCTGACCCATCCTTAGGTTATAAAACCTCATATATCATGCATTGACAACAAATTTGTAACTATAATGTGCTCAAGAGAGGAGGTTAAGAATATTGCATACATGTACCTACCTGATGGTTGTTGGAGAGACATGCATGTTGCTGTTGGGTTGATTTTGTTGTGCTGCTAATGACTCAGGTACATCTTCTTGACTTCTTTTTTCTTTTTTGTTGATCCATTTTGTTGATGGGTTGTCTTCTTGTTGATGTGCAGGTGTTGGGGGACCTATATAAACCTTCCCTAAAGAATACCTGACCTTTTGACCCATTTCTCCATCATATTTCCTCTTGTAGCTTCTTCTTGGCCTTCCTATAGAGATCCTATAGTAATTCAAGACAACCTCTTATAGCAGACTTGTTTTTTCCATATCTCCCAAATGGTAGAATGGATTGACTTGAAATTTTCTGAGCATGTTTCCATCATTATTATTCACCTCCCCATAAAACAAGCTTTACCAATAGATGCATGAATCTCGAGAAAAACTAAAAATGACTGACGATGATGGAGACCAATTTCTTGGAAACTGTGCACTGGAATTTACTAAAATTTCTTGGGCATGTTACCATCATCCATATGCATCTCCGTGTTACGACTTTTTAAATGGATGCACGAATATCGAGAAAATTAAAAAATGGTCGTAGTTGATGGAGGTTGATTTCTCAAAAATTTTGCACTGGAATTTGCTGACATTACTTGAACATGTTACCATCATCCATATGCATCTCCCCCTAAAGCAGCTTGGCAAATGGATGCATGCTTTGCAAGATATGGAAAAAATAATTTTTTTCTCTATGTATTTCTATTTCCTATAGAAAAACAAAACATTCCTATAGTTTTTTAGTACAACAGGGAAAATGAGAGGTGGAAGCTTGGAAATGATGATTGGATCATGGAAATAGATGAGGGTGATGGATTTGCATGGCCTTGGTCATATTGGAGCATTTGAGCAAAGGAGGGGAAAGTCAAATTTGACTTCTTTTGACTAAGTTTGACCTATTTTTTATTTTGTTGATGTTGTTAGAGTCGGTCTGGTCAGCCCTCCGTCAGAGATCAAAACTCTTTGTGCATTTCAATTTTAGGTGTCCCGCTCCATTCACTCAGCTGCATTTCGCTAGGGGCATGCCATGATCTGACGAAGAAAGTTGTGCTAATCATTTTCCCTCATGTCTAGCTCCTGCTGGCTCAGGTCTTTTGTCAACAATCACCAAAGTCCATGACAGTCAAGGTCTGGTCCTTTACAGGACAGAGTCATTTTCTATGTTTGGGTCTAGGAATTCATCAATTTGGTCTTTGAAACATGTCCATTAAAGACATGCAGACTAGAGGGAGGCCTTACACAGATATCGTTCAGAAAGCTTCATCATCACCTGGATAGACTTCGACTCTTCTTCAAAACTCCATTTTGAAGAAAAGTCAAACAAGGTCATTTATGACAAAATTTTCCAAAAAAAAAAAATCACCAGTTGGCTTTTCATATTCAGTTATGATTTCCGTGGCCAAATGCTCTGTCATACAGTCCCTGCAAAGATGTGCCGAAAATTTCATCTTTTGAGCCAAAATGTCAAAGGAAAAATGAAAATCAGTGTGTTCTAAAGTCAATGAAAAAGTGCAAAACACAACATTAGAAAAATGGGTTTTCAAGGAAGAAAAAATTAAACTCATCTCTTCCAGGCCTATATATACTTGTTTTTGCCCAAATCAAAGGCATTGTGCTCTTGCAAGACTTGGAGAAAGCATTTCAAAGGTGTGAGTGTGAGGTTGGAGAGTTTGAGTGAGCTGAAGCAGGTTTTGGGAGGGCGCAATGCATATACCCAGGGGCGCGGTGCACTCACCGGGTGCGACGCACACGCAGCCAGCCCGTCGTTGAAGGATTACACAGGCGCAGCGCACACAGTCCAACGGCCAAGAAACAGTGCCAAACCACTTCAAACTTTGGTGAAGGCTATCAAATTGAGAGGTAAGCCTTATGACATCACCTACTCATCAAATTTTGTCAAGGATATGGTGTTTGTGAAGAGGTCGAATGTCACCCAAAATGCATAATGTCAACCATGAGAAAATCACCAAGAAAACAAGGGCTGGGGTTGTAAATTTGTGTTGATATTGTCAAGGTTTCACTCCACTCACCTATTCCCCTCACCTATCATTTTTTCCCCATCCTTCCTTGTCATTTTTCCTAAACCCTTGCCCTAAGTCACTACCAAACCCTCTCCCTATTCCTCCATTGTTTGGTTAATGCAAAATCACCATAGGACCAGCTTATTGGGCAAGCAAAGCTGTGGAAGAGGGGTGCATGGTCAAAGGGTTAAAGAGTCAAACAATTAGGAAGAAATTTGGGTTTTTTCATAGTGTGCGGTGCACAGACCAAGGAGCGTGGCAAACTCATTGTGCGCAGTGCACACAGGGCCCGTCCACTATGTAAATACAACACTGGCGTGACGCATACCCGGCACATGGCGCACAGAGATATAAAGCCCAAAAACTATCCAATCTGCCTAAAAAATTTTGGATGCTCACCAAATTTGAAAGGTAGGCCACCTACCTCCATTCTTGCATCAAAACTTGAAAGGGATAGCATGGTGGTACGGGTATAAATCAAGTGCAAACATTTTTATAAAGCCAACAAAAGAGAAACAAAGAAATCATGATCCTAGGGTTTATGCTACAGTGACAAGGCTACCAATATGTTTCAAACCCTACCCCATCAACCCTATACCCAAACTACTTCCAAATCCCTAATGAATCTCTCCCTTTAAACCCCTATTCCTATTTCATCATTCCCCTCCTAATACTCCCCGTTTTATTGTCCCCTTGGCGGCAGATTCTTAGAGCAGCTACCAGCTTCATTGGAATTCAAGGGCAACATAGAACTCAGGGTACAAACAGTAGTAATGGCATCCGAAGTTTCATCAGAGTATGAGGAGGAGACCCACAGTGACACAGCTTCAGGAGAAAGGGCCCAAAGGAGACATCATCGGAGTGGCAGACATCTTAGGGACGAGCCAAACACTCTCACCGAGTTGTAGGCATGCCCTCTTGCTATGTCTTGTTTCCAGCACTTAGCATGTTTCGAATTTTGTCAGAGGGTGGCAAATGTCAGAGTTCATCATGAGTTGGCCCGACTTTTTGCACTTCACCTACATGGAGGACAGTCTATCTTGGCTGGGGTCACTTTCACATTGACACCCGAGACCATATCAGTGGCAACAGGCATACCAAACATTGGAGAGCAGTGGCATAAGAAAAAGAAGGTAGAGAGGCATCATTATGAGCCTTACATCAAATACAGTTGTTTGAGCCACCTCACGAGAGTTTTTCCATTCAGATTTCTGAAAGATGAGTATGCCCCGCTCATGAAATTGATCATGAAGTACTTCAGTTGCGAGGGGAGGTTTTCTCGCCTTTATGCCTATCACATCAGGTTGCTCATGCACTTTACCAGGGTGCGGATGATGAACCTCCAATTTTTCATCTGTGGGAACATAGAGAGGTTGATAAATTTCATGCAGCATAAGACCCCTCGACAGCAGCTCAACAATATGTATCACTTTGCCCTTATCCCAATTTTGGTAGACCATCAGTTGGGATTGCAGGGTATTGCTTGGGAGGACTTCATCTCCTGTGACTTCTTCAGCGCTCCACAGGTGGTTTCAGAGGCAGAGCATGAGGTAGGGGGCCCATCTCATCAGTATGAGCGACATGAGACTGCCACTATGCCAGTATACATCACCTATCAGAAAGGCAGTAGACCCTTATTTGCAGTAGCAAAGCGAGTGTTATCTCCACCCGGGGTGGAAGGGGCCTCGCTTCCGACATCAGCATCATAGGAGCAGGGTAAGGGTAAGGAGCCAGTGTAGGAGGAAGGGCCATCAGGTGAGCGAGAGACCGAGTTTGTTCTCCTCTAGGATGATGAGACAGATGCAGAACCAACAAATGAGGAGCTCACAGAGATCATCCAGGAGCAGCAGTCAGTGATTGACTCCTTGTCCCTTGACTTGGAGAGGGCCAAATGGAACATGAACTACCTGGAGCGGAGAAACAAACATCTTGAGGACCAATAGACGATCATGGAGCTGCAGAACATCCGTGAGCATCGCCAAGCTGCTCAAAGAAGAAGGGTTGCGCTCACATCTTTGGAGCAAGCAATCAATGAGGATCGGGAGGCCAACCTTGAGAGGGTCAACATGCATTTGGAGAGGCTGCTGGACAAAGCCAACCAGGACCTTGCTCTATTGAGACATATGGCTTTCCGTTACAGGGTGCGAAACATGAGTGCACAAGGCCGAATAAGGAACTTGAAAGCAAAATTGAGGAAAGCAACAAGAAGGGCAAAATGGTCAAAAGAGCAAGATCGGCTTCGAATCTTGGCTGAGGCTTCCTTGGCCCATCATAGCACCCCATAGAGATCCTCCAGCCCAAATTTCAAAAAAATTGGGGAAATTTTGGTCACTTGGTAATTTTTTGGGTAAAAAACAGGGATTTTCTCCCTGTGCGCTGCGCCACTGGCGCGACGCTAAAATTATAGGGCTCCAATTGAGAAATGGCTTGCAGATTTGGATTCAGCATGGAAAATTACGACTACTGGTGTCCGGGCAAGAGATTTGGGCAAGATCTGGGTCTCCTAAAGGTCAAAAAACACCCAAAAATGGCCTCTCTGCCACTTTTTTGACACACAAAAAGCAGTCTTGGGAGAATGGAGATTTGGAGGGGAAAATGAGCACCAAATTTGAAAATTCTAGTTGGGTTAGAAAGTAGACAGGACAAGATTTCCAGAAAGCCCACTTGGGCACATTTTGGACACCTACAAGTGCCCCAAAACAGGTCCCAAAGTAGCGTGACACATAGAAAAAATGGCGCGGCGCACAGAGGAAAAAATTGCCAATTTGCTTCCGTTTCGCGAAATTTCGGTTCGCGACTTCTCCAAGTGGGCCCGCTCATCTACACTTCGGTTTTTTGGCACCAAAGGCAGCATTTAAAGAGTTTTTTCTCCAGATTGGCTTCTATCCAAGTGGCGAAGGAAGGCAAACGATCACCCCAAGCCAAATGTCATGTTTGTAGCACTGCACCTGTAGCTAATGGTTGGCTCTCCATCTCCATTTTGTAATGATTCGAGTAACTCCCCAACCCTTGGGCATTCTATCTCTTCCTCACACATTCTACATATTGCATGCAAGTTATTTGCAAAGGGTTGGTTGGCTTGTAACTTCTAGGAGACTGTGGGAAAGAAACTTTGTTTCTTCACTGTGTATTTTTGATAGAGAATTAATGAAAGGAAGCGGCTCTGTTTCATGAGATTCTTGTGGTTGTGGGTGTAGCAAATGTGTCCCTTATGTTTTCATATGTATTTCGTTATGTTTCATAATTCGATTCATGTTCATTTCCAGTGAAATTTTCTGAGTGAGATTAGGTAGAATTCAATTTTATTGCTCTGCCTGTGGGAAAATTTCATGTTTCAGTGTTATTCTTCTGTTTAAAAGGATTCCTGTCACTATGCCCTTTTCACTTTCTTCAGCAATCTATTCATGCCGCGGTACCTCAAACTAAATTGTTACATTTTCTGCCTACCTTGCCTCACGGAATAATCTGTGCCTTTGTATTAAATTCTTTGTCCTTTGCTGAGCGCCGGTCCCATAACATCCCAGAAGCTCGGTCATTTCATAAAATTGTTTCTAGAATCCCTATTCACTTACTAGCCTAAGGTAAACATTGCATTGTAAGTCATCTCAGACCATTTTTGATCATCTATTCACTGAGAGTGACTCGGAGAGAGCCCTCTCCTGCTCTGGTAGGGCTAGCTACCAGACTGAGCGTGGTTTGTGGTTACCCTGATTTTGCCTTCCTTCAGCCTAAGGCAGATTTAGGTGCTAACATAGTGGCGACTCCATTGGGGACTAAGTTGAAATCGAATCCCCTTGTTTCATAATAATTCTAAGCTTCCGGATGATGAGCTTAGGATTGGAAAGGTTGAGTAAGTTGGTTGTGTCCAGTGATTTTTCTCAATATCACGCTGGCTTCGAGACGATATACCAGAGCCAATCCAGACCCAGATCCTCCTCATATTTACGAAAACCCCAATTTGATCCCAAGACTCCTTCGTCAAGAATGTTGGAAATAATACTGAGAGGGGGGGCTGAATCAGTATTATCAAGCCAAATATTTCCCTTTTTAAATTCCAGATGATATATGCTACTTCAGTTAATACAACCCGCGTATATACGCAATTACAGATAAAGAAACCCGCGTATATAAATCAGATTTATAATATGAATTATCTTTCAGATGTCAGTTATTAATCTGTGATTCAGATGCATATAAGCAGTACCAGAAACAGTGAAACAGAGCAGAAGACAGTCACACACAAGAACACAAGATATAAGGAGGAAACCCAATGTGGGTGAAAACCCCCTGCTACAATTCGTCTCTATCTTCTTTTTAATTAGAAACTTCTCTTTACAATGTCTTGTACTGGAGCAGACTTTACCAGTACGCAGGCTGCAACCTGCAGAGAGCTACAACTCTCTCTCGTTTTCCAGCTTCCCTGGAAGGGAGCTCCAACCCCCTTAGTTCTTGTACTAGCTTGAGATACTAGTACGCAGGCTTCTACCTGCAGAAGGCTGCAACCTTCTCTTTGCTTTCAGGGACCTTGTTTCATTAATTTTCAGACTAGATCCACAAGTAACATCAATCAAACATCAAGAATTTCTGCATAACCCAAACTCCTTTTCACCAATCAAAAGCTGAAACAACTAAGCACTCCTCTGACCACTGAACCCAGAACACAGTAACTGTAATCAAACACCAATCCTGAACCCAGAACACTGCAGCAATAAAACAAAAGCAGCTAGAACATAAAGCAGGACATATACGCTACTTCACTGTTCATCAACCTGCGAGTATACGCTTCTGTACCATAACCAACCTGCGTATACGCGCCTTTCATTCACAAAAAATGCATATATACGCACCTTCAATTCACTGAACCTGCGTACAGATCTATAAAGGATAATTTATTCTTTTAAGCATTCAGACATTAGTTAACCCAGATTTATAGATCAAGAGTGCGCCGCATATAACAGATCAAAATCATATAGAGATACCAATGTTCAAGCCTTGAGATTTAGATCCGTCAATAGTCCTTATCCTTCTTGCGCTCAGGTTCCACCTTCATTCAGATCTAGATCTGCTCCATAACCCAATCACCCGTATTCCAGATCTATCACAATATCAAATATTCAATAATTCAGATGATTCCTTTTCACATGATCTCCTTCCTCTTTTATAGTTATAGGCCTTGCACAATACCACAGGCCAAAACCATAATAATCCAATACCAAAGGCCAAAAACCTGGGTTCAACTCCTTTGCCGAGATACCATGGTCCACAACCAAAGGTTCAAATTCCAAGGACTAACAACCACGGACCAAAAATAAGTTTCCCATCATGTACGCGCTTTTATGTGCATAAAAGTGCGTGTATACGCATACGCGACTTCGGAACGTATAAACCGCGTGTATACGCGACTTCGGCAAGGTGTACCTGCGTATACAAGATTTCCTTCATTCTGAGCACTTGAACTGAGATTTGTCACCAAAGTGAGTTTCCATCAAGGACAACACCTGTACCATAGCGCTACATCTGTGCCAAAATGCCAAAAATCTCCCCCTTTGGACTTGATGGCAACCCCAAGATCCTCAAAGTCATTCTCCCCCTTTGTCATCAAGGGCAAAGGGCTGTGCTCCCCCTGAGTACATGCTGATATCTCTGCTCTGTTGTGCTGAACATGCTCCCCCTGACTGTAGGCAAGATCTACAAAAAGATGTTCTTCAAGAAGAACCATGGCTTTTACATCATAAAAGACCTTCCTATCCAAAAAGACTCGATACATACAACCATCACCCAACCAAGTGGGGATACATCAGAAATTTACATATGACAACAGATCACAATCATCCCAGGCATAGTGGGGAAACCAAAATAGGCCGTTACATGACCTTGATAAGAAAATATAGAGACGAAATATCAAGACTTATGACCTATAACTACTATCAGCAGCATCTGACAATCACTGTACTTATCAGCAATCATGTTCACCTTCTGACCTTCTTTCTACAGCTGATCCACCTGAGCTAAAACAACTTGAGTACTAGGTCCAAGAGCTTCTAAGGTAATGCCAACAATGTATTTTTAGAAGATTATCTGCTCCCCCTGAATCTGTTCCTGATGGTCTCTGACAGACCCATCTCAGACTCTCTCCAACCAGAGTCTACCCTTGCTGATTTGCTTCAGAATTCCACATACGCGACTGCACCTGAATGAATCGACATATGTACGCGGATACCCTTCATCCAACTCGTGTATACCAACTTTTCTTGGAACAGACAAGCTTCAACAGCAGGATGAAGCATCAACGGCTCCCAGCTTCTGTCTGAGATATTCAAAAGTTTCCCTGGGCAGTGGTTTGGTGAATATATCAGCAACTTGTTCCTTAAAAGGAACATACTCCAATTTGACCTTTTGTTCCAACACTTGTTCCCGGAGAAAGTGATACTTGATCGGTATGTGCTTGGTTTTTGAATGCATGACTGGGTTCTTTGAAATGCTTATTGCACTTGTATTATCACATAAGATAGAGACAGGTGGATTACAAGTGATTTGAAAGTCCTGCAAGGTTTGCATCATCCAAAGGAGTTGTGTGCAACAGGATGCAGCAGCCACATATTCCGCTTCAGCTGTAGATAAAGCAATCGAACTCTGTTTCTTGCTGAACCAAGATACTAATCTGGAACCCATAAAGAATGCACCGCCACTTGTGCTCTTCCTGTCATCCACGCTTCCGGCCCAATCTGCATCTGTGTAAGCATGAAGAGTGAGATCTGTATCTCTAGGATACCATAGGCCATAGTTTTGAGTTCCTTGAAGGTATTTGAAGATTCTTTTGACTGCCTGAAGATGAGTTTCCTTTGGGTTGGCTTGAAACCTTCCAACTATTCCCACTACATGCATAATATCTGGTCGTGTACCTGTCAAATAAAGCAAACTCCCAATCATGGATCTATAGGTTGGTTGATGCACTGCTGTTGATTCATCATTTGCACTAAGGCTGCATCCCGTAACCATGGGGTTACATACTGGTTTCGAATCTTCCATGCCATACTTCTTCAAGATCTGCTTGAGGTACTTGGTTTGAGACAAGAAAATACCGCCTTCATTTTGTTGGATTTGCAATCCAAGAAAATATGTCAATTCTCCAAGTAATGACATTTCGAATTCTTTCTGCATCACCAAGGCAAAACTTTGACTCATAGCTTCTTCATTGCTCCCAAAGATAATATCATCTACATACACAACAAGTATTAGCAATTTGTTATTTTCAATTTTTATATATAGATTGCTATCTGCTGATCCTTTTGAAAATCCTTGTTGATGAAGGTATTTGTCCAACCGATAGTACCAAGCCCTTGGAGCTTGTTTAAGCCCATAGAGAGCCTTTTTAAGTTTGCATACAAGATTTGGATCATTTCCAAGGATAAAGCCATCTGGTTGCTCAATGTACACTTCTTCTTCTAAGTCTCCATTCAAAAAGGCTGACTTCACGTCCATTTGAAATACTTTGAATTTTTGAAAGCTAGAGAGGGCAAGGAACATTCTGATGGCCTCAAGTCTAGCAACAGGAGCAAAAGTTTCTTCAAAGTCTATTCCTTCCTGTTGAGCATATCCTTTGCAAACAAGCCTGGCCTTGTTTCTAATAACTTCCCCATTTTCATTCAACTTGTTCTTGAAGATCCATTTTGTTCCTATGACATTCTTGTCTTTTGGTCTAGGAACCAACTCCCAAGTGCTGTTCTTTTCGATCTGCTCAAGCTCTTCATCCATTGCTTTGACCCAATACTCATCCTTGCATGCTTCTTTTACATTTTGCGGTTCAGTGGAAGAGAGCAATGCCAAATAGCTTGAAGCTTCTGCAACTGTTCTTCTTGTTTGTACACCTGCTTCTTTCTGTCCCACAATCTGAGATTCTGGATGATTCTTCTGAACATATCTGGATGGAGTCTTCTCTTCTATTCTTGTCTGCTCCTCTGGTTCTTCTTGAGGTTCTTCTTCTTCATCATTCTGTCTTTGAGGGTAGCCTTCATCTTCTTCGGTGTCTTCATGATGTACTTGCCTAGGAATGTATCCCTTCTCATCAACCACAACATCAATGCTGTCAACAATTCTGCCAAGTCTTTTATTGTAGCACTTGTATGCTTTGCTATGTGGAGAGTAACCAAGAAGAATGCCTTCATCTGCTCTAGGTTCAAGTTTGCCAAGCTACTCATCAGTATTCTTAATATAGCATTTGCTCCCAAAGATTTTGAAGTGTTTTACCGAAGGAGTCTTACCACTCTAGAGCTCATGAGGAGTTTGAGTGTTGTTCACCCGGACATTTGTTTTGTTGAGAATAACAACCGCAGCATGTGCAGCTTCACCCCAGAAAGTTGCGGGAGTTCCTGACTCATCAAGCATAGCACGAGCCATTTGTTGGACTGTTCTGTTCATTCTTTCCACAACTCCATTTTGCTGAGGAGTTCTAGCTGTAGAGAATTCTCTTCTTATCCCATGTTCTTCACAGAAATCGAAAAATTCATTTGATGTAAACTCCCCACCTCTGTCGGATCAGAGGCACTTAATTTTGTGACCTGATTCATTTTCAACCAAGGCTTTGAAGGATTTGAATTTTTTGAATGCTTCATCTTTGTGCTTCATAAGTCCTAACCAGACAAACCTGGAGAAATCGTCAATGAATAATATCAAGTATTATTCTCCTCGAGGTGTTCTTTTCCTGAATGGACCGCATGTATCTGTATGTACTAGCTCAAGAGGCATGCTAGCTGATCCTTCCTTCTCTGGAAAGTTAGTTCTGGTTTGTTTTCCAAACTGACATGATTTGCATATGGTGTTGTCAGGAATTTTGATATCTGGAAGATCGCGAACTGCCTGATATTTGCATGCTTTCCTTATTTGTGAAAAGCTTAGATGCCCCAACCTCCGATGCCATAACCAGTGCTCATCATCCTTGCTCAGATAGCATTGTTGTTGTCCTTCTTCAAATATGTACAGATTATTTGGAGTTATTTTGCCTTTGATCACTGTTTTACCTGTATCAAGATCACGAACAAGACATCCATTTGATCTAAATATCACCTCGGTTCTTTGATCACACATCTGGCTGACACTTAGAAGATTATGCTTCAATCCATCAACATACAAAACATTTCCAGCCTTGACCTTTTCTTTTAACTGAGCAATGCCTTTTCCTTTTATAGTTGCAGGAGTATCATTTCCAAAAGAAACTTTCTTTCCTTTTTCTAGAGCAGAATATGACTCAAGTTTTTCTTTATCACCTGTCATATGCTTCAAACATCCACTGTCAATGTACCATAGATTTTCCTGTCCCTCTGCATAAAATGCTATCCCACATCTTTCTGTTTGTGGTTCCTTTATTCTCCATGTTTTGGTGCTTGAGGCTTGTTCCTTTTTCTGTTGAAACCTGCTCCTGCATTCAGAATCTTCATGACCAAATTTATTGCAAATAGAACATTCAACTTCATTTTCAAGAGCCGAAAAGTTGTTATAGGTCCTTTTTGTAATCCCGGTCATACTTCTTTGTTTTTGAGCTTCTCTAGTCATGATTGTTTTATATGCAACACATTGAGCTGCTTTGTGACCAAAGTTATGACAAGAGAAACATTGTCCATTGAAGAAACTTCTGCGGTTATCAAATCTACCGGCCAAGTGATTGTAATCTCTATTGTCATTCATTCTTGAACCAAATTGAGAAGATTTTACCTGTGGCTGGTTGTAGCTTTTTTTCACTCTTAAGACGGATTGCCCCTGATAGTCTTTGTTTGAAATTCGTCCCTGCTTTACCTAATAGTCTCCATTGTGCTTTTGCTCATTCCTTTTTGCTGCATCAAGATAACTTTTTGAAGTGGATTCTTGAGAAGTTTCTCCATTATAGCTCAGACCTGTCTTGTTTAGAGGAGAACGTTGTATATTGATAATCTCATCCAGAGTTTCAGATCCTTTGACAAACTTAAGATTAATAGCTTTTGTTTTCTCAATCTCTTTTCTAAGAGCAACAATTTCACCTTCTAATTTTTCAAGATGTTTTTCCTTTTCATCAATTTGAAATTGTAGAGTATCAATGATCATATTCTTTTCTTCTATACGTCTCTTGAGTCTAGTAATTTCTTCAAAAAGGTTATCCACATCTATAGCATCCATATAATCATCATCTTCAAATGCCATTAACAGTTTATATTCATTACCTTGTTCATCTTCATCACTATTTGATAGACCATCACTATCATCACGAGTGTAGTAGCTTTTCTTATTTGCACCCTGTTTCTTGTTCCATCTAGCAGGTCCTTTCCTTTATCCTTATAAGGACATTTTGCAGCATAATGACCTTCTCTTCCACAAGCAAAGCATTTAAAAGGTAACTTACCTCTGAACCTTCTAGAACCCCTTTGAAGATTTCTGACAAAATTTGATTCTTCTTCTTCTTCTTCTGGTACGTGACTTGCCTCATAATAATCTCCTTTGCCTGAAGCCTTGAAAGCAGCTTCTCTTCTATCTGATGGACCTCCCTTTCTCATTTCATAAGCAGTTAGAATTCCGTGTAGCTGAGACATAGTAAGAATTCGTAGATTTTCCTTTTCTTCTATTGCAGACACTTTAGATTCAAACTTGGGGGACAATGATCTTAGAACTTTTTCAACCACAATAGCCTCTTTTATTTCTTCACCCAAGTTTTTCATGCAATTAACAATCTCATCTACCCGAAGGAAATAGTTAGCCACACTTTCATCATTATACATTCTGAGATTCTCATATTGAATTCTGAGGGTTTGAAGTTTAGCACGCTTTACCTGTTCATCTCCTTCGTAGCTCAAGACAATCTTGTCCCATATTTCTTTTGCAGATTTATACTGCATAACCTTCACAAATTCTGTTTGAGATAAGCATCCTAGCAGAGTATTGACTGCTTTAGCATTTGTTTCATATTTCTTCTTCTCGGCCGCATCTGTAGGAGTAGCTGAAGGAAAAGTGTAGCCTGTATCTATGATATCCCAAACTTCTGTACCAAGAGATTGAAGATAGGCAGTAACTCTTACCTTCCAATAATTGAAGTTTGTCCCATCAAAAATTGGAGGCCTGATTGATGCTTCCCTCTCGTAGTTTCTCATGATGAATGATCTTCCTTCAAGCGATCAAGCTTCTCTGAAGGACCTGCTCTGATACCAATTGTTGGAAATAATACTGAGAGGGGGGGGGTGAATCAGTATTATCAAGCCAAATATTTCCCTTTTTAAATTCCAGATGATATACGCTACTTCAGTTAATACAACCCGCGTATATAAATCAGATTTATAATATGAATTATCTTTCAGATGTCAGTTATTAATCTGTGATTCAGATGCATATAAGCAGTACCAGAAATAGTGAAACAGAGCAGAAGACAGTCACACACAAGAACACGAGATATAAGGAGGAAACCCAATGTGGGTGAAAACCCCCTGCTGCAATTCGTCTCTATCTTCTTTTTAATTAGAAACTTCTCTTTACAATGTCTTGTACTGGAGCAGACTTTACCAGTACGCAGGCTGCAACCTGCAGAGAGCTACAACTCTCTCTCGTTTTCTAGCTTCCCTGGAAGGGAGCTCCAACCCCCTTAGTTCTTGTACTAGCTTGAGATACTAGTACGCAGGCTTCTACCTGCAGAAGGCTGCAACCTTCTCTTTGCTTTCAGGGACCTTGTTTCATTAATTTTCAGACTAGATCCACAAGTAACATCAATCAAACATCAAGAATTTCTGCATAACCCAAACTCCTTTTCACCAATCAAAAGCTGAAACAACTAAGCACTCGTCTGACCACTGAACCCAGAACACAGTAACTGTAATCAAACACCAATCCTAAACCCAGAACACTGCAGCAATAAAACAGAAGCAGCTAGAACATAAATCAGGACATATACGCTACTTCATTGTTCATCAACCTGCGAGTATACGCTTCTGTACCATAACCAACCTGCGTATACGCGCCTTTCATTCACAGAAAACGCGTATATACGCACCTTCAATTCACTGAACCTGCGTACAGATCTATAAAGGATAATTTATTCTTTTAAGCATTCAGACATTAGTTAACCCAGATTTACAGATCAAGAGTGTGCCGCATATAACAGATCAAAATCATACAGAGATACCAATGTTCAAGCCTTGAGATTTAGATCCGTCAATAGTCCTTATCCTTCTTGCGCTCAGGTTCCACCTTCATTCAGATCTAGATCTGCTCCATAACCCAATCACCCGTATTCCAGATCTATCACAATATCAAATATTCAATAATTCAGATGATTCCTTTTCACATGATCTCCTTCCTCTTTTATAGTTATAGGCCTTGCACAATACCACAGGCCAAAACCATAATAATCCAATACCAAAGGCCAAAAACCTGGGTTCAACTCCTTTGCCGAGATACCATGGTCCACAACCAAAGGTTCAAATTCCAAGGACTAACAACCACGGACCAAAAATAAGTTTCCCATCATGTACGCGCTTTTATGTGCATAAAAGTGCGTGTATACGCATACGCGACTTCGGAACGTATAAACCGCGTGTATACGCGACTTCGGCAAGGTGTACCTGTGTATACAAGATTTCCTTCATTCTGAGCACTTGAACTGAGATCTATCACCAAAGTGAGTTGCCATCAAGGACAACACCTGTACCATAGCGCCACATCTGTGCCAAAATGCCAACAAAGAAAGCACCATAACTCCCATGTTCAAATCCCATTCATGTCCCGACATTTTTGAGTATCTTGAAGAGTTTGAGTTTGACAAACGATTTGAGATATCACTGTTTGAGTCTAAATCCGAAAGGGTTGTTGATTATACTGTCCCCAATCCGCAATTTCTTGTAGACCTCGAAACAGAAAGAGCTAATAGATTAATTGATAATTACATTGCAACACAACCCCAAACTCCAATTGCAAGCCCCTTGCAAACTGTGCACACTCCTCCAATACCTCCAAGGCCAAATCCACCAAGAATGATGGTTGCCCGTTTTTCTCCCCTTGTTCTGCCCCAAGTCCTAGATGATATGCCAACTGATTATCAAAGTAAAATCTCATTTTTTGATGGCACTCCTAACAGCATTACTGCTCAGCAACATGTAGACAAAATGGCAGACTTCTATGAACTTCATGAGATCGATGTGGAGAACGTGGCAATGAGGCTCTTTGTACAGACATTTGCAGGTGATGTGAGGAAATGGTTCAGAGGTTTGCCGGCAGCAAGTATCACTACCTTGGCTGAACTACAAAGACAATTTTTGAACCGGTGGGAAGTGAAAAAGAATCCCCTTCAAATTCTGGCCGAATATGAACAAATCAAACGGAACACTGGTGAGTCGGTCCAAGACTATTGTGTTAGATTTAATGCAGTCTATAACGAAATTCCAGATCATCTAAAGCCACTTATGGGACTAGAAATGATGAAGTTTCCAGATGGTTTTGATGCTGACATGGCGTACCAATTAAGAGAAAGAGAACCGGCCACAATGGAAGACATGCAGAAAATTGCGGTCAGCGTTGAGGCAAATCTGCTATCCAAAAGAGCTAGAGCGAAAGCAGAGAAGAAAACCACGGTGAAAGAAGAATCTTCTTCAATGGATCAACTTCTCAAAAAGGTAGAGCAGATGCTTGAAAGGGTAAAACTTGATAAGCCAGAGCCACAAGTTAGGAATCCTAACTTTCGTGGCCAGCAGCAGCCACAATATAGAATAAGACAAAGAGATCAGCAAACTCAAGAGCAGACAGCACAATAGCCAGTACAAACACCTTTGCAGCAGAATTTTGTGCATGGACCGGAGTCAGATGAGGACGGGAATGTAATAGGCAAAGAAAACCATCTCTTTACTCCAGATGAGCTGCCTACTTACATTACCGAAGAGGAAGAATGTGCAGTGAATTCAGCTGCACACCAAGACACTGATTTTATTCTAGCTAACGACATTGTGTTGGAAGAAGAATCAGAAGAATATCAAAGGGTATATATGAATGCTCTATCCGCACAACAACATCGATATTCACTTAGAAACAGAGATGTGCTAGCCAAACCAATTCAGAAAAAGAAGGAGGGTGAAACAACAAAAAATGATTCATCAGCTACACAAAGAAAAGGAAAGGAGGCGGTTGGTCCGGAGAGCAGCAAATCAAAATCAGCAGAACAATCACAGCAACCAGCCACATCAAAAGAAAAGGAAAGGAAAGAGATCCCAGTCAAAGAGGTAGAAAATACTCCCGCTTTTAGCTTAGAGAACGAGATTTCTAAGTTAAAGGTATCCATTCCCTTGACTGAAATAATGAAGAACAGCAGTTATAGAGGACAGATTTCTAAAATGTTAAACTTGGACCCAATGTCCGACATGGTAAATGTAGAAGATGATTAGCCTGAAATGATTTTTGGACCAGCATCGAATGGTGAGTCTCCTGATAGCAAGGTGCCACCCTTCTATATCAGTTTACTATTGCATGATTTTGTTACACAATGCCATGTTCGATTCTGGAGCTTCTCACAATCTCATGCCCAAGGCTATCATGGAAAATCTTGGTCTGGACATCATCCGGCAATATCATGATCTCTATTCATTCGATTCCAGCAGAGTAAGGTGTATAGGGCTCATCAAAGACTTAGTTGTGAGTTTGGATCAACTTCCTATGAAAAATGTTTTGATGGATGTGGTGGTAGTAGATATTCCTCCAAGGTTTGGCATGCTTCTTTCCAGGTTTTGGGTAGCGAAATTAAAAGGGACACTACAGCTGGATTTCTCCTATGCAATAATCCCGGTGTTTGGACAAATGAGGAAGTTATATCGGGAACAAAAAATGAAATATATGATCACAAGCAAGGAGAAACCTATAAATCATCCTATTAACTATGTACATACAGATTTAGAATATTTTGTTTTGTTTTCAAATAGTTTAAATGAGATAGATAGTTAGATAGTAGAAGCAGATGACATACCGGAAATAACAAAAAATTTCAGAGAAATTTTGAAGAAAGAAAGACAAGAAAAGCAGGAAAATGTTGGGCAATCAGTTGAAAGTGATGGACAGCAAGCGGACAAGGCACGGCAAACAGATTTCCAGCACTTACAAGAGGAGGAAGAAGGCTTGTGGACCATGGATTTCGATGGAGCGGAATGATGGCGCTGGAATTGGAATTTGGGTACGCAGTCCTTTCTCCGCCCCAAACAAAGTGCCTAGCAACGTGAGGGTTTGCTCTTACAAGCTGGCCTTTGAATGTTCAAATAATGAAGCTGAGTATGAAGCTTTGATTGCTGGCCTGAAGATTCTTAGAAAGCTGAATGCAAAAAGGATTTCGGTATATGGCGACTCCGAGTTGGTAATAAAACAGGTCAGAGGTGAGTATCAAGCAAAACATCCTAGGATGCGGGCCTATCGTAATGCAGTTTTAGACATCTTGAAGTTATTTTCAGAATACACCTTGACATGTGTGCCTCGTATACAAAATAGTATTGTTGATGCTCTTGCCAAGGCAGCGAGCAGCTTGAAGATTCCCATGAACTCCAGCAATAAATTTGAAATCCATGTCAAGCATCGTCCAACCATTCTAGACAATCCGCGATATTGGCAAGTGTTTCGATATGATGAGGAGATTAAGGATTTTCTGCTAAACAAAGGCAAGTTCAAAGAAACCTCAATTGATGTAGAAAACGATGAGGGCAAAGGGAATGGTATAGATGAAGTGCAGATCAATCAAATGGACGTATTGCAGCTGAAGAATAACATCATTCCTAAAGGCTTGATACCTCTAGAGGAACTTTTTGATCAGGATGATGTAGCCCGCAAGCCAACATTGCAGCCAACGGAGAAGGGTGTAGAAGAAGTCAACCTCGGTACAACTACCAATCCAAAGTTGGTAAAATTGTCCAAAGCATTACCGCCAAAGATCAAGGACAAATACATCAGTTTGATGGCTTCATTTGCAGATGTGTTTTCTTGGGATTATTTTGATTTAAAGACCTATGATACAAATATTATTCAGCACACAATACCCATCAAGCCCAATCAAAAACCATTTAGACAGAAGCTGAGAAGGATAAATCCAAAGTTGTTGCCATCTATCGAAAAGGAGGTAAACAGGTTGTACAAGTCAGGTATCATTTTGCCAATCAGATTTTCAGTTTGGATATCTAACTTAGTGCCTGTATGCAAGAAGACCGGTGAGATCCACCTATGCATTGATTTCAGAAATCTAAATAAGGTCTCATTGAAGGAAAACTATCCACTGCCCAAGATGGACCATATACTTCAGCGAGTAGTGGGGGCATCTCGTATGTCACTGCTTGATGGTTATTCCAGATATAACCAAATTTCTATCCATGAAGATGACAGAGACAAGACAACATTCACTACTCCATGGGGAACCTTTCACTATGCCAAAATGCCCTTCATTTTAAAGAATGCAGGTGCCACATTTCAGCGGGTAATGGACTTGGCTTTTGCAAATGAGAAGGATGTGTTTTTGGTGGTGTACTTGGATGATTTGACAGTATTTTCCAAATCTGTTGAAGAGCACATGCATCACCTAAAAATTGTCTTCCAAAAGTGCAGGAAATATGGTCTATCATTGAATCCTAAGAAGAGCTTGTTCGCCATGGAGGAAGGCAAATTACTTGGGCACATCATTTCAAAGGATGGAATTCGTATAGACCCAGCACGTGTGCAAGCAATTCAGCAAATCGATCTGCCTAGGAACAAAAAGGAGATACAATCATTCAATGGTAAGATGAATTTTCTGCGTCGCTTTGTGCCTAATCTTGCAGAACACTTAAGAGAAATGACCAACATGCTTAAGAAGGACAGCCAGGTGAAATGGACAAAGGAGACTGTAAAATCTTTCAACTTGTTCAAATTGAACCTTTCTTCAGCTCCAGTTCTAGTCAGCCCGGACTACACTCAGGATTTCATATTGTTTTCATTTGCTTCTGAGCACACTATGGCAGCGGTATTATTACAGAAGAGAGATGATCATGAAAGACCCATTGCATTCTTCAGCAGGGCTATAAGAGACGCAGCTTTAAAGTACAACATCATTGAGAAGCAGGCCCTGGCATTGGTGAAGGCATTGAAGGATTTCCGGGTATATATCCTACATTCTCACATTCTGGCCTATGTTCCTAATACTGTTGTAAAAGATGTTTTAGTGCAGACCGATCCGGAAGGGAGAAGAGGCAAATGGATTGCAGCCTTGCTGGAATATGATGTGGAAATAAATCCTACAAAGCTGGTCAAAGGACAGGGGTTGGCGAAGCTAATGGCCGAATCAAACTTGCATGCCTTGGACATAAATCTGATCGCTGCCATGTTCGATGAGAATGAGGAAGGAACATCAATTCAGGTATCTGAAATGTTTGCTTTGTCCCCATGGTATTCAGATATAATATATGTGCTGAAAATCTATCACCACCGCCCGGCATGACTAGAAACAAAGCTAGAACACTCAAATTGAACGCTGCCAAGTTTTGTATTTTGAATTCTGCACTGTATTGGAAAGATCCCGGTGGCATTTTGTTAAATTGTTTGGTGGAAGAGGACGCAAAGAAAATCATGGAGGATTTCCACGGAAGAGAGTGTGGTGGTCATCTTTTTTGGAAGTCAACAGCGAACAAAATTTTGAGAGCAGGGTACTACTGGCCTACTTTGTTTGCTGATGTGCATAAGATGGTCAAACGCTATCATAAATGTCAGATTTTCGAAGGAACACAGAAATTACAGCCTTTTCCACTTAAGCCTATTGAAGTGAACGCTCCCTTCCAGCAGTGGGGATTGTATTTCATTGGGGAAATTCATCCCGCCTCTTCCGGGCAACATAGATGGATCCTTACAGCGACAGACTATTTCACAAAATGGATTGAGGCAGCCCCTACCAGACAAGACACAGACATGGTAATCATTTCATTTCTCGAAAATAACATCTTATCTTTCTTTGGTTGTCCAAACAAATTAATCATTGATAATACAACAGCTTTCAAATCGAAAAGGATGGTAGAATTTTTTCATAAGTATCACATAATTTTGGGTCATTCAACTTCCTATCATCCATAAGGCAATGAATTGGCGGAATCTTTGAATAAATCCTTGGTCAACATCATCAAGAAGCTGCTGGAAATAAATAAAAAGAGCTGGAATAAGAGATTGGTCCATGCGCTTTGGGCAGATCGGATCAGTCAGAAAAAGTCTATTGGTATGTCACCATTTGAGCTTGTTTATGGAGTTGACATAGTATTCCCCGCCTCTCTTGCTGCCCTAGTGGTCATACTTCTTCAGGAGGCCGGCAGTGAAGAAGATCCCATGCAGAGAAGGCTGAATCAAATGATCCACTTGCAGTAAACAAGAGAAGAAGTTTTCAAGAACACATCCAAGTTGCAGGAGAAGATAAAGAAAATCTATGACAGAAAAGCAAAAGCAGATAAATTTCAGTTGGATGACGTGGTGTTGAAGTGGGATGCAAGGAATGAAGAGAAAGGAAAGCATGGAAAGTTCGAAAATCTTTGGAAAGGTCCTTTCAAGATTGCAGCATATATGGGTTAGAATGCATTTCTTCTGAAGGAAATGAATGGGGAAGATTGTCCTGGAGGGCCAATCAATGGTCAGCTGCTCAAGCAGTATCACTGTTGATCTATTAACGTTGCTTCCACTGTCATTGTAAATACCATTTTTATTTCAGTTTGGTTTCAGTCTATAAAGTTAGTTTTTGAGTTAATTCAATGTCAAGTAGAGCCAATTTCTTGGTCATTTCAGTTTCATAAATAAGTCAGAGTCTTGTGCTGTTTATCGAAATGATGACTCCATAGCCTAATGGACAAAGGGCACTGTGTAGCTCCTCCAGAGATCTGTTGTTCTTGGCACCTCCAAGGAGCTACCATCCCCCATTGGAGCCAATGTTAGAGTCGGTCTGGTCAGCCCTCCGTCAAAGATCAAAACTCTTTGTGCATTTCAATTTTAGGTGTCCCGCTCCATTCACTCAGCTGCATTTCGCTAGGGGCATGCCATGATCTGACGGAGAAAGTTGTGCTAGTCATTTTCCCTCATGTCTGGCTCCTGCTGGCTCAGGTCTTTTGTCAACAATCACCAAAGTCCATGACAGTCAAGGTCTGGTCCTTTATAGGAAAGAGTCATTTTCTATGTTTGGGTCTAGGAATTCATCAATTTGGTCTTTGAAACATGTCCAGTAAAGCCATGTAGGCCAGAGGGAGGCCTTACACAGCTATGGTTCAGAAAGCTTCATCATCACCTGGATAGACTTCGACTCTTCTTCAAAACTCCGTTTTGAAGAAAAGTCAAACAAGGTCATTTATGACAAAATTTTCCAAAAAAAAAAAAATCACCAGTTGGCTTTTCAAATTCAGTTATGATTTCCATGGCCAAATGCTCTGTCATACAGTCCCTACAAAGATGTGCCAAAAATTTCATCTTTTGAGCCAAAATGTCAAAGGGAAAGTGAAAATCAGTGTGTTCTAAAGTCAATGAAAAAGTGCAAAACACAACATTAGAAAAATGGGTTTTCAAGGAAGAAAAAATTAAACCCATCTCTTCCAAGCCTATATATACTTGTTTTTGCCCAAATCAAAGGCATTGTGCTCTTGCAAGACTTGGAGAAAGCATTTCAAAGGTGTGAGTTTGAGGTTGGAGAGTTTGAGTGAGCGGAAGCAGGTTTTGGGAGGGCGCGGCGCACTCACCGGGTGCGACGCACACGCAGCCAGCCCGTCGTTGAAGGATTACACAGGCACGGCACATACAAAGCGCGTGGTGCACTAGGAATTGCGCGTGGCGCACACAGTCCAGCGGCCAAGAAACAGTGCCAAACCACTTCAAACTTTGGTGAAGGCTATCAAATTGAGAGGTAAGCCTTATGACATCACCTGCTCATCAAATTTTGTCAAGGATATGGTGTTTGTGAAGAGGTCGAATGTCACCCAAAATGCATAATGTCAACCATGAGAAAATCACCAAGAAAACGAGGGCTGGGGTTGTAAATTTGTGTTGATATTGCCAAGGTTTCACTCCACTCACCTATTCCCCTCACCTATCATTTTTTCCCCATCCTTCCTTGTCATTTTTCCTAAACCCCTGCCCTAAGTCACTACCAAACCCTCTCCCTATTCCTCCACTGTTTGGTTAATGCAAAATCACCATAAGACCAGCTTATTGGGTAAGCAAAGCTGTGGAAGAGGGGTGCATGGTCAAAGGGTTAAAGAGTCAAACAATTAGGAAGAAATTTGGGTGTTTTCATAGCGCACGGTGCACACACCAAGGAGCGCGATGCACTCATTGTGTGTGGCACACACAGGGCCCGTCCACTGTGTAAATACAACACTGGCGCAGCGCATACCCAGTGCGCGGCGCAATGAGATATAAATCCCAGAAACTATCCAATTTGCCTAAAAAAATTTGGATGCTCACCAAATTTGAAAGGTAGGCCACCTACCTCTGTTCTTGCATCAAAACTTGAAATGGATAGCATGGTGGTAGGGGTATAAATCAAGTGCAAACATTTTTATAAAGCCAACAAAATAGAAACAAAGAAATCATGATCCTAGGGTTTATGCTACAGTGACAAGGCTGCCAATATGTTTCAAACCCTACCCCATCAACCCTATACCCAAACTACTCCCAAATCCCTAATAAATCTCTCCCTTTAAACCCCTATTCCTATTTCATCATTCCCCTCCTAATACTCCCTGTTTTATTGTCCCCTTGGCGGCAGATTCTCAGAGCAGCTACCAGGTTCATTGGAATTCAAGGGCAACATAAAACTCAGGGTACAAACAGCAGTAATGGCATTCGAAGTTTCATCAGATTATGAGGAGGAGACCCACAGTGACACAGCTTCAGGAGAAAGGGCCCAAAGGAGACATCACCGAAGTGGCAGACATCTTAGAGACGAGCCAAACACCCTCACCGAGTTGCAGGCATGCCCTCTTGCTATGTCTTGTTTCCAGCACTTAGCATGTTCCGAATTTTGTCAGAGGGTGGCAAATGTCAGAGTTCATCATGAGTTGGCCCGACTTTTTGCACTTCACCTACATGGAGGACAGTCTATCTTGGCTGGGATCACTTTCACATTGACACCCGAGACCATATCAGTGGAAATAGGCATACCAAACATTGGAGAGCAGTGGCATAAGAAAAAGAAGGTAGAGAGGCATCATTATGAGCCTTACATCAAATACAGCTATTTGAGCCACCTCACGAGAGTTTTTCCATTCAGATTTCTGAAAGATGAGTATGTCCCGCTCATGAAGTTGATCATGAAGTACTTCAGTTGCGAGGGGAGGTTTTCTCGCCTTTATGCCTATCACATCAGGTTGCTCATGCACTTTACCAGGGTGTGGATGATGAACCTCCCATTTTTCATCTACGGGAACATAGAGAGGATGAGAAATTTCATGCAGCATAAGACCCCTCGACAGCAGCTCAACAATGTGTATCACTTTGCCCTTATCCAGATTTTGGTAGACCATCAGTTGGGATTGCAGGGTATTGCTTGGGAGGACTTCATCTCCCGTGACTTCTTTAGCGCTCCACAGGTGGTTTCAGAGGCAGAGCATGAGGTAGGCGGCCCATCTCATCAGTATGAGAGACATGAGACTGCCACTATTCCAGTATACATCACTTATCAGAAAGGCAGTAGACCCTTATTTGCAGCAGCAAAGCGAGTGTTATCTCCACCCAGGGTGGAAGGGGCCTCGCTTCTGACATCAGCATCACAGGAGCAAGGTAAGGGTAAGGAGCCAGTGTAGGAGGAAGGGCCATCAGGTGAGCGAGAGACCGAGTTTGTTCTCCTCGAGGATGGTGAGACAGATGCAGAACCAACAAATGAGGAGCTCACAGAGATCATCCAGGAGCAGCAGTCAGTGATTGACTCCTTGTCCCTTGACATGGAGAGGGCCAAATGGAACAAGAACTACCTGGAGCAGAGAAACAAATAGCTTGAGGACCAACAGACGATCATGGAGCTGCACAACATTTGTGAGCTTCGCCAAGCTGCTCAAAGAAGAAGGGTTGCGCTCACATCTTTGGAGCAAGCAATCAATGAGGATCGGGAGGCAAACCTTGAGAGGGTAAACATGCATTTGGACAGGCTGCTGGACAAATCCAACCAGGACCTTGCTCTATTGAGACATATGGCTTTCCGTTACTAGGTGCGAAACATGAGTGCACAGGCCCGGATAAGGAACTTGAAAGCAAAATTGAGGAAAGCAACAAGAAGGGAAAAACAGGCAAAAGAGCAAGATCAGCTTCGAATCTTGGCTGAGGCTTCCTTGGCCCATCATAACACCCCATAGAGATCCTCCAGCCCAAATTTCAAAAAATTTGGGGAAATTTTGGTCACTTGGTAATTTTTTGGGTAAAAAACAAGGATTTTCTCCCTGTGCGCTACGCCACTGGCGCAACGCTAAAATTCTAGGGCTCCAATTGAGAAATGGATTGTAGATTTGGATTCAACATGGAAAATTACGACTACTCGTGTCCGGGAAAGAGATTTGGGCAAGATCTGGGTTTCCTAAAGGTCAGAAAACACCCGAAAATGGCCTCTCTGCCACTTTTGTGACACATAGAAAGCAGTCTTGGGGGAATGGAGATTTGGAGGGCAAATGAGCACCAAATTTGAAAATTCCAGTTGGGTTAGAAATTAGACAGGACAGGCTTTCTAGAAAGCCCACTTGGGCACATTTTGGACACCTGAAAGTGCCCAAAAATAGGTCCCAAAATAACGTGATGCATAGAAAAAGGAGCGGCGCATAGAGGAAAAAATTGCCAATTTGCTTCCGTTTCACGAAATTTCGGTTCGCGACTTCTCCAAGTGGGCCCGCTCATCTACACTTCAGTTTTTTTGGCACCAAAGGAAGTATTTAAAGATTTCTTTCTCCAGATTGGCTTCTATCCAAGTGGCGAAGGAAGGCAAACGATCACCCCAAGCCAAATGTCATGTTTGTAGCACTACACCTGTAGCTAATGGTTGGCTCTCCATCTCCATTTTGTAATGATTCGAGTAACTCCCCAACCCTTGGGCGTTCTATCTCTTCCTCACACATTCTATATATTGTATGCAAGTTATTTGCAAAGGGTTGGTTGGCTTGTAACTTCTGGGAGACTGTGGGAAAGAAACTTTGTTTCTTCACTGTGTATTTTTGATAGAGAATTAATGAAAGGCAGCGGCTCTGTTTCATGAGATTCTTGTGGTTGTGGGTGTAGCAAATGTGTCCCTTATTTTTTCATATGTATTTCGTTATGTTTCATAATTCGATTCATGTTCATTTCCAGTGAAATTTTCTGAGTGAGATTAGGTAGAATTCAATTTTATTGCTCTACCTGTGGGAAAATTTCATGTTTCAGTGTTATTCTTCTGTTTAAAAGGATTCATGTCACTATGCCCTTTTCACTTTCTTCAGCAATCTATTCATGCTGTGGTACCTCAAACTAAATTGTTACATTTTCCGCCTACCTTGCCTCACGGAATAATCTGTGCCTTTGTATTAAATTCTCTGTCCTTTGCTGAGCGCCGGTCCCATAACATCCCAGAAGCTCGGTCATTTCATAAAATTGTTTCCAGAATCCCTATTCACTTACTAGCCTAAGGTAGACATTGCATTTTAGGTCATCTCAGACCATTTTTGATCATCTATTCACTGAGAGTGACTCGGAGAGAGCCCTCTCCTGCTCTGGTAGGGCTAGCTACCAGACTGAGCGTGGTTTGTGGTTACCCTAATTTTGCCTTCCTTCAGCCTAAGGCAGATTTAGGTGCTAACAGATGCCAACTTGTCTTTGTTGCTTGTAGATGTTGGAGGGAACCTACATTCATCAGAGAGATACATGGAGCACATATTTTTTATTTTCTCTTTTTTTCTAGGCCTACTAGCCGTCTCAATGAGGTTTTCAACTAGTAGGTTTGCCTAGGCACCTCACATGAGGTTTTCACTTAGGATCTTTTCGTTTTCTCTCTTTTTTCTCTTTTTCCCAACCCATTTACTGCCTCTGCATGGAGGTTTTCAATCAATGATCCAATCTCAGGTGCCTCAAAAGAGGTTTTCACCTGAGATTTTATTTTGTCCTCTTATTTTTCATTTTTTTACCCTACCCTACTTGAAAAAATAAATTACTTTCAAGTATAAGAATACTTCCAATGGGGCCATGTGCACATCAAGATGATAGATAAACTAATGTGTAGTCTTGCAATATATGATTTTATATGTACATGGATTTCAGAGACCAAAAGTTTTGACTTTGAAAGGATCAAGCACAATTGAAGGAGAGAGCGTTGCTGCAACTTAATGATTGTCTAAAACTATATTTCAATATAGTTGTGATGCCCCTGGTCCACTTGCTGATTTGGATAATCTTGGTTGTCTTCTTCTTCCATGACCTTCAAATCTTCCTCTTTCTGCTAATTGTTCACTTGAACACATGGAGGATTTGATGGTAACCATGAGGGAGCTTTCTTAATCTCTGATTTTGTTGTCTGCTCTTCATCAAGTACAGCCTATGATTCTTTGATCTTCTATTTCGAATCTTCTTTTTCAACATGTTGTGCTTCAGTGGCATCAAGAGAATCTCCTTTTTTTGAATATTCTTCCTGAACTGAGATGAATACCATTGAGATCGAAATGTGATATTTGGAGTGTTGTACTTCAACATTGTAAGCGGGCTGAGCTACTTCATGGTGTGGGTTTAGAAATGGTGGTACATGTAGTTGAGTGGGAGTGGATATTTGATATGGATGTGGTTGTGGTTGTGGTGGAGGTGAATGGTAGGGATAACATAGAGTTGGGTATGGAGAGTATTGAGGAAAATATTGAGGATATTGTGGATGGCTCCCATAAGTTCCTTACCAACATTATTGCCAAGATTGGTTTTGGGGTTGAGATGTCCAATGTTGCCAAGGAAAGGGTGTGTTCCAATTACTTTAAGAAGGATGTGCATAAGCTTGAAATTGTGAATTAGGTTCTTGCATCATACTAAGTTGATCAGGCTGCCATGGTCCTCTTGGAGCTACATAACATAGTTGCATTGGAAATTGACGTGCTCCAATGTCCTCTTGGTAAACTTCCTTCAACCTTTGTAATGAGGGACAATATTCAATATCATGTGGTTCTGCATGGATGACACAAATATCATCATCTTGTTTTTTTTCATTTTGAATTCTTAACATTTCTACTTGTTCACTTAGATTGCTAAGATTTTCTGTTTTAAAGTTATCAAGCAAATTTCCAAGTTTAGCTTGACTTACCGATCTTGGATTTACTTACTCCTTCCCTTCATCTTGATATGTGTTTGCATGTTTCACAATATTCTTCAAATGATAGTTGGTATACATCACCTCCACTCATGAGATCAAGGAGATCAATCCACTCATCCCTAATTGTTCTAAGTAATAGGGTTTTTAGTGTGTTGGGTCCTAAATGATGTAGTTTTGTCCTCTTAACATTATAGATGAATCTCTCTATTATATCCTCTAGACTCTCATCTCCTCTTTGATTCATTCTAAATATTTCTTCTTTAAGATCATGATATTTATATTTTTTTAGAAGTATATTTTGCATATCATTCCATGAACTTATTGAATTAGGCCCTAAACTCATGAACCATTTAAGAGCTCTATCCTTCAATGTTGCTAGAAACAATCTTAGTTTTTGAGTTTTTAATAAGTAGCCATAAGATCTACAAACAATTACAAATTCAAAGAGAAAGGTTTCTAGATCCGCTGACCTTAGACCATGAAATTTTGGAAGAAAAGATGGAGGGATGTTCTTCATGTGCACACTGCCATCAGTATCTTGAATGAGAAATCCGAGAGGATCTTCCTCATTGTAATCATATCCATCCATTTCTTCTACATTCTTTTCCATCTTATTCTTCTACCTGCAAAAGTGAATGGTAATGTGGCTCTTACTGCACCACGTGATCAAATGGGGGGGGGTAGGTTGGTGTTGAATATATCTATATATATATATATATATATATATATATATATATATATATATATATATATATATATATATATATATATATATATATATATATATATATATATATATATATTGAACACTAATGAAATGCACTTTTCTATTTTTGAAATGAAATATGCCTAATGCAATTATTTTTTGTTTTTGCAAAGAGTAAAAAGAAATCAATCAACTAGGGAAGAAAATAATGCATACTTTGGCACCTCCTCGTCAACGATGCCAAAAAGTGATGAGCCTCGGTATTGCAACAAGAATGTTGCAACTCCCAAGGCCACTGACTTTAATTATCAACTTGGGGTTCTTACAAACGTAAAAGGCATCGACACTATATGTGCAAAATACAATGTGCCCTTCCTTTGATGTCATAATGTAATGGATTGCACGTACTGAAATCAAATCCTAAACTAATTGTAGAAAATGAATTGCTCGAAATGGAACCCTAACCTATTGTAAGAAATAAAGTACAAGGAAAGAAACATATTCTAATTTCATAAAGATCATGAACTAAATGTAAAAGAAGCCTAACTCAACCATATTGATCACATGTGATGATTTAAACTAATTGAGCATGGAATCTGATCTAGGGAATATTAATTGTTGCATGCATGTGCTATTTAAGAAATAAAAAGAACTAATTTTCTTTATCTTTTCATTTTACAAATGAAAATGCTAATCTTTCCTTGTTCTTTGGCTGGGGAGACAGGTGTGGAGGAAGATGGGTACAATGGTTTTGATGGCTTTGAGGTCAAGTAGAGGCCTAATCCTAGATTAAATGATTATTTTTGTTAATTCTGGCTCAAAACAGGCTGCTACAGGATTTCCTATAGGATGTCTACAAGATGTACTAGTCCCTACAGGAATCCCTGTTTTATTACAAGAACAGGCCAAAAGCTTAGGAAGTGGTCTAGAAGGTGAAATGGAGCTTGGGAAAGGTGGATAATGGAAGAACAAGGAATGGAGGTGGTGGAAACTACCCAGAACTCAGGCAAGGGATTCAAGATGGGTGGATTTTCTCAATGGAAATGTCAATTTTTTGTTATTAAACAAGAATTCAGATTGAGATTTTAATGGATTTTGGCGACATGGGTGGATGAGGCTTGGATGAGGCGAACGAGATGAGGTCTCCCAACAATTTAGAAACCCTTGCAACAACACACATTATTTTTTGCATCTATCCACAAATTCATCCATACATGCGAAAAATTTATTAAATAATGGAAAATTACTAGTCTAAAATCCAAAAAGTTGAGAACTAGTGAGCTAGTAAATCTATCAAATGCCTAACCTAATCAAGTGCAAGTGAAATGGGGTAAATTTTGTCATTAACTAGAATTTTTTTGTGATCTAATGAAAGTGGAATCAACTTGATTGAAGCTCATTATCATGCTCTAAAAAATAGCATAAAGTTGCTGCTATTTGTCACAAAGGAGTTCCAAAAATCTAGATTTGGGAATAAGCAAACTAATCCAAGAAGCTCAATGATTACTATGACCTTCCAAATATTTTCTAAGGATGAAATTATACTTGTGACCCTGCAATAGAACTTACATTAACCATTTAACCCAATCCTACAACAAGAAATCATTAATACTAAATGCAGAAATAGAAAGAAACAAGAACAAGAGATGCATGTGAATACGAAGTGAAAAGAATAAAAACAAATGATACAAAAGGGGTTTGAGGCTCCTGGGATGGCCAAGCCCAAGGAAAATCAAAGTCCTATGGAGGAGAACAATATTTAGAAGTTGAGCATGACACCAATCTTCATTATTTTGATCAATACAATTACATCCCTGCAAAAAATGACAGTGGAGTTGCAAAAATACGAGTCCTCTCCACAATAATACTAATAAAAATCCACCCCTAGAGGCGAATTCGACTTGGTACTTATACAAAATGATTAGGAATCATTCCCCAAAAAAGGAGGAAGCTTTCTCCACCAAAATGTTGGGTGTGGAGCCTGATTATCGTCTATATTCAAAGGTATTGCCACATTGGACCCCAATTCGAAATGGGGGCGGCAACGCCGCCCGTAAAATATTCGCTGCAGGGGGGGTCCGGGGGGGGCGGCTGCGACCTTTGGGA
The DNA here is from genome assembly GCA_031772625.1 of Pinus tabuliformis. Lineage (NCBI taxonomy): Eukaryota > Viridiplantae > Streptophyta > Pinopsida > Pinales > Pinaceae > Pinus > Pinus tabuliformis. Next base: position 1,401,460,116 of record CM062818.1, on the reverse strand, counting down.
GCCGCCCCCTGGAGGGGGGTTTCGGGGGCAGTGCCTCCGAATATAAAAACAACTGTAAAATTGCATTGTAAAAGTATAGCAATTTCTAGTCAATATGGGTTGTTCATTAGGCAGATGATCTGACGGTAGAACTCATGTTTAGTTTAGGGTTTTTTGCCCTAGAAGGCAACCCATCTCTTTGTATGAGGGCATTGTATTTGAGGCTGTGTAATAGATGTGTATTCTCTGAGCGAGAAACAAAGAGGTGAGACTGTGAGAGAAAACAGAGGATATTACATTGGATCTGCTGTAGATTGTGTCTCTTCATTTTGCTGGATAATGGAAAGGAAGGACTGGTTGTTCCAGGTGGACGTAGCCCAAACTGGGTGAACCACGTATATATGTGTCTCTCTTGTTTTGTGCGTTTTCTGTGTTTATATTTCTTCAATATTTTATGTGTTCCATTGCTCCGTAATATATAATTTTCTAACAACTGGTATCAGAGCCGAAGGTCTATTTGGCTGATAAACTCGCACAAAAGAAGGGTTCCTCATTAGAGTGGGAACAATGGCGGAAGATGGTAAGTTTAGGGTCGAGAAATTTAACGGCCAAAAATTCTCGCTTTGGAAGATGCAGATGGAATATTATCTGTATCAGAAAGATCTGTACCTACCATTGAGTGGAAAAACAAAGAAGTCGACAGCTATGACAGATGAAGAATGGAACCTTCTCGAAATAAAGGCACTCGGAACAATACGGTTGTGCCTCGCAGCATCGGTCGCCTTCAACATGTTGAAGGAAAAACGACAGAGGGTTTGATTAAGGCGTTGGAGAAACTATATGAAAACCCTTGGCCTCAAACAAGGTATTTCTTATGAAACGGTTGTTTAATATGAAGATGTCGGAAGGTGGATCTATTGCAGATCATTTAAATGATTTTAATACTGTTACAAGTCAGTTATGTTCTGTAGGGGTAAACTTTGAAGATGAAGTTAGAGCTCTGTTATTCTTGTGCTCATTACCAGAAAGTTGGAATGGTTTGGTAATGGCCATTAGTAACTCTGTGTCTGGATCTAGCACTTTAAAGTTTGATGATGTTTTCGGTGCTATCCTTAGTGAGGAAATGCGACGGAAAAGCTCCGGTGAGACATCGGGAAATGCTTTGAGTGCAGAGTCTAGGGGAAGAAAAATGGAAAGAGGAAAGAGCTCAGGATATCGCAGTAAATCAAGGAAAGGCAAATCTAAGTCCAGATCGGGGATAGTGTGCTGGAAATGCAGAAAGAAAGGACACCTAAATAAAGACTGTAGATCTCGGAAGGGAAAAGAAGGAGATTCACAGCAAGAAAACGATCATGAAGCAAATGTGACAGGTGAGGTGTTACAAGATGCCTTGATTCTTTCTTTCGAAAATATTACTGATTCCTGGGTGGTAGATTCAAGGGCCTCATTCCATGCCACACTTGATAAGAAATACTTTCATGACTATGTTCAAGAAGATTTTGGACAAGTTCGTTTGGGTGATGATAAACCCTGTAAAATTGTTGGAATGGGTAAGTTTCTTGTAAAACAACAGAATGGAAACCAATGGCTACTAAAGGAGGTAAGGCATGTTCCAGATCTAAAGAAAAATCTGATTTCAACAGGGCAGTTAGGCGATGAAGGTTGTGTGACAACTTTCACATATAAAGCTTGGAAGGTCACCAAAGGAGCCCTGGTAATAGCAAAAGGCGAAAAGGTTGGTACATTTTATTTATGCAATGGTATTTCTAACTCTGTTAATGCTTTAACTTCCAAAGGAGCAGATGCAGCGTTATGGCATCATAGGCTCGGACACATGAGTGAAAAGGGGATGAAGATTCTTCACCCAAGGAATTTGTTGCCAGGTTTGAAGAATGTTGATTTGGACTTCTGTGAGAATTGCATTTATGGAAAACATAAGAGAGTCAGATTTCTCAGAGTTGGGAAAGAAAAGAAGAGCAAAAAATTAGAGCTTGTGCATATAGATGTATGGGGACCTGCTTAGGTATCATCTCTCGGTGGCTCTCGTTATTATGTTACCTTTATTGATGATGCAACTAGAAAAACTTGGATTTATTATATTAAGAATAAATTTGATGTATTTGATACTTTCAAGAAATGGAAAACTTTAGTTGAGATTGAGACAGGGAAGAAATTGAAGTGTCTTAAATCAGACAATGGAGGTGAATATTGCAGCAAAGAGTTTGATAGGCACTGTTCAGAGCATGGAATTCGTAGAGAGAAGACAGTTCCAAGAACACCACAAAAAAATGGTGTGTCAGAAAGGATGAACAGAACAATCATGGAGCGTGCAAGGTGCATGAGATTGCATGCAGGATTGCCTTTACAGTTTTGGGCAGATGTTGTAGATACTGTTGTTTATCTAATAAAAAGAGGGCCTTCAAGTTCCTTGGATGGTGGTGTTCCAGAGAAAGCATGGACAGGTAAAAAGGTAAACTACTCCTTTTTAAAGCCTTTTGGTTGTGAGGCCTTTGTCCATATTGATAAAGAAAATAGAACAAAGCTTGAGGCAAAGTCAAAGAAATGTACCTTTATTGGGTATGGTGTTAATGATTTTGGTTATCGCTTATATGATTACGAAAATCACAAAATCATTAGGAGCAGAGATGTAATACTTAATGAAAAGGTCTTGTATAAGAATCAGTTGCAGGAAAAGAAACAGGAAAAAGAAAACAAGGAATACGCAGTTCTTGATGAAATCACTGAAAAAGTAAAGGTGCCTGAAAATAATAATAATCAACAACCACAACAATAGCAACCACCACAACAACAGGCACCCCAAACACCTGAAAGTGGTATTAGAAGATCTACTAGGATAAGTAGACCCCTTGAACGATACTCTCCTTCATTGTATTATTAATTGTTGACTGATTTCGGTGAACCCGAATGTTATGAAGAAGCAATGCAGGTTGAAAGCATGAATAAGTGGGAGGTAGCCATGAAAGAAGAGATGGACTCCTTAATGCATAACCAGAGTTGGGACTTAGTTAGGTTGCCTGTAGGTAAAACTACATTGCAGAATAAATGGGTTTACAGGCTGAAGGAAGAAGATGGAGGAAAACAGAGGTACAAAGCTAGACTTGTGGTGAAGGGGTTTGCACAGAAGAAAGGTATTGATTTTGATGAAATATTTTCTCCTGTTGTTAAAATGACTTCAATCAGAAATATTTTAAGTCTAGTGGCAGTTGAATATTTGCATCTTGAGCAGTTAGATGTAAAGACAACCTTTCTCCATGGGGGTTTGGAGGAAGAGATATATATGCAGCATCCACAAGGATATGAAGTGAAAGGGAAGGAGAAACTAGTGTGCATATTGAAGAAGAGCTTGTATGGCTTAAAACAGGCTCCAAGGCAGTGGTATCTAAAATTTGACAAGTTTATGTCTGAACAAGGTTATACTAGATGTCACTCTGATCATTGTGTTTATCTGAAAAAGCAAAAATGATGGCAGCTATATTATATTCTTATTGTATGTAGATGACATGCTTGTTGCAGGATCTAACATGAAGGAAATAAATGTGCTCAAAAGAAAATTGGCAAATTCATTTGCAATGAAGGATTTGGGAGCTTCAAAACAAATCCTTGATATGAGAATAACTAGAGACAGGAAAAATCGTAAATTAACATTGTCTCGGAATGAGTACATACAAAAGGTGTTGAAAATATTTAACATGCACAATGCAAAACTAGTTAGTACAACTTTTGCTAGCCATTTCAAACTTAGCAAGGAAATGTGCCCAAAGACCTAAGAAGACATGGATTATATGTCTAAAGTTCCATATGCATCAGCAGTTGGAAGCTTAATGTATGCAATGGTATGCACAAGGCCTGATATTGCACATGCAGTGGGAGTTGTAAGTAAGTACATGAACGATCCAGGAAAGGAACATTGGATGGCAGTGAAATGGATTCTCAGATATTTGAAAGGTACCACAAATCAAGCATTATGCTTTGGTAGTTCAAACATTTCCCTACAGGTATATATTGATGCAAATATGGCAGGTGACAAAGATAACAGGAGGAGCACTACAGGATATGTATTTACTGTTGGTGGAACAACGGTCAGTTGGATTTCAAAAATCCAAAGTGTTGTTGCACTTTCAACAACAAAAGCAGAGTATGTTGCTGCTACAGAGGCTAGTAAATAAATGATTTGGTTACAAAGGTTTATGAGTGAATTGGGTTAGGAGCATGATATGGGCACACTATACAGTGATAGCCAAAGTGCCATTCATCTTGCAAAGAACTCAAAATTTCATTCCAGGACTAAACACATACAGCTCAAGTACCATTTCATACGATCAGTGTTGGAAGATGGAGAATTGAAGCTGGAAAAAATACACACTAGCCAGAATCCTGCAGATATGCTAACAAAAGTTGTAACCAGGAAGAAACTAAGAATATGCTCAGTTTCAATTGGTCTTCAAAGATGATGATGAAAATGAGAAACAGCCAGGTCCAAAGAGGAGTCATTGTCCAGCAAATGGAGCAGCGGTGGAGTTGCTACAATCAGTCTCCAAGTGGGAGATTGTTGGGTGTGGATCTTGATTATCTTCTATATTCAAATGTATTGCCACATTGGACCCTAGTTCAAAATGGGGGCGGCAATATCGCCCATAAAATATTTGCTTCAGGGGGGGTCCAGGGGGGGGCGGCTGCGACATTTGGGAGCCCCCCCCTAGCGGGGGGTTTCGGGGGTAGTGCCCCCGAAGCTAAAAACAGTTGTAAAATTGCTTTGTAAAAGTATAGTAATTTCTAGTCAATCTGGGTCGTTCATTAGGCGGATGATCTGACGGTAGAACTTATGTTTAGTTTAGGGTTTTTTGCCCTAGAAGGCAACCCCTCTCTTTGTATGAGGGCATTGTATTTAAGGTTGTGTAATAGATGTGTATTCTCTGAGCGAGAAACAGAGAGGTGAGACTGTGAGAGAAAACAGAGGATATTACAGCAGATCTGATGTAGGTTGCGTCTCTTCGTTTTGCTGGATAATAGAAAGGAAGGAATGGTTGTTTGGGGTGGACATAGCCCAAACTGGGTGAACCACGTATATCTATGTCTCTCTTGTTTTGTGTGTTTTCTGTGTTTATATTTCTGCAATATTTTATGTGTTCCATTGCTCCATAATATATAATTTTCTAACACAAAATCCCTTGATTAGTGGATCTGGTTCCCAATACTAGGAATCCCCATTAAATGGCAGAGAACACATTCCTATATTTTCTCATTCATTGTAGTTCTGCAATCTATGCCATAATTCCATAATATCTTGTTGATTTATTATTTAATATTGATCCTCCTGTAGTAGCAAGCAAGTCCCTAAAGTATCTCCTCCTCCAAATCTTCATAATTTGTTGAATATTCTCATAATATTCCACAAAAATAAATAATATTAGGCACAAATATGCAACTATTCATAAACCTTCCTAATTAACATATTAAAGTTAAAAATACATTATCTAATGCAAAAAGAGAGATTTAATATGTTTAAGGATGGTTAGATGGGCCCTAATTTATGTTAAAATTAGAGGCATGGGACTTAATTTATGTCTAAATTAGAGGCCCATCATACCCCTGTGCTGAAAGCATTGCTCATCCTTTGAGAAACTTAGTGGCCTCATTGTGCCTCATTCATGTCCCTGGTGGCCTCTCCCTTGTGCATTCCTCAGTCCTCTCTCTTAAGAATCTTGGTTGTAAGTTCTGCAAGGACAAACCCAAAAATATATTTGTGCATAGAAAAATCACTATTTTTTGAGACCATTAGCTTGCCTTCTTTTTTTCTTTTGTGGCCTAGATGATTGCCTAATGGCCTTAGGGTTCTTTGTTTTGATTAGGTCTCTCTTAGGCACTGCCTTTTTTTTTGTTGGTTTTAACACCATTTGTTCCTTTCTTCCTTCTCTTTCAGAGTCTTTTAACTGTATGGAAGTGATGAGAAATAATGTAGAGGGTTTGGAGGATGATGCTAGGGCTCAGAGGGAGTAGTGTAGGTTTTTGAAAATGGAGAGGATGCTTTGTTTTTTTTTCAAGAAATTTTCAGGGTGACAGAGTGTAGGGTTTGTTCTTGAAATTATGAAATGAGATGGACGAATGATGGATAGATAGTGAATATGAAGTGGATGGAGGGTTTGGAGTGTTGTGGCGACTTGGACTATGTAAAAATTTCTTCTTTTAACTATTGTCCCCATTCCTTGAAATCACCACCCTTCGTAATTTGACTTTTCGACATTGCATGAGTGAATAGGTGAGTTGAAATTAACTAGTTGAAGGTGGTCGAGACTGCTGACCCATCGTTAGCTTATAAAACCTAATCTCTCATGCATTGACAACAAAATTGTATCTACAATATGCTCAAGAGAAGAGGTGAAGAATATTGCATACCTCTACCTAATTGATGGTTGTTGGAGAGACATGCATGCTGCTGCTGAGTTGATGTTGTTGTGATGCTAATGACTCAGGTACATCTTCTTGACTTCCTTTTTTTTTTATCTCATTTTGCTGATGGGTTGTCTTTTTGTTGATGTGCATGTGTAAGGGGACCTATATCAACCTTCCCTAAAGAATACCTGACCTTTTGACCCATTTCTCCATCATATTACCTCCTTTAGCTTCTTCTCGGCCTTCCTGTAGAGATCCTGTAGTAATTCGGGACAACCTCTTGTAGCAGACTTGTTTTGTCCATATCTTCCAAACAATAGAATGGATTGACCTGAAATTTTCTGAGAATTCTGCCATCATCATTATGCACCTCCCCATAAAAAACTTGGCCAAGGGATGCACGAATCTCAAGAAAATCTAAAAATGACTGAAGGTGATGGAGACCAATATCTTGGAAACAATGCACTAGAATTTGTTGAAATTGCTTGAGCATGTTACCATCATCCATATGCATATCCCCATGAAACAACTTTTTAAATGGATGCACATCTATTGAGAAAAATCAAAAATGGTTGTAGGTAATGGAGGCTGATTTCTTGAAAACTGTGCACTAAAATTTGTAGAAATTGTTTGAGCATGTTACCATCATCCATATGCATCTCCCCATAAAACAAATTGGCAAATGGATGCATGGTTTGCAAAATATGACAAAAATAATTTTATACTCTATGTATTTATGTTTCCTGTAGTAAAACAGAGCATTTCTGTAGTTCTTTTAGGACAACAAGGAAAATGAGTAGTAGAAGTTTGGAAATGATGAGTGGATGGTGGAAATAGATGATGGTGATGGATTTGCATGGACCTGGTCATGTTGGAACAGTTGAAAAAAGGAGGAGAAAATCAAATTTGACTTCTTTTGACTAGGTTTGACCTATTTTTTTCTTTCGTTGGTGCCAACTTGTTTTTGTTTCTTGCAGATGTTGGAGGGCACCTACATCAATTAGAGAGATACATGGAGCACATACTTTTTTATTTTTTCTCTTTTTTTCTTCTAGGCCTACTAGCCACCTCAATGAGGTTTTCAACTAGTAAGTCTACCGAGGCGCCTCAAAGGAGGTTTTCACCTAGGATCTTTTATTTTTCTCTCTTTTTTCTCATTTTCCCAACCCATTGACCACCTCATGGAGGTTTTAAATCAATGAGCCAATCTCAAACATCTCAAAGGAGGTTTTCACCTGCGATTTTATTTTTTTCCTCTTATTTTTCAAAAAAATTTCTCTACCCTACCCTATTTGAAAAACAAAATTACTTTCAAGTATAAGAATAATTCCAATGGAGAAGTGTTCACATCAATATGACAGATAAACTAATGTGTAGGCTTGCAATATATAATTTGACATGTACCTAGATTTCAGAGACCAAATGATTTGACTTTGAAAGGATCAAGCACAATCAAAGAAGAGAGTGTTGTTGCAACTTAATGACTATCTGGAACCATGTTTCAATATAGTTGTGATTCCCTTGGTCCACTTGCTGATTTGGATCATCTTGAATGCCTTCTTATTCCATGACCTTCCAATATTCCTCTTTTTGTTGATTTTTCACTTGAACACATGGAGGATTTGATGGTAACCATGAGGGAGATTTCTCAATATTTGATTTTGTTGTCTGCTCTTCATCAAGTGCAGCCCATGATTTGTTGATCTTCTCTTTTGATTTTTTTGTTTGTTTGTTTATTGTTGTTGTTGTCATTCAATGGCATCAAGAGAATCTCTTTTTTTGAATATTCTTCCAGAGCTGAGATGAATACCATTGATTTCGAAAGGATATATTTGGAAGTGTTGTACCTCAGCATTGTAAGTGGGTTGAGCTACTTCATTGTGTGGGTTTGGAAATGGTGGTACATGTAGTTGAGTGGGAGTGGATATTTGAGATGGATGTGGTTGGGGTTGTGGTTGTGGTGGAGGTGAATGGTAGGGATAACATGGAGTTGTGTATGGAGGATATTGAGGAAAATATTGAGGATATTGTGGATGACTCCCATAAGTTCCTTGCCAACCTTGTTGCCAAGATTGGTTTTGGGGTTGAGATGACCAACGTTGCCAAGGAAAGGGTGTGTTCCAATTACTTTGAGATGGATGTGCATAAGCTTGAAATTGTGAATTAGGTTATTACATCATACTAGGTTTAATAGGCTGCCATGGTCCTCTTGGAGCTACAAAACGTAGTTGCATTGACAATTGACTTGCTCCATTGTCCTCTTGGTAAAGATCCTTCAACCTTGGTAATGAGGGGAATTATTTAACATCATGTGATTCTACATGGATGACACAAATATCAACATCTTCTTTTTTCTCATTTTGAATTCTTAACATTTCTACTTGTTCACTTAGATTACTAAGAATCTATGTTCTAAAGTTATCAAACAAATTTCCAACTTTAGCTTGACTTATCAATCTAGGATTCACTTACTCTTTCCCTTCCTCTTGATATGTGTTTGCATGTTTCACATATTTCTTCAAATTATAATTGGTATACATCACCTCCACTCATGAGATCAAGGGGATCAATCCACTCATCCCTAATTTTTCTAAGTAAGAGAGTTTTTAGTGTGTCAGATCCTAAGTGATGTAGTTTTTCCCTCTTAACATTATACATGAACCTCTATATTAGATCCTCTAGACCCTCATATTCTCTTTGATTCATTCTAAATATTTTTTATTTAAGATTATGATCTTTATATTTTTCTAGAAATATATATTTTCATATCATTCCATAATCGTATTGAAATAATCCCTAAACTCATGAACCATTTAAGAGCTCTATCCTTCAATGTTGTCGGAAACAATCTCAATTTTTTAGTTTTTAATAAGTAACCATAAGATTTACAAACAATTTTAAATTCAAAGAGAAAGGTTTCTGGATCCTCTGACCTTAGACCATGAAATTTTGGAAGAAAAGATGAAGGGATGTTCTTCATGTGCACACTACCATCAATATCTTGAATGGGAAATTTGAGAGGATCTTCCTCATTGTCATCATCTCCATCCATTTCTTCGATTTTCTTTGCCATTTTCTTCTTCTACCTAAAAAAGAAAATGCTGATGTGGCTCTTACTGCACCACGTGATCAAATAGGGGGCGGGTGGGTTGGTTTTGGAGATTTTTTGTTTGTTTTTATGATTGAATGAAAACACTAATGCAATGCACTTTTCTATTTTTGAAATGAAATATGTTTAATGCAAATATTTTCTATTTTTGTAAAAAATAAAAAGTAATGAATCAACTAGGGAAGAAAACAATGCATACTTTGACACCTCCCCGTCAACGATGCCAAAAAGTGATGAGCCTCGGTCTTGCAACAAGAATGCTGCAACTCCCAAGGCTACCGACTTTAATTATCAACTCGGGGTTCATACAAAATTAAGAGGTACTGGCACTATATGTGCAGCATACAATGTGTCCTTCCTTTACAGTCATGATGTAATGGAGTGCATGTACTGAAATTGAATTCTAAACTAATTGCAGAAAATGAACTGCTTGAAATGGAAACCCTAACCTATTGCAGCAAATAAAGTACAAGGAACAATGTAAACTTTGAAACGGGAACTATAAACTCAAAACGGGAACTCTGGCCAAAAAACCCCAAAAAAACATCAAAAACAGTGCTAAAAACGAAAAGTGTTGATGCTGGAATAACACCTTTTTTTTTTGGGTAAATTTTCAACATGTTTTAAAAATGGCGGTGAAAACCAATTTTTTGCAGAAAAATTATCCAAAAAACACCCTCAAAACGAATAGTGTTAATTCTGGAAGAACACTTTTTTTTTTCGAACGTAAAATTTCAACATTTCGAAATAATAGCGTAAAATATTTTATCATGACCCCGAAAAACATTAAATTTTAAAAAAATAATGAAAACATAAAATAAAATAAAAAATAAAAAAAAATTAAAACAATGAAAAACACAAAACAAAAAAAAGTTTAAAAAATTAACAAAACATAAATTAAGATATATACTAAAAACAAAACACAAAATAAAAATATAAAACTTAAAAAAAAATCAAATATAAAAAAAATATATATCAATCATAAAAATGTAAAAAAAAAAAAAAAAAAAAAAAAAAAAAAAAAAAAAAAAAAAAAAAAAAAAGTTAATGGTAAAAATTAAAAAACTAAAAAAAATAATAAATTATAAACAAATAAATAGTGAAAATAAAAAATAAAAAAATAAAAATTATCTTGTAAACCATCAAAAAATTGGCAAACGAAAAAAAAAAAATATGGAAAAGAAAAAAAAAAATAAAACATTTAAAAAAAAAACTAAAAATTAAGTAGGTAAAAATAGAAAAATAAAAATTAAAAATAAAAAAAACAAAAAAAAAAAATTAAAAACAAACTAGATTTTAAAAAAATAGAAAAATAAAAAATAAAAAAAAGTTAAAAAAAAATTATCTCACATATCAAAAAAGAATTTGGAAAAAAAATAAATTTAAATATATATATATATAAGACAAAAATAAAAAATAAAAAATGTTAAAAAAAATTTATCTCATAAACCCTAAAAGAATTTGGAAAAAAAAAAAAATAATAATATATATATATATATATATATATATATATATATATATATATAATTAAGTAAGTAAAAATAGAGAAATTAAGAAAAAAACATTAGCAAAAACTAGGAAAAAAATTTAAAAACAAACTAGTTTAAAAAAATAAATAGAAAATTAACGAAAAAAATTAAAAAACTAATAAAATTGATATTAAAAAAATCAAAAATAAAATCAAATTATAAAAAAAAAAAACCCAAAAAAATATGAATATGGCGGAAAATATATGTCTTTTCAAATGAGAAAATAAATAAAAAAATAAAAAAAACATTTACAATTTATAAAAAAAAAATACCTATTTTTGATTTTTTTTTAAATTCAAATTTAAAAAAAAAAAAAAAAACAACAACAACAACAAAAAAACAAATTAAAATTATATGAAAGAAAAAACCCCAAAAATGCATATTTTTTATTTTTATTTTTTTAAAGTTAATAATAATTATTTTTATTGAACCTAAAAATTTTATTTAAAAGAAATTAAAATTAAAATTATTTTTTTTTAAATAAACCTTTTTTTTTATTTAAAAGAATTATAAAAAAAAATTTAACACTTTTTTTTTAATTTATAAATACAAAAAAAAAAAAAATTGTTTTTTTTCAAAAAAATTTAAATTTTTAATTTCAAATTTAAAAATTTATTAAAAAATAAAAATTAAAAAAAAAATTAACGCATTTTTAAATATCAAATTTAAAAATTTATTAAAAAAAAAATATAACGCATTTTTTCTTTAATAAAAAACAAAAAAAAAAAAAAGCGTTAATTTTTTTTTTTTATTTTAATTTTTTTTTTTAATAAATTTTTAAATTTGATATTTAAAAATGCGTTAAATTTTTTTTTTTTTTTAATTTTTATTTTTTAATAAATTTTTAAATTTGAAATTAAAAATTTAAATTTTTTTGAAAAAAATTAAAAAAAAAAAAATTTAATTATTTTTTTTTTAAATTTAAAAAAAAAAAAAGTGTTAAAAAAAATTGTAATTCTTTTAAATAAAAAAAAGGTTTATTTAAAAAAAAAAAAAAATTTAATTTTAATTTCTTTTAAATAAAATTTTTAGGTTCAATAAAAATAATTATTATTAACTTGAAAAAAAAAAAAAAAAAAAAAAAAATGCATTTTTGGGGTGTTTTTTTTCATATAATTTTAATTTGTTTTATGGTTTTTTTTTTTTTTTTAATTTGAATTTTAAAAAAAAAAAAAAAAAAAAAAAAAAAAAAAAAAAGGTATTTTTTTTATAAATTGTAAAATTTTTTTTATTTATTTTCTCATTTGAAAAGACATATATTTTCAGCCATATTCATATTTTTTTGGGTTTTTTTTTATAATTTGATTTTATTTTTGATTTTTTTAATATCAATTTTACTACTTTTTTTAATTTTTTTCGTTAATTTTCTATTTATTTTTTTAAACTAGTTTGTTTTTAATTTCTTTTATTTTTTTCCTAGTTTTTGCTAATGTTTTTTCTTAATTTCTCTATCTTTACTTACTTAATTTATATATATATATATATATATATATTTTAATTTTTGTTTTTTTCCAAATTCTTTTAGGGTTTTTGAATTTTTTTTTAACATTTTTTTTTTTTTTGTCTTTTTATATATTTTTTTATATTTGTTTTTTAGAGACAATTATTTCAAGTGGATTGAAAAATTAATTAAGGATGTATAAATATGTAGATTATCTAAAATTCAAACTATCAACTTTCTAATTTAAAAACGCAAAACAATAAAAACCCCACTAAAAAAAAAACAAATTAAGATAGAGAACAAGAAAATATGAATAAAATGACCACTTCAAAAACTATCAAATTTAGAAAATTAATTTTTACATTTCACACACTAGAAAATTTAAAGTCAAAAAATAGGTCTTTTAAAAAAAGGGTGTGATGCAGAATACTCACTTTTTAAAATCAGCATGAAAATCACTACCATTCTAAAACTTAATGCACATGAAAAAAATTAAAGTTCCAAAAACCATGTTCTAAAAAAAACGTGTATTCTGCATCACCACTTTTGAAAATCGGGTCATTTTTTTGCTATCTCTACGAAACGGGTAACAGTATCAGCTCCCGTTTCAAAGTTTACATTGTTAAGGAAAGAAACATATTCTAATTGCATAAATATCATGAACTAAATGTAAAAGAAACCTAACTCAACCCTATTTATCACATGTGATGATTTAAACTAACTGAGCATGGAATCTAATCTAGGGAGTATTAACTGCTGCATGCATGTGCTAATTAAGAAATAAAAAGAACTATTTTTCTTTATCTTTTCATTTTATAAATGCAAATGCTAATCTTTCCTTGTTCTTTGGCAGGGGAGATAGGTGTGGAGGAAGAGGGGTACAATGGTTTTGATGGCTTGGAGGTCAAGTAGAGGCCTAATCCTAGCTTAAATGATGATTTTTCTCAATTCGAGCTCAAAACGGGCTGCTGCAAGATTTCCTACAAGATGTCTATAGGATGTCTACATGATGTACTTGTTCTTACAAGATCCCCTGTTTTATTATAAGAACAACCCAAAATATTAGGAAGTGGTTTATAGGGTGGAATGGAGTTTGGGAAAGGTGGATAATGGAAGAATAAGGCATGGAGGTGATGGACACTACCTAGAACTCAAGGAGGGGCTTCAAGATGGGTGGATTTTCTCAATGGAAATGACAATTTTTGCTTATAAAACAAGAATTCAGATTGAGATTTTAGTAAATTTTGGCGACATGGGTGGATGAAGCTTGGATGAGGCAAACAAGATGAGGTCTCCCTACAATGTAGAAGCTCTTGCAACAACACATATTATTTTCTGCATCTATCCACAAATTCATCTATACACGGGAAAGATTTATTAAATAGCGAAAAATTACTAGTCTAAAATCTAGAAATTCGAGAACTAGTAAGCTAGTAAATCTATCAAATTCCTAACCTAATCAAGTGAAAATGAAACGGGGTAAATTTTTTTATTAACTAGAATTGTTTTATGATCTAATGCAAGTGGAATCAACTTGATTGAAGCTCGTTAGCATACTTTGAAAAAACAGAAATTTGCTGCTATTTCCCACAAAAGAGTTCCAGAAATCTAGATTTGGGAATAAGAAAACTAATCCAAGAAGCTCAATGATTACTATGACCTTCCAAATCTTTTCAAGGATGAAATTATGCTTTTGACGCTCCAAAATAACTTACATTAACCATTTAACACAATCCTACAACAAGAAATCATTAATGCTAAATGCAGAAATAGAAAGAAACAAGAATAAGAGATGCATGTGAATAAGAAGTGAAAAGAATAATAATAAATGATACAAAAGGGCTCTAAGGCTCCTGGGATGGCCAAGACCAAGGAAACTTAGAGTCCTATGGAGGAGAAAAATATTTAGAAGTTGAACATGGCACCAATCGTCATTATTTTCATCAATACAATTACATCCCTGCAAGAAATGACAGTGGAGCTGCAAAAATATGAGTTCTCTCCACAATAAGACTAATAAAAATCCTCCCCCGACACAATTTCGACTTGGTACTCATAAAAATGATTAGGAATCATTCCCCGTTAAAGGAGGAAGCTTTCCCCACCAAAATACCTTGATTAGTGGATCTGATTCCCAGTACTAGGAATCTGCATTAAATGGTAGGGAACACATTCCTAGGTTTTCTCAATCATTGGAGTTCCATAATCTGTGCCATAGCTCCATAATATCTTGTTGATTTATAATTTGATATTGAGCCTCCTATAGTAGCGAGCAAGTCCCTAAATTATCTCCTCCTCCAAATATTCATAATTTGCCGAATATTCTCATAATATTCTACAAAAATAATAATATTAGACACAAATATGCAGTTATTCATAAACCTTCCTAATCAACATATTAAAGTTAAAAATACATTATCTAATTCAAAAAGAGAGGTTAAATATTTTGAAATATGGTTATATGGGCCTTAATTTATGTTTAATTTAGAGGCATGGGACTTAATTTATGTCTAATTTAGAGGCCCATCAGTTGCCTTTCCTTTCATTGCTTACAATTATGTAATTTTGTGTGAAGAGTGTGAGTATATTTAGGTTCCTATCCCTTTTGCCTACCTTTTACTTGGTCTTGTGTGCATTTCTTTTGCACATGAATGATTTACTTTCTGCACAATTGTCCTTAGATAACTTTGATTTTCTTGCTTTGGTTTCCATTCTACAACAATATGATATGAAGACTATCAATGCCTTGAACTCCAAACATATAGCGTAGGCTCATATTGAGGCTTACAAAAACCATTATTGACAATTTATGTTAGAGTGAATAAATTTTTTTAACATAAAAAAAAAATTCTTTAACATTTTCCTCGTTTGGCTTAGGATGCCTTTCCTTTGGTTGCAACCACTGTGTTCAAACAAGGGGCATTAGAACTACTCCAGTACTCTTCAAATTTGAATCGACCTTGGGCCATTATATTGAGTATGCGATTATCTAAACCTTATTTATTTCGAAGCTTTGTTAAATGTTTCCATGAATCATCCAAAAAAAAATGTTTGTCTATCATGAATTTCCTAGAAGGGTGTTGTTGGATTATGTGCATGCCTTGTTTGGCTGAATTCCATATGAAGGAGCCCGCTTGTATAAAAGGAGTTTTTATGAGTTGTGCATTGGGACATGTCTAGCATATTTTTGAAGCTATATGTGGTTCCATAGATCCTTTCCTCCTTATAGCCAATGCCACCAAATTTTGGCTGCTAAAACCATAGTTTCTAGATCTCTCAAGCCTAGCATCCCCTTAGTTTAGGCTTGCATAGCTTCTCCTAGGAAACGAAGGCCCATTTTTTCACTAGCTTAGATTTGCCATAGAGGAATGATCATTGAAGACTTCAAATATAGCTTAGGATGGAGTGGATTTCAATAAAAACTGAAAAATAAATAGAGCAAGAGCACATAAAGGAATGATTTGAGAATAAATAATCTCCTCCCTATATTGAGAGCACAAAAATTATATCATGCCATCTTTCTACCGAATTTACTAATTAAATCGAATGAAAGGTTGCGGTTAAGAGAAATTTCAATTGGTGGAGCTCCTAAATATTTTGAAGGCAATTTGTTAATCTAAAATTTAAGTAACTTAGTTATGTGGGTATGCACAACAAGTGGAGTGCTAGTGAAAATAAAATTATATTTAGCCTTATCGATTTCCATACCAAGGGTAAGAGAGAAGTCTTTCAAAACTTGTGAAATTACTCTAGCTTCTTGGGTCATTGGGACTCCCATGCACATGGTTTCATCCACAAATTACTGGTGTGATAATGGTAGGTCCTCTCCAAAGAGGCGAATTCCTTTTATCTTCTTATTAAAGATAGAAAATTTGAGTGCCCTTCCAAGTCCTTCCACTAATATAATGAAATGTAATGGGGAAACATGATCACCTAGGTGAATACCATGAGAGGGGGAGATGGGTTTAGTGAGAGAGACATTCAAGAGAATAGATAAAAAGGATGATGAAATGAGAGTTATGATCCAAATAGGCCTAGTTGAGTTCTTAAAAATATTTAAAAAAGTCAAACTTAAGCATCATACTTAGATTCTTAGATAAAGGGATGAAGAATTTAAAAAATATAGGCTTAGTTGAGTTCTTAAAAATCTTTTAAAAAGTCAAACTTAAGCATCATACTTAGATTCTTAGATAACTTTTAAAGAATTAATGATTTATGGGAAACCATGATGCCATCTAGAATTTGTCACTCATCAACATATCCAAATTTCTCTACTAAGATTATTTGGGGGAAAGGAGTTTGATGTGGTTAGCTATGATCTTGGTGATAACTTTTTACATAAGATTCTAGAGTGCTATGGGCTTGAAGTCATTGTCATCCTCCATATTGTCTTTTTTCAAGACCAAAATGAAGAAGGCGATATATAACACTCAAGGTGTGGTCAAATATTTGTGTTATGCTTTTATTGAATCCCATAGGTCATTCCCAACTATTTCCCAGTAGGCTTGGCAAAAATTGGTTGTAAACCTATCTAGGCTTGGTGCTTCATTTATTGCATGGATTAAAAAATTGATTCCAATTCTTCTATATCAATTTCTCTTACAAGGGATTCATTTTATTCCCTAGAGACAAGTCATGGAATATGCTACACAATTCATTGTATCACTACATCCAATTGTGACCTAGGATTAGAAAGGAGGTTTTGTAGTAACATACCAACTCTTATTCAATATCCTTGTGTTCTTGAAATGTGATTCCTTTATGATCTTTTAAGGAGGATATGTGATTGTGATGATGGTGTTGTAACATAGAATTGTGAATGAAGGCTATGTTTTCCCCCTTATTTTAACCAATGACTTCTAGACTTTTGCTGCCAGAGGACCTCGACCTCCTATTTCCTCCATTCCTCAAGTTGGGTGAGAATTTTAGCCTCTTTCTCGATTAACTCATTTGACCTACCATGATAGATGGATTTTTGTTAAATTCCTTCCATTTGGGCTTCTAACTCTTGTTTATCTTGGAGAATATCTCAAAATTTGTCCTTATTCCAAGCTTTAAGTTGGCTTTTAATATATTTTAATTTTTTTTGTAGATGGTACATGGTTGTTCCCTTTATGTCGTTCATTTCTCCTCACCATTCCACAATGTTGCTTTGAAATGTTGGGTATTGGATCCGTAATTATTCTAGGTGAAATGAGTGATTTTTTGGCTAAGTTTTAATGTTTATGTATAACTTAATTGATTAATGGTCTAATATATGACATGGCAATATAGAAGCTTCCATGAATATATTTCAAGCCACGATATTCTCTTAGATGAAGAATATATACAGTCTGGAGGATATTTGTTGTGTTCCCTCTCTACAATTGTTCCAAGTGTGGATGACATTGATGTTGTCAAGATTAAAGAGGTGGAATGAAGCCATGAGAAATTGAGAGAACTCTAATTTTCTAGAGCTTCCCTTCTTTTTCCTTAAGGGATTTTATAAGATTGAAATATCCACCTAGATTCCAAGGCACATTAGAGATTATAAGATTGAGTTACCTGATTGAGTTTAGTAATTAGGAGTTGTCTTTGGATAGTATAATAACATACACATTTGAGAGGAAACAAATGTTTGTAGAACCAATGAGCTGGAATTGCATTTTTAAATTATAAAGGAGGTGAGCATGTTTCAGAATGATTTCTCTTGAGAATTCCATAAAATAACAAGGCCGCCTGACTCACCTTGGGCATCTATCACCACTAATTTATAGCAATATCCCACTTGGAGGCTAATTGACTTATAAATTTGCAAGAGGTTTTTTTTCTTGGATCGTCAGGATGGTTCGTTGTTGTGCATTCTATTTAGATTTAAGAAGTGTTTGATTTCCTTTAGAATTGAGGCCCCTAATATTCCAAGATGTATCTTTCATGAAAGAGGAGGGAAGGTGGATGGATAAACCTCCAAGGTTAGCTTGATTCCGCTTGAGTTGACCAATGTTTCTCTAAGTTCCTCAAGGATTTGCTAGTTGCTTTTTTAACCATTTTCTTTTCATCTTAATGAGGTTTGTTGGAGTCATTTAGGGGATAGATATGGGATCCAAGTGGACTGACATTAATTTTTCCTATGGAGACTCTTTGATCCTGTAGTTGGGATTTAATAAAAACCTTAGAATTTTGACCTAATTATGCTCATTGCTTGGGAATGGAACTAGGGATTTTTCCCTTCTCGGATTTTGCAATACTTGGGAGATCTAGGGCATATAGGTTCATATCATTAGCTTAATCATGAGTAGATCATCCTTTGGTTATGTTATTAATATTTCCTATAGCACCAGCTTTGAACCTCCTACTGGGGTGAGGGATGTAGGAAGTAGGTCCCCACTTGAGGTCTCAAGAATGTTCAAGTTACGAATTTCAATCTTAGGAGTTGAATTATTAGGTGGGATAGTTGAAAGATAAATATTGGAGAGTGGGTCAAAGATATTTTTAGTTTGAGGAGTTTCGCCAGAGTGTGGGGGTAGAGGAGGGGCATGATAGCTTCAACAATGGATAACAAGTTTAAACAAGAAATAATGGCCAAAGGTTGGTCACTAATTCAGGGTAGCTACTAGGGAGAGAATGGGGAAATTCCAAGAAATATGCCAATATTCATGGTAGTATTGACATCCAAATGGGATGTGTTTATAATCCAGTGTTTTCTTACAGAGGTTATCTTGGTAACAAATGTCTATAGGTTTAGTTAAGTGCTCTGAAATGCTCATGTAAATAAGAAAGTGTGCATAGGATATATACCTTCCTTGTTTCATGGCCTCAAAGATATTTACAAAGTGCCCCAATGTGTTACAAATGCCTATTATTATCTTTGGGTAGAGAGTACGTCAAAATCTAGACTTGAGTAGTAGTAAAGTTTTCTTTGTCAGGGTAAAGTCTCTATGTCCAAAAACTTAGGTAAAGCCTTTCTGATTTGAAGAAGTAAGGTTCGTTCTCAAAATTTCTTGTTTGGTCCTTCGTGTTAGCGAATTCTATGGTAAAGAAACCCTTATCCCCAATTCCAACTTGATTGACCCTTTGGGTCTTCATTTTTGTTTGATCCACTAGGATAGGTCCTTATTTGAGGTCCATAGGCCACAAATTTACCTATGAGGGCATGGTATCTCATGTATTGGATATATTCTCCAATGAAATTTGATTGGAATTCAAACCTATGATCTATTGCTACTTTTGGGAGGCAACTTTATGGAGAATGATGAATTTTGTTTGATTGATTTGCTGCTTCCTTTATCTAGTTGGCCTCCCCCTCCTTGGTTGTTTCCTGTGGGTTTTAAGACCCTTGGATCAATGAGTTTGTTGTTTTCTTAGAACGTCTATCCCTAGCTATAACTTTTCTATAGGAGGGAGTCCCACTCCCTCCCATAGATCCTACCATGGTCTAGGACTAATGCTGAATCAAAGAATGGACAACGGTGGGTTAGGGTTTTGAAAAGGATTTCTTCTTCCCTAATTATCATTGTGTCAAATAAATATAGTTATAATTTGACCATAAATGTGATTTATTTTCTTAAAATTACGAATCTATCTAATTTTGAGACATCGTTTCTGTAATGATAATTGTGATTTAGAATTGGGTATTTAATATTTACTTAATGGATGTTGAAATTATTCCACTATCACTTAATTTGAATAGGTTCCTTGATTTTCACTAAAGAAACACTAGTAAAAATTCAAATAGCATAGACCTTATAATAATAGCTATTATGTAGATTCAAATTATTTTAACCATATTCTTTTATTTAAAAACATAGAGTGAATTCAGAGTAGTATATATGTGATTTAGGGAAAAGTTTTACCCTTTTTAGTGGAGGTAAGGAAGGAACACTAATTATAATAAATACATATACAAAAATTTACATACCCATGTTAACTCAATATTGTAAATATTAAGAGGCTTACATCTCAATATCATTTTATTATTCTACATAATATCAATTTCATTTTGTTCTTCGATCCTATTGTGTTATGTGAACAATGGTGTTATCTACCATGAAATTCGAAATCCAAAGAATAATTGGTAATGATTGGTAACAATAAAGTGAGTGTTACCATTTTAGTATAATATTTTTCATTTAAAATTGAATGAATTTTTTTCCTTTTAGCATATCCAAAGTTCTAAATGCATATTTCTTCTTTTCTTAGTTTGGCATATCCAAAGTTATACAAATTTTTCATTGCCCCTATTTCAACATGCTACCACTACACTTTTTATCATGTCCAAAGTTCCTGAATGCAAAATATTTCTTCTTTATTTATTTTGGCATATCCAAAGTTGCGAATTATATTGCATATCTAAATTTTTTACTACCCCGCATGCTGACACTGCCATTTTCACTGGTGCCATATGTTCTCGCTAACCCCCATGCCACCATTTCCATTTTAACTGATGTCAGATGTTGTCGCTACCTCACATGTTGCCACTGCCATTTTCCCTGATGCCACATGTTCCCCATATCTTATGGGTTGATCGATTCATACCTCCACTTCACAATCAACTATACTAATAATTCATTAATGTATAGTAAGAGTGTACCAGAGAATGGAGTGCACCCAAAATATCAAGGAAAATTTGACCCTGTGAGCCTATTTAAGATAAGAAGAATTTGTTAGTAAATGTTTAGATATATTTTTGATTAAATGAAAAGATCTCTGAGACAATATTTTTGGTAAGAAACTGCAACTCTTCCTTGTCATTCCATATTTCTTGATTGCAAGGAGTTAGAGAAAACTCAAATTATGGTGGAACCCAGTTGTTGATTAACTTCCTTCTATAAATATAAGATAACTCAATTGTAAATTAATTTCATGCGACATATAAGATAAATTTTTTATTGAATTAGTGTTATGTTGACGGTGCTTGATGCCGTCAACATACAAGGGTTCTCCCTGATGTGAAATCCCAATTTGAACTCATACTGCTTGGTGTAGGAGCCCCATCTGGATGTAGGGTTTGACCACAATTGCAAGTGATCTTAAAAGAATGCCTTGGCTTGAAAACATACACAAGAGATCATGCACATAACTTTAGGGGAGAAAGTATGTAATATTTTTGAGACATTAAGTGTAAGGTGTAAAAGGAGCTTCCAAGTGAGAGAGATGAGAATGAGCCTCTAATAGAAAATTAATAGTATTATCCTAAGAGAGACATGCAAGATTAATGAGAATATTCCTTGATTAACCTGAAAATTAGTTCACAATATAAAAACAATCATATAAACACATAACAACACCCATTTAACAAGGTTCATAGTTAAAGAAATCAAATATTTCATTATCTTTAATATGTGTAACATAACATACACCACAAACATCTAAAGAATGCTCTTACAACATTTACGATACATGCATGAAAGAGTGATGGCTCCAAGATCTTTTGATGATTAATGAAAGATCTAAGAACATTTTTACATTGATGAAACACTAGCTCCAATAGTGGAACATGAAGCTACAACTTGATTTTCCAAAAGAATGATCTTCTCCCTTATGCACAACTAGAGAAGCCAAGGCCAAATCTCTAAATTTCCAATCCCTTTACTTGAGTTACGAGGGCCTATTTATAACAAGTTACAATGACTCTTGATTTTCCTCATGACTCATTGACTTCCATAAACTATGGGCTTATATGTGACTCTTCATATTCTACATATATCTCTTTACATTCCACATGTGTATCTTCACATTCCACATGTGTCTCTTGGACTTATTTTACATCACATTTATTCATAAAAGACAAAATTACATGAAAATGGTCACTATATAGGAAAAAATCTAATAAGACAAAATATTCCTCATGAAGAAGAGAAGGAAAAATCAGTAGCTTGAGAATGGATTTCATTTGTGATATAGGAGTGCCATGCTTTGAACTTTGTTGCAATAAATTTGACTATGATTGGCAGCTCTACAACATATCACATCTTCACCTCTAAAGCCTCTAATAATATGGATTTGGAGCTTGATTTTATGATATTCCACAACTAGGATAACTTCATGTGAACTTTAGTTGGCTTAATTTCACACTGTAGAATAGTATTACTAGTGATATCTAGGTCTTCTTCATATATTTCCTGCTTGATTCGTTCCAGAAACTCTGTTATATTCTGCATGATGACATCCTTGCTTCTTATCTCTCTAAGTGAACCCATAGAAGGTACTTTGTGTTTCTATGCTAGGGACTCTAAACCAATATGTAATTGAACATAAGAAACAATGGTGTTGGTCACTTGTTCACTAAGGTGGTCATAGTTCTGTATGAATTCTTAACTGTGCTCTATCCACCTCAACAATTATCCTATCCTTATTAACCAAATTTTTAGGCACATCAGGATACTTGATGCCCCAATCTTGTATCAAGTCTACAACTCTACTTTTCACCTTGAGAAGCTTCAGGATCTCTTGATATTTCTTCTGAATTTGAACCAGGGGTGTCACCATCTCATGCAAGAGAATCATCTCACTATACAATTTCCTCATGGTGTCTTCCATTGGTTTCAATTCTTCCGATATGGCTACCTGTAGCTCTATCGCGCTGATATTAGCAGAAGACAACCATTTTTTATTTGCAGTAATATGATCAACCTGATATTTTGTGCAAATAGATCTTTGCGTAAACGTGAAACCTCACTCATAAGATATTTTGTGTTATCTTGAGATGTTGTCACAAAAGAGATATTTTCTGCCATGATTACTCTGGGATTTCTCTTGGTGTTAAATGTTATCATCTTCTCTATGAATATGGAGACTAGATGGGCAAGATCATTAGGAAAGTACCTTTACCTTTCTTGTACAATCCTCTTCTTCTTCTGATCGAGAGTGAGGTTGGATACATCTATGACCCTACCATTTGGTGGCGGAGCAATTCCCATTTCACTAAATGGGAGATGGCCCCCACTGAGAGGAGGTTCTCACTACATATTTGGTTCATTTTCAATCGGCTCAATTTCATCCTCCTCCTCCAATTCTGCTTCTAATTCTTGGGACATTTTTTCTTCCTCCATCATCTCTGTGCCTTCTTCCTCATGTATGTTCTTAATTTCTTCTTCCTGCAACTACTTCTATTTTTCCTCTTCTTCTTCTCTTCTCTTCTCCTCCTATGCTTTCTTCTTTAGCAGATCATCTTGTTTCTTATTTTTTTCTTCCTCTTTATTTAAGTGCTCCTCCTCTCTTTTGTGCTCTTCTTCTAGCTATTTCTTTGTTTTGAACCTTCTCTTTTCTTCCTCCTTCTATCTCCTCTACTTCTTTGCCTCAAACATACCTTTGCTCATATGATCAACCTTGAACTTTCTTCTGCTCTTTGCTAATGGATCATGCTTTAGTTTCTTCTTGGATGTTATAGTGTCCAATTCAATAGTTGCTTCATGTTGAATCTCCTCCATCTGAACATTGTATCCCTATAGAACCTAGGAGGGACCCACCTCATCTCTTGGTTGATTCTTTCTGAGTGTATGGTACCAATTCTTAATATTTTCATCCTTTAAAGTAATCATTGGTACATATGTTCAGGTGCACTACATCTTATCACAATGTTTCCTACACACCTTTCTAGGATCATATCTATGGAAGCTCATTGTTCCAAAGTGAACGTGGTTGAGTTCTTCAACTTCAACATCAATTGCCTTAAGGCGCTTTAGCTCATAAATTCCTATCCGCATAGGAAGAGTGGGCCAAGGAGCTTTCTTCCTCCTATGGAGATTTGCAAACTACACATCGTTCAGCTGATAGGTGACATCCTGCAAGACCACCTTATTCGTCACATACCTCGGCATAAGGTGTCATGTGTGGGGTTTTCTGACACCAAAAACATCTTATGTATGTGCCTTGTGGTGTGGAAAACTAATCTGTCGTGCGAGGTTTCGTCTCAAAGATCATTGTGTACAACATTGCAAAGTAATGCTCTCCTAGTTTTTCATAAAATCCTCTAAAACTGGCTTTTGATAATAGTCTGCAATGGAAGTAAATAGGTATCTTCTCATGTGGGGTCCAGTTCCATTTCATCTCAGTGAAATCATAATGGGAAGAGATACCATGCAACTGCAAACATGTAAAATTTTGGTGCTTGCTTATCTTGTAGGTTTATCTTAGCATGTTGTATTTGCATGTGTAGTTCATGAGAGAGGATATATGCCCTGCTGAAAAATTTACCTCTTGAGACAACCATGTTGAGCAAGAAAATCCAATTCTCCCCAAAGTATTCTACATTCTTCTTTCCATAAACCCTACAACATATCGCTATGAGATATTGATAGACCTTTATCAAATATTTAGTTTGATAGATTACACTTGGTCTCTAGAAAAATCTTGCAGGTTCTTGGCACTAGGATTTAATGACTTCCATAGTATTGAGATTTTCTCAGGTTGCATAAAACTGAGAATTTGCATACACCCTTGGTATTAAAATCTTGTAATATAAATGTATGTCATGCAGATGGTAAGTGGAAATCTGATTCCTTCTTTCACTACAAAGGAACAAATTTGTATTATCCATGTGTGACATGATCCATTCGATGGCTTCTACACAAGGCATCACTCAGAATATGCATGCAACTTTGTTTATCCTTGGCCTTTTGATGTTTATATAAACTTCCTTGTCTTCCAAGTATTCTTGGAATTTATTTTGGATGAATTCATATTTAATGTCTTTCCATGAGAATTTCAAAGAATTCTCTATGAAGCACCATGGGTCTAAAAGAATAGGAACAATTGGCTTGATTATTTCCACCACCTCATTAGTACTAGATTTTAAGATTTCTTTTGATGTAGATTGATGGGTGGTAGGAGGAATTGTCTTGACAGACGATGAGAGAGTGATGTATGTTGTATCTATAGCACCTATAGTTATAAATTCACTCATGGACAACAATAATTAGTTTCAATAAATTCCCTAACTATCACATGAAAACTTATTCAAAAGATAGTGATTAAGGGAATAACCAGGAAAAATGGGAGCACAAGCCTATCATATATGAGACAAGGTGACTTAAATCTCCACTGGAATGAGCACCGTGCCATGGTAAAGAAGAGAGTGCATTTGAGGACAATAGTGGATAAAAAATTCCTTACTAAAACTTGATCGTGCCCTATATGCTCAAATAGAGAGAGAGAGAGGCTTCTTGGGTGCATGACACAGTAACACGGACAAGGAGGGTGAGTATTACTACTTGACAATGCTCTATGTACCTTGGAAGAGCCACTGAGGGAGGAGGGCACACTAATAGTTGACAAGGATGCCAACTATTTCTTTTTGGTGCACTATGCACTCAAGAGAGGGAATTGTTGCTTATTGGGTGCAGTTTTTCAAGATAGAGGGTCTTTGTTTTCCTAAAGTTCACTCTAAAGAGATATTCTTATATTGGGCACCGTTTTGGTGGACAGAGGGTCCTTGTTTTCCAAAAGTTCACTCTGCTCAAAGATGGGCTGAAAACAGCTAAGCGAAGGCCAAAAACAAGAATTAAACATAGTAGCAATGAAAGAAAAGTTCTACAAGTGTTGATAACTTATGTCACAATCATGTCTGGAAGGTGAAAGGTCGTGGTGTGCGAAGAATCAGAAGAAACTCCACTTGCAACAGTAAGACAACACTTGTACGAGGAAGTATGGATGAAAACCCCACTTAATAATTTAAAAAAAACTAAAGTGCCGCTATAGAAAATAGAAGCGCCACTAGAAACAACAAAAGCAATAAAAAATGAAGTGCAAAACTTACCAAGAAGCCACGAACATGAGATCAATATTGGAGAAAAACTCCTTATGATGAGAGAATGCACTCAACCGAGAGTAAACAATGATTATGAGAATGAGTGATGAGTTGGGATTGTTTATAAAGAAAATCTACATGTAAATCAAGTTCATGCATGATTGTCACTTTTTGATTGATGAGTGAGTTAGTTACAAGAAGTGGATTAGCCTCCTATTTTCTAGGAGTGTGCTCACCATGCAAACAAGAAGGGCACAATCACTGATGTCAAGGAGTGCATTGGACCAGAAGGGTGCAACCATTGATAAAAGGCATGCACTTTCCTTCTTGGCTGAGAGTGCGCTCCATTGAGTGAAGGAAGTGTGCTCCACTAAGGGTTTGAAGTGTGCTCATGCCTAGGAGGGCACACTTTCCTCCAACAGTGGGTTTTGTGATTCTTGTCTTTGGCAAGTGCACATTATTTACAAGAAAAGAATGTGCTTTTTGTGCTTTTGTGTGAGATGCATGCCAAGTGAATAAAATATAACACTAAGTCATAGAAAGTTAGTTCTTTTCCTATATTTAGAAAGATGACATAAGCACTTCCAAATATAAGAAGACGATGCTTGGAAAGATTTGGGCTAGGAGGGAAAGTGACACTTAGGAATATTTGAAGGATATTCGACACTTAGGAGAACATGAGAAAACAACAAGATGAGACAAGATAACTTGATATAACGGTTCATGTAGGCTCCAAATTTGACGAAGGAAAAAAAATTGGAGGAAGCGTTGTCATAGCGACAACATGTTAATAAAAAATTGTAGAGAAAGAGGAACCCAATTATTGAATTCAAGATCTACATTTTTTAGATTTGAAACAACATAACCCAACTATTGTTGAATTCGAGCTCAATATTTATTTGATTTAAAATAAAATAACCTAATTCTTGAATTGCAGTTGTAGTGACCCACCCCACCCTACTTACCTCAGTGGGATAGATGTCACTTTCTAATCCAACTCCTCCGATGTTGTTAGAGGAATGGGATAATAATTTTTTTTCCTTTATTTGAATTAATTATAAATTCTCATGCTGGGGTTTAGATGCAACACTTAATCTTCTCAATTCATCTTCGGAGCCTCTTGAAGAGAGCCTTTCAACCCTACATATATACATAGATATATATATATATATATATATATATATATATATATATATATATATATATATATATATATATATATATATATATATATTATATATATATATATATATATTTATATTATGCCCCCATGATGATGGGGCCCATTACGCCCACTGAATCAAACGACCATGAGTGAACCACGCCATTTGGACATAATAACACTAGCCCTCCTTATGCCTCTGGGACAACCCTCCCAGACACATCATCTCATTTCTCTCCATCATAACAATCCCAAGGAATTCTCTTTCATCAACCACCAGGGCCTCATTACCAGGCTTACATTTTTAGTGGGGCTACACTGCCTCCTCCCCATTGGCTCGTCATTCCAATGACTACATGCCACCATAGTATGTGCCACATCACCCTAGTTCTTGTATCCCGACGATTTCTTTTATTTCACCTCTTGATACCTCTTGGACCATTTCGTTGAGATGAATTTTCAGGTGGGGCTGTTAGCCTTGCTGGCAAAAGGCCCAAAAATGGATCCATATAGGCTCTTAGAGTCTCCAAATTTTCTTAAAATCATGCCAATGGATCCATTAAAGCTCTTGAAATCTTCAATTTTTGCTCAAATATCATCCAATGATCAAAATTAGTGCAAGAGGAGAGCCCTTGGAAGGGCGGAAATACACTATCGGGAGGCAAAAATGCTTGAAAACCATGAAAAACCCACAATCGCAGGCTTAAACAGAGGAGTGAACACTAGCCATTAGATTTGGCCAATAAACGGCCCAAAAATAACCGACTAGTCGAAATCAGAAAAGCAAAAGGGACAGTTTAAAGGTGGGTGCATGATACCGCCGATTAGCGATCGCCAATGATCAGATCAGCGGGTTGCATCGACGAGAAGCATATGCTACGTTATATGAAAGCCCGGGCATTGAGCAATTAGCGATTGTGATTTATCGTATCGCTATATCGCATCGACACTATACCATGGGGTGGGGCCTAGGCACAGGCATGTGTGCGACCCAATGGGCCGAACCCGACGGAATTATATACGATATTTGATAATTTTTTAGGTCCACGGGAAGGCCTGTTTTCAAAAAAATTTGTGTATATTCTTTGTTTCAATGAAATACAAAGGGAAACAGGGGTAGTGCGATAGTGATGGAACCCAGACCCGATGGGTTTCCTGAATAAAAATATATAATCTTTGAAGTCCGTGGAAGGCCCATTTTCAATGTTTTTTCGTAGTTTTTGAGTGTTTTCGTTATCTAAAACGAAATACGAAGGAACCTTTGGCTAGTGCCAATTGCGATGAAGCCTAGACCCGATAGGGTTCGGAAGTGGAATATATGATATCTAAAGTCCACAAAAGCCATTTTTTCATGCATTTTTCAGCGTTTTCGCATATTTCATAATATAAGGGAAATACACAAGAGCAGGACTTTTGCGACTTGCGATGGCGACAAGGCTGGAACCAATAGACAATTAAACCATATTTTAGGACTTTTGAAGTCCGAAATGAACAGTGATGGACGAGATTTATCAGTGTTGCAGTGTTTTCATTGTTTGTAACAGAAACAGTCATTGTTTGTAGTTTAAAGGGAAAAACAAAGGCTCGAAGACCCACTCCACCATATAACAGAGCCCATGAGACAGTTTTCTGGGAAACAGAGCCCGAAAAGGGAAAGAGGAGGGCCACAGCATGCTGAAGCCCGAAACAGAAAGATCAGGGAGCACAGACAATGCAACAGCCACACCAACAAAAATTATGGGGCATCTCTGGCATGAGAGAACTCCCAGACATCACAACAAACTATCAAAAATATATAAAAGCAGTTATTCTGCTATCAAAAGCAGAAAACTATGAGCCCATGCTTGCTTAAAGGGCATCAAATCAGTTAACAAGGCAGATTAGACAGGTTAAGACTCCGAGCCTCTTAGGGCTTAGTAGCAATGTAACCAGGCTATAAATAGCTAAAAGTAGGATGTAATAGAGGTTTAACTTCTGGAGATTATTCATCCTCAGTTCCTTCTAGCTTCTCATCTTCATTCTAGCAATATAAGCTTCTTTTGCCATTATATGTTCAATGTCCATTCTCTTTGTTGTTCTATGCTTGCACTTGAACAGTATGTTCATGTTTTCTTTATGTCTAAGGCCAGATAACTGTCATCTTATCTCTGCTTTGATATTTTAGATTTGCAAGCTTCTTTGCTGCCTGTAGCTAGCCATCCATATGTGGTCATATATGAATCTGCCAGTACAGTGAGTATTCCCTTTTGTTGCCTGTAGCTAGCCATTGATTTATGTTTATGTATGCAATCTGCTGGTATAGTCAATATTCTCCATCTATCCATTGAATTTATAAATTATTGAGCATTAGTGGTCTAAAGCCTTGTATTGGTGAGAGTGTTCATGCATGCCTTGAGTGAGAACAGAGCTGAAATGGTTATCTAACTTGATCCAAACCATCATTTATTCCAATAGTTCAGAGAACAATATTGATGATTATATGTTACCAGGCATCTCTAAGCTACAACCTAGGAGAGTTTCTTGGAGTGTTAACATAATTGGCGCCATTGCTAGAGAGAGGAAACTGAAGCTCAGCTTCCCTGGGAAACGACATAGATCCAACTTTGATGATAGACAAAGTCTAGGCACTTTTTTGGTTGTAATAATCTATCTAGCGACTCTACTGTTGGCATTATGACACAGGTTTGGCACTATGGCACAGGTGTTGTCCTTGATGGCAACTCACTCAAAGGGCAGATCACAGTTCAGGCTCTCAGAATGAAAGAAAATGAGGTATACGCAGGTTACTCTTAACAAAATCACGTATACACGTAGGTGTACAGATCA
This sequence comes from Pinus tabuliformis, assembly GCA_031772625.1. Lineage (NCBI taxonomy): Eukaryota > Viridiplantae > Streptophyta > Pinopsida > Pinales > Pinaceae > Pinus > Pinus tabuliformis. Next base: position 1,401,429,933 of record CM062818.1, on the reverse strand, counting down.
AAAGGCGCGTATACATATGCACACACTTTCATGCAAACAAAAGCACGTACATGTGGGAAAACTTATGTTTGGTCCATGGTATTTAGTCCGACATATTTGAACCTATGGTTTTGGTCCTTGGTATTGCATCCAAAGTGTTGAACCCAGGTATTGAGTCCCTAGTATTGGATCTCTATGGTTTTGGACCATGGTCTGAGTAAGGCCTAAGACTATAAAAAGGGAAGGAGATCATTTGGCAAGAAAAAAAAAAAAACAAAAAGCATTGAATATCTTATGAAGAGCAAGATCTAGAATACTGTCATTGGGTTATGGTGCATAGCTAGATCTAAATCAAGGAGGAGCCTAAGCGCAAGGAGGAGGATAAGTTCTATTGATGGGTCAAGATCTTAAGGCGATTTGAAGAGAAGTATCTTTGTGAAATTTTTGATCTGTTATATTTGGCGCATGATGTGATCTATAAATATGATAATCTGGGTATAACTGATGTTTGAATAAGTGAAAAGGGTAAATTATAGTGAAAAGGGTAAATTATCTTTTATAGATCTGTACGTAGGTTCAGTGCAGCAGAGACGAGTATACAGGCTAGTTCACTAACTTAAAACAGCGTATACGTTGGTTGGCCTTAATACAGAAGCGTATGCATGCAGGTTTCACATATTGAAGTAGCGTACATCTCATGATATATGTTTTAGCTGCTTCTGTTTATTACTGCAATGTTCTGGGTTCAGAATTGGTGTTTGGTTACTGGTACTGTTTTCTGGTTACAGCATTCTGAGAATTTATTGGTTGATTCAGTATTTGTTTGTACATAGGAGTTTGGTTAGTGCAGATATACTTGATGTTTGATTGATATTCATGGATCCAGTCTAAAAATTTATGAAACGTGGTCCCTAGAAGAAAAGATAAGGTTGTAGCCTTTTGTAGGTCAACACCTATGTACTGTACCTCAGCTAGTACAAGAGCTAAAGGGGTTGTAGCTCCCTTCCAGGAGAAGATGGAGAATGAGAGAAGGTTGTAGCCTTCTGCAGGTAGCAGCCTGCGTACTGGTATAAGACTGCACCAGTATAGAATCATTGTAAAAGGAAGTTTCTAATTTAAAAGAAGATAGAGACAAATTGCAGTAGGTGGTTTTCGCCCACATTGGGATTCCACCTTATATCTTTGTGTCCATGTGTGTGATGATCTGTTCTATTTTACTGCTCCTACTTACTGTTCTTATGATTAATGAAGTACTGATGCACTGATTAAAGATCAAATAATTAATAGTTTTATCATATACGTTGGTTTCTTTAGACATATTAGCGTATATACGCAGTTTCACATAGCCGAAGTAGCGTATACAAATCTGATTGTGAAAAGGAAATTAATTGATAATACTGATTCACCCCCCCTCTCAGTATTATTTCCAACAATTGGTATCAGAGCAGGTCCTTTAGAAGAATCTTGATCGCTTGAAGGAAGATCTATCATCATGAGCAATTACGAAAAAGAAGCATCGATCAGGCCACCAATTTTTGATGGGAGTAACTTCGTCTATTGGAAGGTAAGAATCACAACATATCTTCAATCTCTTGGTATAGAAGTCTGGGATATCATGGAAACAGGATACACATTTCCATCAACAACTCCTACAGATACTGCTGGTAAGAAGTAGTATGAAACAAATGCAAAGGCTGTCAATACTCTATTAGGGAGTCTATCTCAATCAGAATTCGTCAAGGTTATGCAGCTCGAAACTGCAAAAGAAATATGGGACAAGATCGTTCTGAGCTGTGAAGGAGATGATCAAGTAAAACGAGAAAAACTAAAAACTCTCAGAATTCAATATGAAAATCTCATAATGTACAATGATGAAAGTGTGGCTAACTATTTCCTACATATAGATGAGATTGTTAATTGTATGAAAAATTTGGGTGAAGAAATAGAAGAAGTTGTTTTGGTTGAAAAGGTTCTAAGATCTTTGTCTTCTAAGTTTGAATCAAAAGTTTCTGCCATAGAAGAAAAACAGAATCTACAAAGCCTTACCATGTCACAGCTACACGAAATCCTAACCGCTTACGAAATGAGAAAAGGGAGACCATCAGACAAGAGAGAAGCTGCATTCAAAGCCTCAAGAAAAGGAGATTACAATGACTCGGGACATATGTCGAAAGAAGAGGAAGAATCAAATTTTGTCAAGAACCTTCAATGGGGTTCTGGAAGATTGAGAGGTAAGATACCTTTCAAATGTTTTGCTTGTGGAAGAGTCGGTCACTATGCTTCCAAGTGTCCTCATAAAGATAAGCTTGACAAATGTAAGGAACCCGTTAGATGGAATAGAAAACAGAATGTAAGTAAGAAGAGCTATTACACACATGAAGACAGTGATGGACTTTCAAATAGTGATGAAGATGAACAAGGTAATGATTATATACTTTTGATGGATTTTGAAGATGATGATTTCTTGGATGCTATAGATGAAGAATGTCTTTATGAAGAAATTTCTAAACTCAAAATTTTCTTAGAAGATAAGAATATGATTATAGATACTCTGACATTCCAACTTGCTGAAATGGAGAAACACAATGAAAAGTTAGAATGTGAAATTGTGGGACTTAGAAAGGACATTAAGAAAACAAAAGCTCTTAATCTTAGATTTGCTAAAGGATCTGAAACTTTAGATGAGATTATCAAAGTGCAGCGTTCCCCTCTAATCAAGATAGGTCTTGGGTATACTAAAGAAACATCTCAAGCACAGAAGCCATCTACCTCCAAAAGTTATCTTGAAGCTGCAAGGAGAAGTGAACAGGTTGACAATCGACAGCAAAGGCACAATGAAGATCACCAGGTAAATTAGGGACAATTTACTTCAAGAATGAACAGAAATCACCAAGTAAATCGAGGGCAATCTACTTCAAGGATGAACAGAAGCTACAACCATCCACAGGTAAATCATTCTCAATTTTCTTCAAGAACGAATGGCTATTACAATCGTCTAGATGGAAGGTTTGATGATTGCAGGAATTTCTTCAATGGCCAATGTTTCTCTTGTCATAACTTTGGACATAAAGCAACTCAATGTGTTGCCTACAAGACCGTCATGACCAGAGAAGCACGAAATCAAAGGAATGTGACTGGAATCATGAAAAGAACCTACAATAACTTTTCTGCTCTTGAAAATGAAATAGAATGTTCTATCTATAACAACTTTGGTCATGAAGATTCTAAATGCGGGAGTAGGTTTCGGCAAACAACTCAGAAGGAGCAAGCTTCATTGATCCCCAAAACATGGAGGAAGAAAGAACCGCAACCAGAAAGATGTAGCACAGCCTTATATGCGGAAGGGCAGGAAAATCAGTGATACATTGACAGTGGATGCTCGAAACATATGACAGGTGATAAAGAAAAACTTCAATCATATAGTACCTTAGAAAAGGAAAAGAAGGTCTCATTTGGAAATGACACCCCTGCATTCATAAAAGGTAAAGGTTCTGTTCTTTTGAGAGAAAAGGTCAAAGCTGGGAATGTTATGTATGTTGATGGTTTAAAGCATAATCTATTAAGTGTCAGTCAAATTTGTGATCAAGGAAATGAGGTAATATTTCGATCAAATGGATGTATTGTGTTGAAAATAATACTGAGAGGGGGGGTGAATCAGTATTATCAAGTCAAATATTCCTTTTTCAAATCCAGATTATATACGCTACTTCAGTTAATTAAAACCGCATATATACGCAACTATGTAGAAGGAAACCCGCGTATACAATGGAAACTTATAATTTACTTTATCTTTCAGATGATGATTATTACTTTGTGTATCAGAATCAAATAACCAGTAACCAGAAACAGTAAAACAGAGCAGAGGACAATCACACACAAGAACACAAGATATAAGGTGGAAACCCAATGTGGGTGAAAACCACCTGCTGCAATTCGTCTCTATCTTCTTTTAATTAGAAACTTCCTTTTACAATGTACTGGTGCAGTCCTTTACCAGTACGCAGGCTGCAACCTGCAAAGAGCTACAACCCTCTCTCGTTCTCTAGCTTCTCCTGGAAGGGAGCTACAACCCCCTTAGCTCTTGTACTAGCCAAGATACTAGTACGTAGGTGTTGGCCTACTGAAGGATACAACCTTCTCTTTCTTCCAGGGACCTCGTTTCATAAATTTTCAAACTGGATCCATGAACATCAAAAAATTTCTGCTTCAACCAATCTCCTTTTCACCGAACAAAAACTGAATCACAATAAACACTTCTCTGATAGTTGTACCCAGAACACAGTGACAGTAACCATATACCAAATTCTGAACCCAGAACACTGCAGCAAAAAACAGAGGAAACTAGATCACAATAAAATACATATACGCTACTTAAACAACCTGAAACCTACGTGCATACGCTCCTGTGTGTGAAGCAACCTGCGTATACGCAGTTTGCCTTTACTGAACCTGCGTGTATACGCGCCTTCGCTTCACTGAACTTGCGTACATATCTATAAAGGATAATTCACTCTTTCAAATAATCAGATACTAATTAACCCAGATTGTCAGATTTATACATCAAGCGTGCGCCTCACAGAATAGATCAAAATCATACAAAGATACTATCATTCAAGCCTTAAATATTATGACCCATCAATAGATCTTATCCTTCTTCATGCGCTTATGTTCGTCCTTCATTCAGATTCAGATCTGCAACATAACCCCAATCACAAAAGTTTCAGATCTAGCACATGTTAGATATTTAATTTATTCCAAAGATACTTTGTCAAATGATCTCCTTCCTCTTTTATAGTCTTGGGCCTTTCTCAATACCACAGTCCAAAACCATAATAACACAATACCACGGGCCCAATACTTTGGGATCAATCTTTCTGACGAGATACCATGGTCCAAAACCATAGGTTCAAATACCAAGGACTAACTACCACGAACCAAAGGTAAGTTTTCCAACATATACGCGCTTTTCTTTGCATGAAAGTGCGTGTATACGCATACGCACCTTCGAAATGTCTAACCCGCGTGTATACGTGACTTTGTCAAGATGAACCTGCGTATATGACTTTTTCTTCATTCTGAAAGCCTGAACTGAGATCTGTCACCAGATAGAGTTGCCATCAAGGACAACACCTGTGCCATAGCTCCAAACCTGTACCATAATGCCAACAATCTCCCCCTTTGGACTTGATGGCAACCCAAGATCTTCAAAGTCATTCTCCCCCTTTGTCATCAAGGGCAAAGGGTTGTGCTCCCCCTGAGTGCATGCTGAAATCTCTGCCCTGCTGTGCTGACCATGCTCCCCCTGACTGTAGACAAGATCTGCAAAAAAAATGTTCTTCAAGAAGAACCAAGACTTATACATCATAAAAGACCTGCCTATCACCAAAAGACTCAATACATACATCCATCATCCAACCAAGTGGGGATCATCCACCCAACCCAATGGGGATACATCATAAATTTACATATGACATCCAAATACATTACATCTTCATCCCAGGCATAGTGGGGAAACCAAGATAGGCCGCTACATGACCTTGACACCATAAAAGAGATACATGACATAGAGACGAAATATCTAGAGAAATACTTATGAAAGACACCAATAACTGATAGCAGAAGCATCTGTCAATCACCATTCAGATCAACAACCATGATTTCCTTATGTTCTTCTTCTGCATTTGTTCCACCTGAAACCAACAACAGCTGTGAACTAGAACCAAAAGCTTCTAAGATAATGCCAACAATGCATCATTAGAAGTTTATCTGCTCCCCCTGAACCTGTGCCAGAAGGTCTTTGTCAGACCCAATTCAAATTATCTCCACCATAACCAGAGTCTGACCCTACTGATATCCATCAAGCGTCCATATACGCGATTATATCTGCACAAACCTGCGTATGTACACAGATCCTCCTCAGGCAACTCGCGTACACCCATTTTTCTCTGAAATAGACAAGATTTAACAGCAAGATGATGCATCAACTACCCCCAGCTTCTATCTGAGGTATTCAAATGTCTCCATGGGCAGTGGTTTGGTGAGAATATCAACAACTTGTTCCTTAGAAGGAACATACTCCAACTTGACCTTTTGTTCCAACACTTGTTCCCGAAGAAAGTGATACTTGATTGGTATGTGCTTGGTTTTTGAATGCATGACTGGGTTCTTAGAAATGTTGATTGCACTTGTATTATCACATAAGATGGAGATAGGTGGTGTACAAGTGATTTGAAAGTCTTGCAAGGTTTGCATCATCCAAAGAAGTTGATTGAAACAAGATGCAGCAGCCACATATTCCGCTTCAGCTGTAGATAAAGCAATCGAACTCTGTTTCTTGCTGAACCAAGATACTAATCTAGAACCCATAAAGAATTCTCCACCACTTGTGCTCTTTCTGTCATCCACGCTTCTAGCCCAATCTGCATCTGTATAAGCATGTAGAGTGAGATCTGTGTCTCTAGGATACCATAAGCCATAGTTTTGAGTTTCTTGAAGATACTTGAAAATTCTCTTTACTGCCTAAAGATGGGTTTCTTTAGGATTTGCCTGAAATCTTCCAACTATTCCCACTACATGCATGATGTCTGGTCGAGTACCTTTCAAATAAAGAAGACTTCCAATCATGGATCTATAGGTTGGTTGATGCACTGTTGCAGATTCATCATTTGCACTGAGGCTGCATCCTGTAACCATAGGGGTACATACTGGTTTTGCATCTTCCATGCCATATTTCTTCAAGATCTGCTTGAGATACTTGGTTTGAGACAAAAAAATACCGCCTTCATTTTGTTGGATTTGCAATCCAAGAAAATATGTTAGTTCTCCAAGCAAAGACATTTCGAATTCTTTCTGCATTACCAAGGCAAATCTTTGACTCATAGCTTCTTCATTGCTCCCAAAGATAATATCATCTACATACACAACAAGTATTAGTAATTTGTCATTTTCAATTTTTATATAAAGACTGCTATCTGCTGATCCTTTTGAAAAACCTTGTTGATGAAGATATTTGTCCAAATGGTAGTACCAAGCCCTTGGAGCCTGTTTAAGACCATAGAGAGCCTTTTTTAGTCTGCATACAAGATTTGGATCATTCCCAAGGATGAATCCATCTGGTTTCTCAATGTACACTTCTTCTTCTAAATCTCCATTCAGAAAGGCTGATTTCACGTCCATTTGAAATACTTTGAACTTCTGAAAGCTTGAGAGAGCAAGGAACATTCGGATGGCCTCAAGTCTAGCAACGGGAGCAAAAGTTTCTTCAAAGTCTATACCCTCTTGTTAAGCATAACCTTTACAAATAAGTCTGGCCTTGTTTCTAATCACTTCCCCATTTTCATTCAACTTGTTTTTAAAGATCCATTTTGTCCCGATGACATTCTTATCTTTTGGTCTAGGAACCAACTCCCAAGTGTTATTCTTTTTTATCTGCTCAAGTTCTTCATCCATTGCCTTGACCCAACATTCATCTTTGCATGCCTCTTTTACATTTTGAGGTTCAGTGGAGGAGAGAAATGCCAAATAGCTTGAGGCTTCTGCAATTGTTCTTCTTGTTTGTACACCTGCCTCTTTCTGCCCCAAAATCTGAGATTATGGATGATTCTTCTGAACGTACCTGGATGGAGTCTTCTCTTCTATCCTTATCTGTTCCTCTGGTGCCTCTTGAGATTCTTCTACATCATCAGTCTGATTTGGAGAGTAGTCTTCATCCTCTTCGATATTTTCATAATTTACTTGCCTAGGAATGTATCCTTTTTCATCAACCACTACATCAATGTTGTCAACAATTCTTCCAAGTCTTTTATTGTAACACTTATATGCTTTGCTGTGGGGAGAATAACCAAGGAGAATGCCTTCATCTGCTCTAGGTTCAAGTTTGCCAAGTTGTTCATCATTATTCTTAATATAGCATTTGCTTCCAAAAATTTTGAAATGCTTTACCGAAGGAGTCTCACCATACCAGAGCTCATGAGGAGTTTGAGTGTTGTTCACTCGGACATTTGTTTTGTTGAGAATAACAACCGCAGCAAATGCAGCTTCACCCCAGAAGGTTGCGAGAGTTCCAGACTCATCAAGCATAGCACGAGCCATTTGTTGGATCGTTCTGTTCATCCTTTCCACCACTCCATTTTGCTGAGGAGTCCTAGCTGTAGAGAATTCCCTTCTTATTCCATGTTCTTCACAGAAATTGAAAAATTCATTTGAGGTAAACTCCCCACCTCTGTCGGACCTGAGGCACTTAATTTTGTGATCTGATTCGTTTTCAGCCAAGGCTTTGAAGGATTTGAATTTTTCGAATGCTTCGTCTTTGTGCTTCATAAGTCCTAACCAAACCATCCTGGAGAAGTCGTCAATGAATAATATAAAGTATTCTTCTCCTCGAGGTGACCTTGTCCTAAATGGACCACATACATTTGTATGGACTAGCTCAAGAGGCCTGCTAGCTGATCCTTCCTTCTCAGGGAAGTTAGTTCTGGTTTGCTTACCAAACTGACATGATTTGCATATTGTGTTGTCTGGAATTTTGATATCTAGAAGACCACGAACTGCCTGGTATTTGCATGCTTTCCTTATTTGTGAAAAGCTTAGATGCCCCAACCTCCGGTGCCATAACCAGTGTTCATCATCCTTGCTTAAATAGCATTGTTGTTGTCCTTCTTCAAATATGTATAAATTATTTGGAGTTCTTCTACCTTTGATTACTATTTTTCCTATATCAAGATCACGAACACTACATCCATTTGATCGAAATATTACCTCGGTTCCTTGATCGCACATCTGACTAACACTCAGTAGATTATGCTTCAAGCCATCAACATACAAAACATTTCCAGCTTTGACCTTTTCTTTCAACTGAGCAGTGCCTCTTCCTTTTATGACTACGGGGGTATCATTTCCAAACGAAACTTTCTTTCCCTTTTCTAAAACACTATATGATTCAAGTTTTTCTTTGTCACCTGTCATATGCTTCGAACATCCACTGTCGATGTACCATAGATTTTCTTATCCTTCTGCATAAAAAGCTATCCCACATCTTTCTGGTTGTGGTTCCTTTATTCTCCATGTTCTGGTGCTTCAGGCTTGTTCCTTTGTCTGCCGAAACCTGCTCCTACATTCAGAATATTCATGACCGAAGTTATTACAAATAGAACATTCAATTGCATTTTCAAGGGCCGAAAATTTGTTATAGTTCCTTTCTGTAATCCCGGTCATACTTCTTTGTTTTTGAGCTTCTCTAGTCATGATTGTCTTATAGGCAACACATTGAGCTGCTTTGTGACCAAAGTTATGGCAAGAGAAACATTGGCCATTGAAGAAACTTCTGCGATTATCAAATCTACCTGCCAAATGATTGTAGTTTCTATTGTCATCCATTCTTGAGGCAAATTGAGAAGATTTTACTGGTGGCTGGTTGTAGCTTTTGTTCACCCTTAAGGTGGATTTCCCCTGATTTACGTGGTAGTATTTGTTTATTCTTGATGTAATTCGTCCCTGTTTTACCTGGTGATCTCCATTGGGCTTTTGCTCATTCCTCCTTGCTGCATCGAGATAACTCTTTGAGGTGGATGCTTGAGATGCTTCTCCATTATACCCCAGACCTGTCTTGATTAGTGGAGAACGTTGTACATTGATAATCTCATCCAGAGTTTCAGATCCTTTAAAAAATTTAAGATTAAGAGCCTTTGTTTTCTCAATTTCTTTTCTAAGGCCAACAATTTCACATTCTAACTTCTCAAGAAATTTTTCTTTTTCATCAAGTTGGAATTGCAGAGTATCAATGATCACATTCTTTTCTTTTAAACATGTTTTAAGTCTAGAGATCTCTTCATAAAATCCATCCACATCTATAGCATCCATGTAATCATCATCTTCAAAAGCCATTAAAAGTTTATAGTTATTACCTCGTTCATCTTCATCACTATTTGAAATACCATCACTATCTTCATGAGTGTAGTAACTTTTCTTAGTTACATTTTGTTTCTTGTTCCATCTAACAGGTTCCTTCCCTTTGTCAATTTTATCCTTATGAGGACATTTGGCAGCATAGTGACTGACTCTCCCACAAGCAAAGCATTTGAAAGGTAACTTACCTCTGAATCTTCTAGTACCCCGTTGAAGGTTTTTGACAAAATTTGATTCTTCTTCTTCTTCTGACGCATGTCCTAACTCATAGTAGTCTCCTTTGCCTAAAGCCTTGAAAGCTGCTTCTCTCCTGTCTGATGGTCCTCCTTTCCTCATTTCATAAGCAGTTAGAATCCCATGTAGCTGTGACATGGTAAGGTTTCAAAGATTCTCCTTTTCTTCTATTGCAGAAACTTTAGATTCAAACCTAGGGGACAAAGATCTTAGAACTTTTTCAACCACAACAACCTCTTTTATTTCTTCATCCAAGTTTTTCATACAATTAACAATCTCATCTACACGAAGGAAATAGTTAGCCACACTTTCATCATTGTTCATTCTAAGATTTTCATACTGAATCTTGAGGGTTTGAAGTTTTGCTCGTTTTACCTGTTCATCTCCTTCGTAGCTCAAAACAATCTTGTCCCATATTTCTTTTGCGGATTTATACTGCATAACCTTGACGAATTCTGATTGAGATAGGCATCCTAATAGGGTATTGACTGCTTTTGAATTTGTTTCATATTTCTTCTTCTCAGCCAGATCTGTAGGAGTTGCTGAAGGAAAAGTGTACCCTGTATATATGATATCCCAGACTTCTGTACCAAGTGATTGAAGATAGGCAGTAACTCTTACCTTCCAATATACAAAGTTTGTCCCATCAAAAATTGGTGGCCTGATAGATGCTTCTCTCTCGTAGTTGCTCATGATGATGGATCTTCCTCCAAGCGATCAAGCTTCTTCAAGAGGACCTGCTCTGATACCAGTTGTTGAAAATAATACTGAGAGGGGGGGTGAATCAGTATTATCAAGTCAAATATTTCTTTTTCAAATCCAGATTATATACGCTACTTCAGTTAATTAAAACCGCGTATATACGCAACTATGTAGAAGGAAACCTGCGTATACAATGCAAACTTATAATTTACTTTATATTTCAGATGATGATTATTACTTTGTGTATCAGAATCAAATAACCAGTAACCAGAAACAGTAAAATAGAGCAGAGGACAATCACACACAAGAACACAAGATATAAGGTGGAAACCCAATGTAGGTGAAAACCACCTACTGCAATTCGTCTCTATCTTGTTTTAATTAGAAACTTCCTTTCACAATGTACTGGTGCAGTCCTTTACCAGTACGCAGGCTGCAACAGAGAGCTACAACCCTCTCTCGTTCTCCAGCTTCTCCTGGAAGGGAGATACAACCCCCTTAGCTCTTGTACTAGCCAAGATACTAGTACGTAGGTGCTGGCCTACTGAAGGCTACAACCTTCTCTTTCTTCCAGGGACCTCGTTTCATAAATTTTCAGACTGGATCCATGAACATCAAAAAATTTATGTTTCAACCAATCTCCTTTTCACCGAACAAAAACTGAATCACAATAAACACTTCTCTGATAGTTGTACCTAGAACACAGTGACAGTAACCATATACCAAATTATGAACCCAGAACACTACAGCAAAAAACAGAGGCAGCTAGATCACAATAAAATACATATACGCTACTTAAACAACCTAAAACATGCGTGCATACGCTCCTGTGTGTGGAGCAACCTGCGTATATGCAGTTTGCCTTTACTGAACCTACGTGTATACGCGCCTTCGCTTCACTGAACCTGCGTACAGATCTATAAAGGATAATTCACTCTTTCAAACAATCAGATACTAATTAACCCAGATTGTCAGATTTATACATCAAGCGTGCACCTCATAGAACAGATCAAAATAATACAAAGATACTATCATTCAAGCCTTAAAGATTATGACCCATCAATAGACCTTATCCTTCTTCATGCGCTTATGTTCGTCCTTCATTCAGATCCAGATCTGCACCATAACCCCAATCACAAAAGTTTCAGATCTAGCACATGTTAGATATTCAATTGATTTCAAAGATACTTTGCCAAATGATCTCCTTCCTCTTTTATAGTCTTGGGCCTTTCTCAATACCACGGTCCAAAACCATAATAACACAATACCACGGGCCCAATACTTTAGGATCAATCTTTCTGACGAGATACCTTGGTCCAAAACCATAGGTTCAAATACCAAGGACTAACTACCACAAACCAAAGGTAAGTTTTCCAACATATACGGCTTTTCTTTGCATGAAAATGCGTGTATACGCATACGCGCCTTCGGAATGTATAACCCGCGTGTATACGCGACTTTGTCAAGATGAAACTGCGTATATGACTTTTTCTTCATTCTGAAAGCCTGAACTAAGATCTGTCACCAGATAGAGTTGCCATCAAGGACAACACCTGTGCCATAGCTCCAAATCTGTACCATAATGCCAACATATTGTTCGTGAGCTTGATACAGGAGGAACAATGATCAAAGGCATAAGAACACCAAATAATTTATACATACTCAAGGGAGGACAACAACAATGCTATCTAAGCAAGAATGATGAACATTGGCTATGGCACAGAAGATTGGGGCATCTAAGCTTCTCTCAGATAAGGAAAGCATGCAAATATCAGGCGGTTCGTGATCTCCCTGACATCAGAATTCCAAACAATACGATATGAAAATCATGTCAGTTTGGGAAGCAAACCAGAACTAATTTCCCTGAGAAGGAAGGATCAGCTAGTAGGCCACTTGAACTTGTCCATACTGATGTATGTGGTCCATCTAGGAAAAGGTCACCTCGAGGAGAAGAATACTTTATATTGTTCATTGACGACTTTTCCAGGATGTGTTGGATAGGACTTATGAAGCATAAAGACGAAACTTTCGAAAAGTTCAAAGCATTCAAAGCCTTGGTGGAAAATGAATCAGATCACAGAATCAAATGCCTTAGGTCTGATAGAGGTGGGGAATTTACCTCGAACGAATTTTTTTATTTCTGTGAAGAACATGGAATAAGAAGGGAATTCTCTACTACTAGGACTCCTCAGCAAAATGGAGTAGTAGAAAGGATGAACAGAACAGTTCAACAAATGGCTCGAGCAATGATTGATGAGTCTGGGACTCCTGCAACCTTCTGGGGAGAAGCTGCATTTGCTGTCGTCACTATTCTCAACAAGACAAACGTCCGAGTGAACAACACTCAAACTCTTCATGAACTTTGGTATGGTAGGACTCCCACAGTAAAATACTTCAAAAATTTTGGAAGCAAATGTTACATCAAAAGACAGATGAAAACCTTGGCAAGTTTGAACCTAGAGCAGATGAAGGTATTCTTCTTGGTTACTCCCCCCACAGCAAAGAATATGAGTGTTTGTTGTGCTATACAACAACCCCCCATTTCATAAATTTTACTTAAAAAATCATAATATGAAATGGGTCCCTTCTAAACTTAGATGTGTGAATAAATTGGCATTAACCCATCATTAGAAAAAACCCTCATCAAAAGGTCCAATGGAAATTATATATTTTAAAATAAACCTTTTTTAATAGAAATAAAGTCGGTCTTGTAAATAAATATAAAGTTCTTTTTTATTGCGATAAAGCGATCACAAGATCGCATATTGCAATGATAAGGAAAACATATATAAAGACCCATTGACTTACTCTGATCCGAAAAAAAAAAATAACTATCGGATATCGGGAAAGGCAAATCATAAAGTATAATGAAAGACCCTCCCTCATTTCTCCGATGCGATATCGCTATCGGAAATCGGGGGTAACAACCCAATGCATGTTTAATGGCACATTCAAATCCTCCGATGCGATAAGGCATATCACAATCGGTGATCAGCAAAGTTACAATAGCATAAGTAATAAGACCCGAATCCATCTCCGATTGCGATGCGTTAAATCAAGGCGCGTGTTTTGAAAACGTAATTAAAAGGCTTGCATGCGTTGTATCACCTTTCGGCGATCGAAAGATATTTTGGACAAATATTGAAGCCTTTCTATTCACATTACCAATCGCCGATTGCGATTTACTTCTGATTATCCGCCAAAGAATCTAAGCCACGCTTGAATGGATCATTCATCATATAAACGATATAATGGGTATTTAAAAACTCCTTTACCATGATTGACAGGTTAAACGACTAATTAATGAAGAAGTTATGGTGAGATTTTCCTTTAGATTGTATCTGCGGCAGTTTCACTATAATCCTTTATTATCTGCTAATCGACATAATTCTTTCATATTGGTTCATACTAGCTATTCTCTGTATCACGTTGGTTTCATTCCTTGTGCAGAACTCCGCCGAAATAACGAATTTGAAACAAATGGGAAAGAAATCTAAGAAATCCGTAGCAGCAACAGCTACTACAGCAACAGTGCAGCCAACCAATGATTCAAGACCAAGTAAAAAAGGGTTAATCTCAGACACTACGTGTCTCGGCCTTGGAAATACTAGTTGGTAAAGCATCTACAATTTAATTGAAGCAGAGGAGCCTGAGGAAGTATTGGAAGAAGCTACTGCAGACTCAACTAATAAATCAGAAGCTTCCCTTAAAGATCTAGTCGATTCATATTTGCACAGGATAGTAGCACGCGAGAAAATTCTTCCATACATTGATGTAGTGAGATGGGTGGTAGAAGAAATTACAGATTCAAATAGAACGTTTTGCACAGTTGACGGAAGGATTTTTTGCTCATTTTAGCCTGATGACTTAAGGAAGATGTATCACTTACCCAAACCTAAAAAGAAATACAACAAAGCCTTCCTTGAAAAGTTCGTAGAGGAGAACAAGACTGAATCGGCCCCAATTAAGCAGTGGAGACAGAATCCCGCAAAGAACAAACATGAATCATCGGGTAAGTACTATGTGGAATCATTGTCATCTCCTTACTGTTATGATGGGCCAATGATGTGTAGAATGTGGGGAATGCATGACTCTGCAAAGTTCACTATTGAAATGGTTCCTTTAATGGAAGTAGCGGTCAATAGTTATGTGATGGATTGGGCAAACATATTGTCCGATAAATCAGCCACTGCAATTATTGAATTTAGATCAAATTCATGCAAAACCACCAAGACCATTCCCCCTTTTTATTACAGTGCTTATATTATGGATATTCTTTGCTTTAATTCTGAATATTTGGTACTCGGATGGAGATGGACTTCCCAAGACCCTAAGCCAATCCACATTTATCATCATATGTTATGGAAGGCTCACTATAAAGACCACTTGTACCACATCTGTAATGGTTTCATGTTGCCTATCTATTATGCTATTTTTGCTAAGCCTGCCCCAAGGATTTTCGAGGAAGCAGGGATTGACTTGACTGCTGTAGGGAATTTGTTCGGGGAAGACAAGTTCACATATATAAGGGTTTATGGTACCCTTGCAAGACCCCATGTCCTTCCTCTGTATGTACCTGATAAGCTGTTAGCTCGAGAATTGGCCTACCAGATAACAACAACAGGAACATCCAAAACTCTTAGGAATTCTAAAAAGCAGGCATGGCCTACATTTCCTTTGAGATGCAGTGTTTACACTCTACATGATTACAAACATGCAAAAAAGGAGGCAGGAAAAATAAACATGCTCAATCTTGCAACCATTCATAACAGGCAATACGATCCAAGGAAAGTTGCTTATAATGTTCTTGAACAAGCCAAACTGACAAAGTTTGATCATGAAAAAGATGAATTTGATGACCTATTTTCTTCAGCAGAATCATTATTTCAGGTAAAAACATTGGCCAAAATGAGATATAAAGATGAATGGCTGGTAGAATTCAATAGGCTCAGAGAACAGAGGTTGCAAACTCTGCCTCTGGACTTATTAGCTACTACCCCAAAAACCCAGTAAAGTGACCCTGAACAGCAAATTGTTGACAAACCTCCTGCTATGGAGAAGATTCCCGAGGAAGGAAAAGAGCCAGAACAGGAGAAAGAACAGAAAAAAGAAAAGGAACAGGACAGTGAACATATCAATATAGATACTCAGATTGATCCCAAACTCCTTAAAGAATGGCAACAATTTGATTCCATTATAAGCAATCCTAAAAGTTCACAAGGTTTCAGCACACCTCAAGTAACAGTTGGTCAGGAGACAGCGACAACTACGGTTCAAATTGAAGGAACCAGCGGCCTACCCACCAACAAATATGTAGAAATAATTCCTAAGGATCCATCCGATCAAATTGTTTTGTAGATAGAAGACATACCACCATTAGATGTCTTTTACAGTCCCAAACATAGGGTTGTAGTGAAAAGACAAAGGAAAAGGAGAAGACTTGATCAATCTTCCCTTTTACCAGCACAAACAGAGATGGCTAATGTGGTATGGAAAGAAGAATTCAATCTTTCTGATGACCTCACAAAACCTTCTCAGTATGTCGGAGCCTATTCAACAGCTACTATGGATAAAGCATCGGAAGTAAGCAATCTACTTAAGGAAAAATACCAAACAATTGTTTCATTACAGTCACATGTATCTGAAAGACAGCAAAAATAGAACAGTTAGAACAGAAACTAACAACACAGCAGTAGATAAACAACCAATTAAATGAGCAATTGCTCAAGGAGAAGCAAAGGATAGACCAAAGCGCAGTACAGAAACAAAAAGAATTATCTGAAGCATTGGCAAAGCTGAAGACAATGAATGAACAAATGAGTAAGACAAAAGATGAGCAAATCGCTCAACTGTCACACCAAGTAGAAAAGTTCAAGAGTCTTCCTCAACCAGCAAACTTCAGGTCGGAAGCTCTCCAGATCAATAAAGCATTGATTAAACAGCTAAAATTGCTATGTCATAATATTCCCTGGTTGAGCCCCTCTGTGAGATTACTTCATCAATAATTGACAAATCAATCGATGCCAGGCAAGATTTGGAACAGGCCGATGAGACTTTAACCAACTTTCTTGCTTGGCAAGAAACTAGTGAAGGGCAAGTTGCAAATTTGCCTAAAATTATAGAGTCACACAAAGAAATCCTTTTCCTAGAATGGAAGTCACAATTGATGAAAGAAGAAAGAGAAACCTCAAGATGCAGATTATCAACCAGTAATTTAATTGAGTTAATCAATGATACTTTTATCTGTCTAACTTGATTTCGCAGTACACTCCAGGTAAATTACCATCAGCCAAAGCATTGGAAAAAACATGCAATCAAGAATTGGAGAAGAACGAAAGATTAATCGCCGGAATCCAAAGTTTAACTTGGGATACCTTTTGGTTTTTCCTAGCTAAACCATACAGTCAAAGGGCAGAACTCAAATGTTTAACCGATGCAATCGGTTACATGATTCCCGAAATCCATGATGCCACATACTCGGCCCAACTGCATTCTCGTCTGATTCACCCTCCAGAATTACAACCAATGCTTGCTATCTGCCAGCTCAAGCCAAAGGAAGATCATCCGAAACAGTGAATCATGCTGCTGACTGCAAACAGGCCTATTTCAAGGAGATCCTCATGATTTAGTTATACCACCTAATAGCATTTTTATTTCATAATTAGTTAGCTTAGATAGTATTTGTAGACCCTTTCATTGTCTTTAGAAAGGGTCCTCAGTTTTTATATAAACTCAAATCAGTAAGTCACACTATTGTGCTTCTGATATATTTTTATGAAGACTGGGTCAATATTCTTAATTTTAACGAAGAAAGCTTTGATGAGATGTGCACTATTGCTTTGTTATGGAAGTGTTTCTAAGTTAGAAGAAGGAATCTGAATGCGATTGATATCGGGAGTGAGTTAAATAACATATGGTACTATTATCTATGCTTTTGGTTCATTCTTTCATGTGAATCAACATTTATTTAATTTGGCTATCATTGGATATATGTATGTGTTTTAACAGTAGTCCTTATACTTATCACTATTGAATGTCTAAGGAGTGTTATTCTTTCAATCATATTTATGTCAATGATATATGAAGAATAGTGTAATAATGTTTTCATGATTACTTTGTTCAACTACTTGAACAAAGTAATTATCATATGAATAAATGTCTTTGTTTACCAATAGAGTCATCTATATGCCTGTTTGTAGATAAAGATCATCAAACGTTACACTAAAGCAGAAATTTCCCGGGATAGGATAGTTGTTTATAATTTTATTTTTTTAGATTAAATCATTCATCCATTATCATTATATATTAGAGAATCAACCACTTATCCATCCTATTTACCAATTATTGGGAAACTGGTCCCATTATTTCCAGTCGGAGCCACCACACCAAACGGAAAAGGAGTTGCCTTTAAGGTCCGGACCGGGTGGTTTTCCCTGATGTTGTTGCAGCGATTTTCGAGGCATCAACATTTTTGGCACTAGAAGGAGGGCTGAACTGTGAATGGTGAGCAAACCCAAACCTATAACCCATTCTGAGAGTAAATCTCCCTCCACCTCACCTGAGATCTCCCGTTTGCATGCTGGAACACCAATATTCCAACAAGAAGAAGAGGAATCAACCAACACTTCTCAAACCCATCATACTTCAAAATGACTAAGTCCTGAGTCTTTTGAAGTTCAGTCTCTCATCCATAAACTTCAAGGCTTTTCGATATCACCATAGAAATCTGAGGTATCTCAAGGCAGTGAGACTTCACAATTCAATCCACCTCACCCTCTCACCAGACTTCAAAGCAGAAAGCTCGGTATTGAACCTACTGAGTTGCCTTTACCCAAAAGGAAAAGGGCAAAAAATACTACTAAAGGATCTGACAGTGAGACTTTCTCATCATCGTCCTCCATTTCATCTTCTCCAATGCGAAGTCAACCATCCACTCCTCCATTACACATTGTTGTTCAACAGGGATCAGGAACTTCACCACCTCAAACCTCAATACCAACTCCTTCCCAAACATCTAGAATTTCATCAGCAATATCATCTACTATTAATTTTACAATGGCCCAGAATCCATGGAGCAATCCTGGTGTGGTCACTATGCCTGCACCATTACATCCATTGCGAGCACACCCTGAAAAATGGTTGCCAAAATTTAATCCAGATGCAGCAATACAAGCTGACGAACATATTAACAATTTCATGTTATCAGTTAATTTAAAAGGAGTGACAGAGGAAGACATTGTTGTTAGGCTTTTCCCTTATACCTTACAAGGATCAGCTGGGTCTTGGTATTTTTCCCTGCCCTCTAGATCCATTACTAGTTGGAACATTTTTCAAGAACAGTTTCTGACTAAGTATGGCGATGACAGATCTTTAGCAACGTTAATTAATGATCTCTCGAATCTTAGGATAGAATATAAATAACCTATAAGGGAGTTCAACTCACGATTTAATAAAATCTTGAATAAGATTCCAACCGCCTCTAAACCAAGTGAGCAAATCAAAAGTGACTGGTATATAACAGCCCTACCTTCAAATATAGCTATTTTTGTAGATAGAGCTACAAAACCAACTTTAGCTAAAAACATGAAAGAGGCGCTTGTTGTAGAGAAATGCATTATTGCTTTAGAAAAGAAAGTTGCTCTTGAAGATAGAAAATCCAAAAAAGTTTCTTTTAAGGATGATTCAAAGAAGAAAACCCCTAAAGATCCATATGATATGGAGGGTCTACAAAAAGTTCTCAAGACTATGTCAAATGAAATGGTAGAAATCAAGAAGCAAGTAGCTGAGACTTCAACAAAAAGGCCATTTAGAAATTTTAAGAAACCTGAATCAAAACCACCAAATGCTATATCCAATGCAGACTCAGATCCTGAAGAGGAAGAAGAGGATGAAACAGTCTTGTCATCCGAGGAACCCGAAGAAGAGGAGACTGTTGAATGCCATGGGATGTGGGACTTTATTTTACCTAACTCCGATACAGAAAATGAACAAGAAGCTTTCCCTGTGACTACCAGGAGTAAGGGTACTCCTGAACCTGTTCAGGCAACTTCGAAGAAAAGGAATGCAGGTACCACTACTACCAAAGAAAAGGTTCCCACAAAGAAAGCTGCAGCGATACCATCCCAAAATCAACCATCATCTTCAAATCTACCTTCAACATCTAAGACATTAGTAGTTACAGATTCTATGGACTACAATATTATCGAAGACATGAAGAAGACAAAGGCAAATATTACTATGTTTGAGCTTAGTAAACTCAAACATCAACATAAATTACTTCTTAAGGAGTTAAATGTTGTACCTTCTTCTCCTCTTCCTAATGTTGTATTGTCCAAAGCTGCTAATGACTCAGGCCAACCACCTCCTGGTAGAGTAGAAGCTACTGATGTTGTTTTAATTGGGGATAGATCAAATTCTCATACTCCTCCTTTCCTCTTAACCTATGAGATCTATAATAGAAATCTACACAACTGTTTGATTGACTCAGGGGCTTCCTCTAATATAATGCCAGCTTCAGTTTGTTCAAAACTGAACATTGAACCCCAAAAGTCTGCAATTCATATTGTACAGTTGGATAGAACTAAGGTCCAGGTTTTAGGGGAAATCAACTCAGTGACTATCAGGTTATCAGCTGATCCAAGAGTGGTTCAAAGAATTGATATTTTAATCGCTGATATACCTAAATTCTATGGTTTGATTTTGAGTAGAGACTGGTCTTAGAAACTCCATGGTTATGTTTCCACCGATTGGTTCCATATGTGGCTCCCTTATAAAGGAGCCAAATCAGATCAAGATCGATCGGAAGAAACACATGACCCATATTGTTACTGAATTCGAACAAGAAAAACAACCAATAGCATTCAATAACAATATTTTCGGGAATTACTCATCTGAATCATTCTTTGGCAATTTCACTGCCCAACCATCTCCTTTCTCAGTTAATAATTTCACATCTCAAATCGAAAAATTTTCACAAACAGATAGATCAAGATGTGTTAATATTACTGAAGAAACTGTAAATAAAATTGTTGATAATTCTTTATTTTGGTCACTATACTTTGATGGGTCTAAATCTAGTGAAGGTGCAGGAGTAGGATGTATTTTAGTTAGTCCTGAGGGAGAAAAGACCATGTTATCATGTAGATTGGAATTTGAATGCACAAACAATACAACTGAATATGAGGCCTTAGTTCAAGGACTCTACAAAGCAATTGGTCTTAAAGTTCAATATTTGAAAGTGTTCAGTGATTTAGAAATCATTATAAAACAAGTTAGAAATTCAATTCATTGCCTTTCTAGTCATCTCAAACACTATCAGTCTTTGGTGCAGGAACTCATATCTCAATTTTTAGCATTCAATATTTCTCCCATCCCTAGGTCCCAGAATGTAGAAACAGACCTACTAGGTAATGTTGCTTCCAAACTCCTTCCATCCGAAGATTACAGCCCAGACAAATTTTCAGTAGAGTTAATTTTTATACCATCAATTCCCGATAATGTCACCAATTGGCGAGTGTTCAGTCATGATGAAGACATTTTAAGTTTATTGACTTCTGACAAGTCCTACAATGATCAAATCATTGATGAAAGTGATCATAACCTTCAAATGAAGGAAAAGCAAGAAGAAAACTCAATACCTAAACCAGTGGTCAGGCTTGAAGATCTTTATGATATTAAAGATAGGTTTAAACATGTGACCAATTCAAAGCTTCAAAGTTCGACTTTACAATTTGAATTGATAAACCTAGGTACTGAGGAAAATCCTCAAAACATCAATTTGGGATTAAGACTTTCTTCAGAAGAAAGAACAACATCCATTAGATTGTTGCGAAAAAATAAATATGTCTTCGCTTGGAAATATGATGATTTGAAAACATATGATGCATCGATCATTCAACATACTATTCCAATGCTTTCCGAACAAAAGCCAGTGCAACAGAAGTTAAGGAAGATTCATCCTAACCTAGAGAGTCAAATAAAAGCTGAACTAAATAAACTCTTGAAAGCTAAGATAATTTTTCCTGTCAGACATTCAAACTGGGTGTCCAATATGGTGCCAGTAAGAAAGAAAAATGGTGATATTAGGATTTGTATCGACTTCAGAAATCTTAACAAGGCAAGCCAAAATGATAACTTCCCTTTACCTACCATGGAGCAGACACTCCATTCGGTAGCTGGTTCTCAGTTAATGTCCTTTTTAGATGGTTTTTCAGGATATAACCAAATTTTGGTCCATCTTGATGACAGGCTTAAAACTACTTTCAGAACTAAGTGGGGAACTTATGGTTACCAAAAAATGCCTTTTGGACTTATCAATGCTGGAGCTACATTCCAGAGAGCAATGGACATAGCATTCAAAGGATTGATCAATAAATCAGTAGTAGTCTATTTAGATGATATTACTGTATTCTCCAAGAAAAGATCTAATCATTTATATGATTTGAAACAAATCTTTGAACGCTGCAGGAGGTATGGTATCTCGCTTAATCCAAAGAAGTCCTTTTTTGCTCTTAATCAAGGAAAGCTTTTGGGCTTCATTGTTTCAAAGGATGGTATTTATATTGATCCAGATAGAATTAAAGAGATTTCTGATATTCCATTCCCTCATAATAAAAAATCCATGCAGTCATTTTTGGGTCAAATTAACTTTGTTAAAAGATTTGTTCCAGATTTTTCCCAAATTATTTTACCATTGCAAACGATAATCAAGAAAAATTTGGTGTTTAAATGGGGACCTACAGAGAAAGAGGCATTTGATTCTATTAAACAATCAATCCTGAATGCCCCTGCTTTAAGCACTCCCAATTTTTCAAGTCATTTCATGCTATATACCCTCGCTTCTGCTTCGTCTTATGCAGCAGTGCTAACTTAGATTAATGATCAAAACTTGGAAGCACCAATCTCATTTTACAGCTCAAATCTTTAAGGTGTTAAACTTAATTACTCAGAAGTTGAAAAACAAGCCTTTGCTGTGTACAAAGCCATTAAACACTACAGACCCTTTCTCTTAAAAGCTCACACAAAAGTTATAGTTCCTTTTTCAGCAGTAAGACAATTACTAGTTCAAAGGGAATTAGGAGAAAAGAGAGCAAATTGGGTCACAGCATTACAATAATATGACTTAGAAATCAAGCCAGCAAAGATTGTCAAAGGCCAAGGTTTTTGCAGGTTGTTAGCACGAGCATCCAATATTCAGGAACCTGAAGGTATAGAAGATACTGAAGAAATTAATCAGATAAGTATCACAGATCCTGAATCACAATATGCAGATCTGATTTTCTATTTAAAAAAGGGATACGCTCCTTCTAATATTTCCTATAAAAAAAAACGTGCCATTAGATTGAAAGCGAAAAACTTCATAATTGTAAATGATGTATTGTTTAGGCGAAATTATGACTCAATTTTATTAAAATGTTTAGAAAAACCTGAAGCACAAAAGGTTTTCAGGAGTTACATGACGGACCAGCAGGAGGACATTTTGGAGCTGGTACAATAGCTCACAAAAGCATTCATGCTGGATATTATTGGCCCACCCTGTTTAGAGATAATCATGAATACGTGAGGAAATGCCAAAATTGTCAAACCACTAGTGGAAGACAAAGGAAGCCAGCTTTCCCTTTGCAACCAGTGAACATTGAACAACCTTTTGAGCAATGGGGATTGAACATCATTGGAGAAATCACTCCACATTCATCCAAACAGCATAGGTATATCCTTACCGCCACTGATTACTTCATTAAGTGGGTTGAAGCAATTCCTTTGAAGACAGCAAACTCTGAGGCAATCATGGAATTCATAGATCAATTCATTATTACCAGGTTTGGTGTCCCAAACGCTCTTGTTTTTTATAATGCATCTTATTTCTCTAGAAATTCTATATTTGAGTTTGCTATTAAAAGGGGATTTAAATTGAAGTATTCTGCAAATTACTACCCTCAGGGTAATGGTTTAGGAGAATCCACCAATAAAAATCTGATCAAAATTATTAAGAGAACTATTAAGCATAATCATAAAAACTGGCATAAATCTTTGATATTTGCACTATGGGCTGACAGAATAACATAGAAGGCCTCCATAGGCACTTCTCCATTTAATCTAGTGTATGGAAAGGAAGCTGTCATACCAACAAATTTACTACTTCCATCCCTAGTTTTAGTGCAGTTTATGGAAGAAAGTCCCCCATCTTCTATTCAACTAAGACATGATCAAATCTTGAAATTAGAAGAAGAAAGGGAAAAAGCTAGAATCATACATGCAAAACATCAGAAAATTATCAAGTCATCGTTCGATACAACTTTGACCAGTTCAAAACAATTACAAGTCGGTGATCTAGTTTTGAAATGGGACAAAGCCCATGAAGATAAAGGGAAACACACTAAGTTCTAGAAAATGTGGCTTGGACCATTTCAAATCAGCGAGAAGATAGGCCCTTCCACATTCATATTTCAAGATCTATCGAGAAAGATAGATTCTCTTCTTGTTAACGCCTTATCTTGAAAAAATTCTTCAATTAAGGAGGTAACCCTTCTCCCTTGTAAATATTCAATTTTCAGCAAATTTGTGTACATAGTTTATTTTTAGAATTTTAGGAAAATAAAGTTGTATGAAGCCTCCCATTGGTTTTTGCTATATTGAAAAGTTACTCAAAAGAAATAGTTCTGGTATTTACTTTTGAGAAATGGAAGCCTTAAACGAAAGGAAAATTTCTATGGAATTAGGTATATTTAGATTCTGAAAACCCCATTTTATTTTTGTGAAATCTTCTCAAGATTTAGAAGTATTGTAAATCATTTTAATGTTTTCAAGCAGCCTGAAAACGGTTATCAATACAAAACAGAAACTGATTCAATATTAGCATCTTCAACTCTTACCCTGTCATCCATGTTCTCTTAAGGAGAAAATTGTTCATCCCATTCATCAAAGTTTATAATTACTCAGAGTGTAATTCTAAAATATATATGATATAAAAGATAAGAGGTCTTATTACAAGCCTGCTTACCATGATCATAAGGGGAATAGTTCAACTGACATTACCAATACTGCATACCAAAACAGGGTAATGGCTTATAATTATAAGACAAGGGGTCTCATCACGAGCCAGCTTGTTCAGTTAAATTACAACCAGTGAATGGCATTGTCTAAACAGCTGGCCACCAAACCAGGACAATGGCTTTTTATCTTACAAAATAAGAAAAAAGGAAAAGTAATACAAAATATGGAGACATATTTTTGGATTCATTCTTTTTTATTATACTCTGAAATGGATGGAATAATGAATGATCAAATGGTTAAAAGGTATCCCTGTCGAGACTATAGACGTTTGCTGGCAGCAGAGGCTCTACCTATGACAAAGGAGTCATTATAAAGCTAAGTTGGAAAAGTCTTTTGTTTTATCATTATCAACCAATTAAGGCTAATTTAAAACTTAGAATGTATTTAATTTTAACAAGAGAAGAAAATAGCAGAAATAGTTATTATTATATTCAGGATTTATGATTACCTAGTTATATTAGAATTCTTCTATTAGATGAGATTTCCAGATTAAGAAAGTTTAAGTATTTTAATTAATTTCTCAGAGATAACTGTTTCTCCCAGTGAATCGCCAATTGTTGTGTTGTACAACAACCCCCCATTTCATAAAATTTTACTTAAAAAATCATAATATGAAATGGGTCCCTTCTAAACTTAGATGTGTGAATAAATTGGTATTAACCCATCATTAGAAAAACCCTCATCAAAAGGTTCAATGGAAATGATATATTTTAAAATAAACCTTTTTGAATAGAAATAAAGTCGGTCTTGTAAATAAATATAAATTTCTTTGTTATTGCGATAAAGCGATCGCAAGATCACATATCGCAATGATAAGGAAAACATATATAAAGACCCATTGACTTACTCCGATCCGAAAAACAAATAACTATCGGATATCAGGAAAGGCAAATCATAAAGTATAATGAAAGACCCTCCCTCATTTCTCCGATGCGATAAGGCGAAGTTACAATAGCATAAGTAATAAGACCCGAATCCATCTCCAACTGCGATGCGTTAAATCAAGGCGTGTGTTTCGAAAATGTAATTAAAAGCCTTGCATGCGTTGTATCACCTTTTGGCGATCGAAAGATATTTTGGACAAATATTGAAGCATTTCTATTCACATTACCAATTGCCGATTACGAGTTACTTCTAATTATCTGCCAAAGAATCTAAGCCACGCTTGAACGGATCATTCATCATATAAACAATATAATGGGTATTTAAAAACTCCTTACCATGATTGACAGGTTAAACGGCTAATTAATGAAGAAGTTATGGCGAGATTTTCCTTTAGATTGTATCTGCGGCAGTTTCACTATAATCCTTTATTATCTGCTAATCGACATAATTCTTTCATATTGGTTCATACTAGCTATTCTTTGTATCACGTTGGTTTCATTCCTTGTGCAGAACTCCACCGAAATAACGAATTTGAAACAAATGGGAAAGAAATCCAAGAAATCCGTAGCAGCAGCGGCTCCTACAGCAACAGTGCAGCCAACCAATGATCCAGGACCAAGTAAAAAAGGGTTAATCTCAGACACTATGTGTCTCAGCCTTGGAAATACTAGTTGGCAAAGCATCTACAATTTAATTGAAGTAGAGGAACCTGAGGAAGTATCGAAAGAAGCTACTGCAAACTCAAATAATAAATCGGAAGCTTCCCTTAAAGATTTAGCCGATTCATATTTGCACTGGATAGTAGCACGTGAGAAAATTCTTCCATACACTGATGTAGTGAGATGGGTGGTAGAAGAAATTCCAGATTCAAATAGAATGTTTTGCACAGTTGACAGAAGGATTTTTGGCTCATTTCAGCCTGATGACTTAAGGAAGATGTATCACTTACCCGAACCTGAAAAGAAATACAACAAAGCCTTCTTTAAAAAGTTCGCAGAGGAGAACGAGACTAAATCGGCCCCAATTAAGTAGTGGAGACAGAATCCCGCAAAGCACAAACATGAATCATCGGGTAAGTACTCTGTGGAATCATTGTCATCTCCTTACTGTTATGCTGGGCCAATGATGTGTAGAATGTGGGGAATGCATGACTCTGCAAAGTTCACTATTGAAATGGTTCCTTTAATGGAAGCAACGGTCAATAGTTATGTGATGGATTGGGAAAACATATTTTATGATAAATTAGTCACTGCATTCTTGAATTTAGATCAAGTTCACGCAAAACCACCAGGACCATTCCCCCTTTTTATTACAGTGCTTATATTATGGATATTCTTTGATTTAATTCTGAATATTCGGTACTCGGGTGGAGATGGACTTCCCAAAACCCTAAGCCAATCTACATTTATCATCAGATGATATGGAAGGCTCACTATAAAGACCACTTGTACCAAATCTATAATGGTTTCATGTTGCCTATCTATTATGCTATTTTTGCTAAGCCTGCCCCAAGGATTTCCGAGGAAGCAAGGATTGACTTGACTACTATAGGGAATTTGTTCGGGGAAGACAAGTTCACATATATAAGGGTTTATGGTAGCCTTGCAAGACCCCATGTCCTTCCTCTATATGTACCTAATAAGCTGTTAGCTCGAAAATTGGCCTACCAGATAACAACAACAGGAACATCCAAAACTCTTAGGAATTCTAAAAAGCATGCATGGCCTACATTTCCTTTGAGATGCGGTGTTTACACTCTACATGATTACAAACATGCAGAAAAGGAGGCAGGAAAAATAAACATGCTCAATCTTGCAACCATTCCTAACAGGCAATACGATCCAAGGAAAGTTGCTTATAATTTTCTTGAACAAGCCAAACTCACAAAGTTTGATCATGAAAAAGATGAATTTGATGACCTGTTTTCTTCAGCAGAATCATTATTTGAGGTAAAAACATTGGCCAAAATGAGATATAAAGATGAAGGGCTGGTAGAATTAAATAGGCTCTAGAACAGAGGCTGCAAACTCTGCCTCTGGACTTATTAGCTACTACCCCAACAACCCAGTCAAGCGAGCCTGAACAACAAATTGTTGACAAACCTCCTGCTATGGAGAAGATTCCCGAGAAAGGAAAAGAGCCAGAACAGGAGAAAGAACAGGAAAAAGAAAAGGAATAGGACAGTGAACATATCAATATAGATACTCAGATTGATCCCAAACTCCTTAAAGAATGGCAACAATTTGATTCCATTATAAGCAATCCTGAAAGTTCACAAGGTTTTAGCACACCTCAAGTAACAGTTGGTTAGGAGACAGCGACACCTACTGTTCCAATTGAAGGAACCAACTGCCTACCCACCAACAAAGATGTAGAAATAATTCCTAAGGATCCATCTGATCAAATTGTTTTGCAGATAGAAGGCATACCACCATTAGATGTCTTTTACAATCCCAAACATAGGGTTATAGTGAAAAGACAAAGGAAAAGGAGAAGACTTGATCAATCTTCCCTTTTACTACACAAACAGATATGGCTAATGTGGTATGGAAAGAAGAATTCAATCCTTCCGATGACCTCACAAAACTTTCTCAGTATGTCGGAGCCTATTCGGCAGCTACTATGGATAAAGCATCGGAAGTAAGCAATCTACTTAAGGAAAAAGACCAAACAATTGTTTCATTACAGTCACAGGTATCCGAAAGACAACAAAAAATAGAACGGTTAGAACAGCAACTATCAACACAGCAGATAAACAACCAATTAAATGAGCAATTGCTCAAGGAGAAGCAGAGGATAGACCGAAGCGCAGTACAGAAACAAAAAGAATTATTTGAAGCATTGGCCAAGCTGAAGACAATGAATGAACAAATGAGTAAGACAAAATATGAGAAAATCGCTCAACTGTCACACCAAGTAGAAAAGTTCAAGAGTCTTCCTCAACCAGCAGACTTTAGGTTGGAAGCTCTGCAGATCAATAAAGCATTGATTAAATAGCTAAAATTTCTATGTCATAATATTTCCCTGGTTGAACCCCTCTGTGAAATTACTTCATCAATAATTGACAAATCAGTCGAATCCAGGCAAGATTTGGAACAGGCCGATAAGACTTTAACCAATTTTCTTGCTTGGCAAGAAACCAGTGAAGGGCAAGCCGCAAATCTGCCTAAAACTCTAGAGTCACACAAAGAAATCATTTTCCTAGAATGGCAGTCACAATTGATGAAAGAAGAAAGAGAAACCTCAAGATGCAGATTATCAACCAGTAATTTAATTGAGTTAATCAATGATACTCTTTATCTGTCTAACTTGATTTCACAGTGCACTCCAGGTAAATTACCGTCAGCCAAAGTATTGGAACAAACATGCAATTAAGAATTGGAGAAGAATGGAAGATTAATCGCCGGCATCCAAAGTTTAACTTGGGATACCCTTTGGTTTTTCCTAGCTAAACCATACAGTCAAAGGGCAGCACTCAAATATTTAACCGATGCAATCAGTCACATGATTCCCGAAATCCATGATGCCACATACGCGACCCAACTGCATTCTCATCTGAGTCACCCTACAGAATTGCAACCAATGCTTGCTATCTACCAGCTCAAGCCAAAGGAAGGTCATCCGAAATAGTGAATCATGTTGCCGACTGCAAACAGGCCTATTTCGAGGAGATTCTCATGATTTAGTTATACCACCTAATAGCATTTTTATTTCATAATTAGTTAGCTTAGATAGTATTTATAGACCCTTTCATTGTCTTTAGAAAGGGTACTCAGTTTTTGTATAAACTCAAATCAGTGAGTCACACTATTGTGCTTCTGATATATTTTTATGAAGACTGGGCCAATATTCTGAATTTTAACGAAGAAAGCTTTGATGAGATGTGCACTATTGCTTTGTTATGGAAGTGTTTCTAAGTTAGAAGAAGGAATCTGAATGCGATTGATATCGGGAGTGATCCAAATAACATATGGTACTATTATCTATGCTTTTGCTTCACTCTTTCATGTGAATCAACATTTATTTAATCTGGCTATCATTGGATATATGTATGTGTTTTAACAGCAGTCCTTATACTTATCACTATTGAATGTCTAAGGAGTGTTATTCTTTCAATCATATTTATGTCAATGATATATGAAGAATAGTGTAATAATGTTTTCATGATTACTTTGTTCAACTACTTGAACAAAGTAATTATCATATGAATAAATGTCTTTGTTTACCAATAGAGTCATCTATATGCATGTTTGTAGATAAAGATCATCAAACGTTACACTAAAGCAGAAATTTCCCGGGATAGGATAGTTGTTTATAATTTTATTTTTTTAGATTAAATCATTCATCCATTATCATTATATATTAGAGAATCAACCACTTATCCATCCTATTTACTAATTATTGGGAAACTGGTCCCATTATTTCCAGTCGGAGCCACCACACCAAACGGAAAAGGAGCTGGCTTTAAGGTCTGGACCGGGTGGTTTTCCCTGATGTTGTTGCAGTGATTCTCGAGGCATCAACAGTGTTACAATAAAATATTTGGAAAATTTTTTAAAAGTATTGATGTAGTGGTTGATGAAGAATGAAACATTTCAAGGCAAGTAAAATCTGAAGATTTCGAAGATGATGAGGACTATCCTTCTACAACAAATCAGACTCATGATGAAGAAGAAACCCATGAGGCACTAGAAGAACAGATAAGGATAGAAGAAAAGACTCCATCCAGGTACGTTCAGAAGAATCATCCAAAAACTCAAATTTTGGGGCAGAAAGAGCCAGGTGTACAAACAAGAAGAACTATTTCAGAAGCTTCAAGCTACCTAGCATTGCTCTCCTCCACTGAACCACAAAATGTAAGTGAAGCATGCAAAGATGAATGCTGGGTCAAGGCCTTGAATGAAGAACTGGAGCAGATTGAAAAGAATAACACTTGGGAGTTGGTCCCTACACCAAATGATAAAAATGTAATAGGCACAAAATGGATTTTCAAAAACAAACTAAATGAAAATGGAGATGTTATTAGAAACATGGCAAGACTTGTTTGTAAAGGGTATGCTCAACAGGAAGGCATAGACTTTGAAGAAAATTTTGCACCAGTTTCCAGACTTGAGGCCATAAGGATGTTCCTTGCTCTTTCTAGCTTTCAGAAGTTCAAATTATTTCAAATGGATGTGAAGTTTGCTTTTCTAAATGGAGACTTGGATGAAGAAGTGTATATTGAGCAACCAGATGGGTTTATCCTTGGAAATGATCCAAAACTTGTATGCAGACTCAAAAAGGCTCTCTATGGCCTTAAACAGGCTCCAAGGGCTTGGTATTATCGCTTGGATAAGTACCTCCATCAACAAGGTTTTACAAAAGGTTCCACAGATAGCAATCTATATATAAAAGTTGACAATGATAAGTTGCTAATACTTGTTGTGTATGTTGATGATATCATCTTTGGTAGCAACGAAGAAGACATGAGTCAAAATTTTGCCTTGGTGATGCAAAAAAAGTTTGAAATGTCCATGCTTGGTGAGCTCACATATTTTCTTGGTTTACAAGTCCAACAAAACAAAGACGGTATTTTTCTTTACAAACCAAGTATCTCAAGCAGATCTTGAAGAAATATGGGATGGAGGATTCGAAACCAGTGTGCACCCCTATGGTAACACGATGCAGCCTCAGCGCAAATGATGAATCAGCAGCAGTACATCAACCAACCTATAGATCCATTATTGGTAGTCTGCTCTATCTAACAGGTACCCGACCAGACATTATGCAGGCAGTGGGAATAGTTGGAAGATTTCAAGCGAATCCAAAGGAAACTCATCTTCAGGCAGTTAAGAGAATTTTCAAGTATCTTCAAGGAACTCAAAACTATGGCTTATGGTATCCTAGAGATACAGATCTCACACTTCATGCATATACAGATGCAGATTGGGCAGGAAGCGTGGATGATAGAAAAATCACTAGTGGTGGTGCATTCTTTATGGGTTCCAGATTAGCATCTTGGTTCAGCAAGAAACAAGGTTCAAGTGCATTATCGACAGCTGAAGCAAAATATGTGGCTGCTGCATCTTGCTGCACACAACTCCTTTGGATGATGCAAACATTGCAAGATCTTCAAATAACTTGTACTCCACCTATCTCCATTTTTTGTGATAATACAAGTGCAATCAGTATTTCAAAGAATATTGTCATGCATTCAAAGACTAAGCACATACCTATCAAGTATCATTTTCTTCGAGAACAAGTGCTTGAACAAAAGGTTAAATTGGAGTATGTTCCCTCTAAGGAACAAGTTGCTGACATACTCACCAAACCACTGCCCAGGGAAACATTTGAATACTTCAGACAGAAGTTGGGGGTAGTTGATGCATCATCTTGCTGCTGAATTTTGTCTGTTTCAGAGAAAAGTGGTTGTACGCGAGTTTCATGAGGAGGATCTGTGTACATACATCGGTTTATGAAGATATAGTCGCGTATATGATTGGTTTAAATACAAACAGTGGGCCAGCTTCAGGATGAAAAGAGTCTGATATAGGTCTGGCAGAGACCATCTGGCATAGGTTCAGGGGGAGCATATATTCTTCTAATAATGCTTTGTTGGCATTATCTTAGAAGATCTTGGTTTTCATTCACAGTTGTTTTAATTTCAGGTGGAACAGGTGCATGAGGAAGAGCATGGTTGCCGGTTTGAATGATGATTGAGGATTATGATGATTGATGATTGACAGATGCTAGTCTTACTGTAGATATTCCGTCTCTATGTCATGCGTTTCTTTTCTTATCAAGGCCATGTAACGACCTATCTTGGTTTCCCCACTATGCCGGGGATGGATGAAGTAATTCTCTTGTTGTTATCATGTGTAAATTCTTGGTGTATCCCCACTTGGTTGGGTAGATGAGTTAGTCCCCACTTGGTTGGGAGATGGATGTATGTATGAGCCTTTGGTGATAGGAAGGTCATTTATAATATATAAAGTCATGTTTCTTTTGTAGAACATTTTCTTGCAGACCTTGCCTATAGTCAGGGGGAGCTTGGATAGCATAGGAGAGCAAAGATTTCAGCATGTATTCAGGGGAGCATAACCCTTTGCCCTTGATGTCAAAGGGGGAGAATGATTTTGAGTGACTTGGGGTTGCCATCAAGTCCAAAGGGGGAGATTGTTGGCATTATGACACAGGTTTGGCACTATGGCACAGGTGTTGTCCTTGATGGAAACTCACTCAAAGGGCAGATCACAGTTCAGGCTCTCAGAATGGAAGAAAATGAGGTATACGCAGGTTACTCTTAACAAAATTTCGTATACATGCGGGTGTACCGATCAAAAGGCGCGTATACGTATACACGCACTTTCATGCAAAGAAAAGCGCGTACATGTGGGAAAACTTATGGTTGGTCCATGGTATTTAGTCTGACATATTTGAACCTATGGTTTTGGTCCTTGGTATTGTATCCAAAGTGTTGAACCTAGGTATTGAGTCCCTAGTATTGGATCTCTATGGTTTTGGACCATGGTTTGAGTAAGGCCTAAGACGATAAAAAGGGAAGGAGATCATTTTGCAACAAAAAAAAAACAAAAAGCATTGAATATCTTATGAAGAGCAAGATCTAGAATACTGTCATTGGGTTATGGTGCATAACTAGATCTGAATCAAGGAGGAGCCTGAGCGCAAGGAGGAGGATAAGTTCTATTGATGGGTCAAGATCTTAAGGCAGTTTGAAGAGAAGTATCTTTGTGTAATTTTTTATCTGTTATATTTGGCGCATGACGTGATCTATAAATATGATAATCTGGGTATAACTGATGTCTGAATAAGTGAAAATGGTAAATTATCTTTTATAGATCTGTATGTAGGTTTAGCGCAGTAGAGGCACGTATACACGTTGGTTCACTAACTTAAAACAGCGTATACGCTGGTTGGCCTTAATACAAAAGCGTATGCACGCAGGTTCCACATATTGAAGTAGCGTACATCTCATGATATATGTTTTAGCTGCTTTTGTTTATTTCTGCAGTGTTCTGGGTTCAGAATTGGTGTTTGGTTACTGGTACTATTTTCTGGTTACAACATTCTGAGAAGTTATTGGTTGATTCAGTATTTGTTTGTACAAAGGAGTTTGGTTAATGCAGATATACTTGATGTTTGATTGATATTCATGGATCCAGTCTGAAAATTTATGAAACATGGTCCCTGGAAGAAAAGAGAAGGTTGTAGCCTTCTGTAGGTCAACACCTACGTACTAGTACCTCAACTAGTACAAGAGCTAAGGGGGTTGTAGCTCCCTTCTAGGAGAAGCTGGAGAACGAAAGAAGGTTGTAGCCTTCTGCAGGTAGCAACCTGTGTACTGGTATAAGACTGCACCAGTACATAATCATTGTAAAAGGAAGTTTCTAGTTTAAAAGAAGATATAGACAAATTGCAACAGGTGGTTTTCACCCACACTGGGTTTCCACCTTATATCTTTGTGTCCATGTGTGTGATGATCTATTCTGTTTTACTGCTCCTACTTACTGTTCCTATGATTAATGAAGTACTGATGCACTGATTAAAGATCAAAAAATTAATAGTTTTATCGTATACGCTGGTTTCTTTAGACATAGTAGCATATATACGCAGTTTCACATAGCCGAAGTAGCGTATACAAATCTGATTGTGAAAAGGAAATTAATTGATAATACTGATTCACCCCCCCTCTCAGTATTATTTCCAACATCTACTGGAGGCCGTACCTCTTGGCGACTCCACTTCATAGTTTTGGCTTAGTTTGTGAGGCATACTCGGAGAAATCCTCAAAAGCTACAAGCTGACCTAATACCTGACCCTGAAAAAATCATCAAAGAGAGAAAGGTATTGTAGAAAGGAGCATCATGTTCAGGTAAACCTAAAAAATCTTATATATCTCTTCAAGAAAGGCTTGTAATAGAACAAATACATGTTGAGAGGATAGCATCTAATACTAGTAGTGAAGAAAAACTCTCAAAGATTCATAAAGCTCCTTATTCCTTAGGTTCTCCTTTTGTTGTAAGCCCAAAGGAAACCTTGCCTCTTATCCATCATACTCCTTTAGTCTTATCAATCACTCCTCAACCCTCTATCACTTAGACTTCCAATACTCTTTTAGCCACCACAGCTATGGCAGGTCCACAAGCACCTACCAAAATGGAAAGAAGCATAGCTACTAGGTATGGACCTATAATACTGCCCACTCCTTTGAATGCCATGCCTACTGGAGAATATTAGAAATATAGGCCTAAGTTCAATGGGATTGAAGGTGTTACTGCTGAAGAACATCTTGAGTCATTCTATAGCTATGCTGATAATCTGGACATTAGTGAAGATGATGTGTGGATGAGAGTCTTTGTCCAAAGCCTAGATGGATAGGTTAGAAAATGGTTTAGAGAGCTAACCCCAAGATCTATAGCATATATTGAAGCTTTAGATGATGCATTCCTAAAGCATTGGGGGGATAAGAAGGATCTCCTCTACTACCACACTAAGTTTGGGAACTTAAAGAGGGAAAATGGTGAGTTGTTGTCTGATTTGAATAAGAGGTTTAACTGTATGTACAACAAGATACCAGCTAAAGTAAAACCTACTACTACCTCTTCTAAACTCACTTATGCCAGTGCTTTTGACTCTGACTTCTGCCTACTGTTGAGAGAGAGGCGATGTGCTACTTTGGCTGACATGCAGGATGTAGCCTTGGAAGTAGAATAAAACATCATGGCTGCAAAGAAGCTCAAGGGAAATGTTGATAGAAGAAGACAGAGGGGTGAGTCATCATCCTCTAATTCTAAGATAGATAAAATGACCAAAATGATCGAGTCATTAGCCTCTGAAATCTCCAAATTGAAGGCTGACTAGCACCCAGGGAAAGGAAGAGTGCCTAATACCTTTGCTCCTAGAAATCCAAATCCAAATCCATATAGAAGAACTAATGAGATGTTGCATATTTTGCAAAGAAACAAAGATGAAAATGAAGACCAAAGGGTGAAGGCTCCTTTTCAGAATGCAGTCATGGAAGAAGAGCAGTTTTAAGAAGACGGTGAGATCCATTGTTTAGAAGATAAAGGCAATGCTTCCTTTTTTACCTCAGCTGCCTATGAAAAGTCATTATGTAATGACCAGATCAACTAAGAATGGGATGGTAAAGCTATTATACAAACTATAGATCAGCAAAGATATAATTTGAGGTCAAAGATAAATAATGCCAAGGAAACTCTTGTTGAAAGAGTTGTTGTCCCTACAGTATAGCAAGCTAATAAGCAAAAACAACTGGCAGTTGATCCCCTCATCCTCAAAGCTCTAGCTCATGAGGTAAGAGGCCTTAACAAGTCTCCTTCTCCTTTCAGTTTTCAATCAGAAATTCAGAAGCTAAGAATACCTATGCCTCTCATTGAACTAGTGAAGAATGAGTCCTTCAAAAGATCCATCCTGAAGGCCCTTGAGCCTAAAGCCATCCAAGCGTCCACTAACCATGTAAATATGCAAGATGACAAGCCAGCTATTATTATTAGCCCAATGATTGAAAATTGTGAAGACATCTCCCCATCATTCTATGTCTCTCTGACCATTCATGAAAAAATCCTTCACAATTGCCTTTTGGACACTAGAGCTAGCCATAATCTAATGCCCAAGGCTGTCATGGATGAGTTGGGTCTTGACATCACTAAGCCTTATCATGACCTGTTTTCTTTTGACTCTAGAAAAGTGAATTGTCTAGGATTAATCATGTACCTAGCCATCACTTTATCTCAGCTGCCTATGAAAAGCATGATGATGGATATTGTGGTAGATGATGTACCCCCCAAGTTTGGCATGTTACTTTCAAGAGGTTGGATCAAGAGATTAGGTGGATCATTGCAAAATGATTTGTCTTATGATATTGTCCCAGTTTTCGGAGGGGAGAGCAAGAGATTATACAGAGAGGCGCAGTTGGCTTATATCATCAGCGATGAGAAGAACCCTACTATTCATCCCATCTATGATGTTGACACTGATTTTGGAGCATGTATTCTTCATATTGAAGAATCCTAGTTAGCCTCCATGCAGCTGAAGAAACCAATTTGTGAGATCGCAGAGGAAGAAAACCCACAGATTTGGGATATGTTCTTTGATGGGGCTTGTTCTAAAGAAGCTGCAGGGACAGGTGTAGTCATTGTGTCCCAAACAAAGGAATACATTCATTTATCTTTCAAATTAACCTTTCAGGTCACAAACAACATAGCAGAGTACGAAGCTTTGATTCTGGGCTTAAGCACTGCTAAAGAAATGGGTATCAAAGGCCTAAAAGTGTTTGGAGATGCAGACCTCATCATTCAGTAGGTAAATAAGGTGTTCCAAGGAAAGCATCCAAGGCTGAAAGCATATAGAGATGAGGTATGGAGGCTCAAGGATTCTTTTAATGATTTCAACATTTCTTATATTCCAAGAATGAAGAAGTAGCTTGCCGACTCCCTTGCTGCGTCTGTTAGCACGTTTATTCCTCCTTTACCTCTTAAATTGACATATGAAGTTCAGGCAAAATACAAACCGTCTCTGCCTAACAATGTCATATATTGAAGAGTTTTTGAAGACAATGAGGAAATTAATAGTTTTTTACAAGTCGTTGAAGAATTTGCTAAAACGCACATCGACCAAGAAAATGAAACCAAGGAAGAATGCAGCCAGTCCAAGCTAAAAAGCGAGATTGGCCAAGGAAGCATCGTCCCGCTGCCTAGTAATCACATACCAAAAGGATTGGTGCCTCTAGAGAAGATTTTCGATCATAATGACGTGCCCTATAAGCCGACCAAAACAGAGAATGAGTATGCTATCTATAAACATAATATAGGGAGCCCAACCCATCCGAAATTCATCAATTTGTCCACTCATTTGTCTTCTGCCCAGAATTCTGAGTATTGCACCCTCATGAAGCAATTCGCTGATATTTTTTCCTGGGAATACAATGATCTTAAAACCTATGATACAAACATCATTTAGCACAAGATCCCATTGGAAAAGAACACTACCCCTTTTAAGAAAAAATTAAGACCTATCAGCCCTCTCTTATTGCCTTTGATTGAGAAAGAGATCAAGAAGCTGTTGGATGCCAAAATTATAGTTCCCCTAAGGTATTCAAAATGGATAGCTAACCTTGTGGTAGTGAGAAAGAAAAATGGAGAAATCAGGCTTTGTGTGGACTTCAGAAATCTGAACAAGTGCTCTAAAAAAGATAACTACCCCCTGCCTAAGATGGAACACTTGCTGCAAAGATTTTCAGGGGCCAAAGTCATGTCTTTCTTATATGGATTTTCAAGTTACAATCAGGTTGTTGTACATCCAGAAGATTAGGAAAGGACCACCTTCACTACTCCTTAGGGAACTTTCATGTACTCCAAGATGCCTTTTGGACTGAAAAATGTTGGGGCTACTTTTTAGAGGGCCATGGACATAGCCTTTGTGGGAGAGAAGAACAAGTTTGTCCTTATTTATCTTGATGACATAAGAGTCTTCTCCAGTAGCCATAAAGACCATTTACAACATTTGAAGAAGGTCTTCCTAAAGTGCAGATAGTTTGGAATTTCAGTTAACCCAAAAAAGTCACAGTTTGCTCTAGAAGAAGGCAAACGCCTGGGACATATTGTTTCTGCTGAAGGTGTGAAGATTGATCCAGCAAGGGTTCAAGCCATTCAGACATTGTCCATCCCAAGGTCAAAAAGGGACATTCAATCCTTCCTGGGTAAGATTAACTCTGTAAGGAGGTTCATTCCAAACTCTGTAAACCTTGTAAAGCACATCACTTCCATGCCGAAGAAAGGATCATAAATAAAATGGACAGATGCTTCAAGAAGTTCTTTTGAAGCCATCAAGCAAGCTATCATGGAAGCTCCCACTCTAATCAGCCCAGATTACATTGAGGAGTTTTGTATCTTCTCTTTTGCCTCTTATGATACACTTGCAGTAGTTCTGTTGCAGAAAAATGATGAAGGCATAGAGCACCCCGTGGCCTTTTTTGATAAAAATTTAAGGGATGCTGAACTAAAGTATGACCTTATTGAAAAACAAACTTATGCTCTCATAAAGTCTTTAAAGGCATTTAGAATTTATATTATGCATTCCAAAGTAGTTGCATATGTACCTTCAGCGTTAGTAAAAATATGTCTTCACTCAGCCATATATTGATGGGAAGAGAGCTAAATGGATTGCAAAATTCATAGATTTTAAAATAGAGGTGAAGCCCACTATGCTTGTCAAAGGCCAAGGATTGGCTAAACTTATGGCTGAAGAAAATTGCAACTTGTTAAACATAAATTCCATGGGTCTAAATTCAGATGATGAGCAGACAGAGGGAGCAGCAGAAGAGCAAAAGAAGATCAGTCTTTGGCTGAAAATCTAGCCACATGTGAATGGTATTACACCATAGTTCATTTTTTGCAAAAGCTAGAAGTCCCTCCAGGGCTTAGCTCAAGTCAAGCTCGTGCCATTAAACTCAGATTAGCTAAATTCTGCATTAATAAAAATCTACATTATTGGAAGGACCCATCAGGAATCCTCTTGAGGTGTCTAGATAAAGAACAATCTGTGGAAGTCATACACTAGTTACATTCTAGCATCTGTGGAGGGCATCATTATTGGAAAACCGCAACTTACAAAATCTTGAGGGCTGGATATTATTGACCTACTCTGTTCTCTGATGTGTTTTCTCTTGTAAAAGCTTGTGACAAGTGCCAGAGGTTTGCAGGAAGACAACAGTTAAAATCTCTGCCCTTGAAGCCAATACATGTCAATGGTCCCTTCCAACAGTGGGGCTTGGACTTTATAGATGAGATCAACACACATTCCTGTGGCCCACACAAATGGATCAAGTTGTCGTAAAGTTCTTGAATGAGAATATTTTCACTAGATTTGGTTACCTAACCAAACTAGTCACTGATATTGCAACAGCTTTCAAGGCAAAAGAATTGGTGGACATGACTGAATCCATGGGCATTCAAGTGGTGCATTCTACCTCATATTATCCTCAACGCAATGGCCGGGTAGAATCATCTAACAAGAGTCTGGTAAGGGTAATAAAGAAACTGTTAGAGGAAAACAAAAAGAGATGGGATTTCAAGTTGAAGTTTGCACTATGGGCTGACAGAGTTACCATCAAAAATTCCATAGGGAATTCTCCATTCAAACTAGTTTATGGCACTGATGTTGTTTTCCCCATCCAGCTGATTCTCCCTGTGGCTAAGTTCTTGCAAGAAGAACAAGATGAAGAGAATGACATGGTAAGAAGAATGAATAACCTGATTGAACTATGACAGATCAGAGAGCAACTGGTTGAGAAGTCAAAAGCTCATCAGAAGAAAATCAAAGAAACCTTTGACATGAAGGCAAAAGTGGACAATTTCCAAGTTGGTGATTGAGTGCTTAAATGGGATGCATTTAAGGAAAATAAAGGTAATCATGGAAAGTTTGACTCCTTATGGACAAGTCTGTTTGTCATCGCTCAAATTCAGTAGAACAATATATTCATTTTGCACAGTCTAGAAGGAGGAGATACTTTTGGTAGCCCAATTAATGAGCAGTTCTTGAAACTTTATTTCGTTTAAGGCTTTAAAGCCTTGTCATTGTAAATATGTTTTTCCAGTTTTTATTTCATTACAAAATAGACTCCATGCCCAATGGAACACTAAAAGGAAGATTTGACTTTGTTTTTTCAGGAAAGGAAATGATCTGTGATCCTTGAAACCTCACAGGGAGGATTTCATCCCCAGAAGGAGCTAGTGTTAGCCTTGCTGGAAAAATGCCCAAAAATGGATCCATATAGGCTCTTAGAGTCTCCAACTTTTCTTAAAATCATGCCAATGGCTCCATTAATGCTCTTGAAATCTTCAATTTTTACTCAAAGATCATCCAATGATCAAAATCAGTGCAAGAGGAGAGCCCTTGGAAGGGCAGAAATACACTATCGGGAGGCAAAAACGCTTGAAAAACCATGAAAAACCATAATTGCAGGCTTAAATAGAGGAGTGAACACCAGCTGTTAGATATGGCCAATCAATGGCCCAGATCTAACCGGCTAATCGCAATCAGCAAAGTAGAAGGGACAGTTTAAAGGTTGGCGCATGACACCGCCGATCAGTGATCGTCGATGATCGCATCGACAGGTCGCATCGACGAGAAGCATATGCTACGTTATATGAAAGCCCGGGCATTGAGCGATTAGCAATTGCGATTTATCGCATCGCTATATTGCATCAGCACTATATCATGGGGTGGGGCCTAGGCATAGGCATGTGTGCGACCCGATAGGCCGAACCCGACGGAATTATATACGATATTTGATAAATTTTCAGGTCCACGGGAAGGCCTGTTTTCAAAAAAATTTGTGTATTTTCTTTGTTTCAATGAAATACAAAGGGAAATAGGGGTAGTGCGATAGTGATGGAACCCAGACCCGATGGGTTTCCTGAATAAAAATATATAATCTTTGAAGTCCGTGGAAGGCCCATTTTCAATGTTTTTTCGTAGTTTTTGAGTGTTTCCGTTATTTAAAACGAAATACAAAGGAACCTTTGGCTAGTGCCGATTGCGATGAAGCTTGGACCCGATAGGGTTTGGGAAGTGGAATATATGATATCTGAAGTCCGCAAAAGCCATTTTTCATGCATTTTTCAACGTTTTCGCATATTTCATAATATAAGGGAAATACACAGGAGCAGGCCTTTTGCGACTTGCGATGGCGACAAGGCTGGACCCAATAGACAATTAAACCATATTTTAGGACTTTTGAAGTCTGAAATGAACAGTGATGGGCGAGATTTATCAGTGTTGCAGTGTTTTCATTGTTTGTAACAGAAACAGTCACTGTTTGTAGTTTAAAGGGAAAAACAAAGGCTCGAAGACCCATTCCACCATATAACAGAGCCCAGGAGACAGTTTGCTGGGAAACAGAGCCCAGAAAGGGAAAGAGAAGGGCCACAGCACGCTGCAGCCCGAAACAGAAAGATCAGGGAGCACAGACAATGCAACAGCCACACCAACAAACATTATGGGGCATCTCTGGCATGAGAGAACTCCCAGACATCACAGCAAACTATCAAAAATATCTGAAAGCGGTTATTCTGCTGTCAGAAGTAGAAAACTACGAGCCCATGCTTGCCTAAAGGGCATCAAATCAGTTAACAAGGTAGATCATACAGATTAAGACTCCAAGCCTCTTAGGGCTCAGGAGCATTGTAAATAGGCTATAAATAACTAAAAGTAGGATGTAATAGGGATTCAACTTCTGGAGATTATTCCTCCTCTGTTCCTTCAAGATTCTCATCTTCATTCTAGAAATATAAGCTTCCTTTGCCATTATATGTTCAATGTCCATTCTCTTTGCTATTCTATGCTTGCACTTGAACAGTTTGTTCATGTTTTCTTTGTGTCTAAGGCTAGATAATTGTCATCTTATCTCTGCTTTGATAAATTAGATTTGCAAGCTTCTTTGCTTCTTGTAGCTAGCCATCCATATGTGGTCATATATGCATCTGCCAGTACAATCAGTATTATCTTTTGTTGCCTATAGCTAGCCATTGATTTATGTTTATGTATGCAATCTGCTGGTATAGTCAGTATTCTCCTTCTATCCATTGAATTTATAAATTATTGAGCATTAGTGGTCTAAAGCCTTGTATTGGTGAGAGCATTCATGCATGCCATGAGTGAAAACAAAGCTGAAATGGTTATCTAACTTGATCCAAACCATCATTTATTCCATTATTTCATAGAACAATTTGAAGATTATATGTTCCAGGCATCTCCGAGCTACAACCTAGGAGTGTTAACATAATTGGCGATGTTTTAGGGGAGAGGAAACTGAAGCTCAGCTTCCCTGGGAAACGACATAGATCCAGCTTTGATGATAGAAAAAGTGCACTTTTTTTATTGTAATCATCTATCTGGCGACTCTACTGGAGGCTGAACCTCTTAGTGACTCCACTTCATAGTTCTGGCTCCGCTTGTAAGGCATACTCGAAGAAATCCTTAAAAGCTACAAGCTGACCCAGTACCTGACCCTAAAAAAATCATCAAAGAGAGAAAGGTATTGCATAAAGGAGCATCAGGTTCAGGTAAACCTAAACAATCTTGTATATCTCTTCAAGAAATTCTTGTAATAGAACAAATACATGTTGAGAGTATAGCATCTAATACTAGCAGTGAAGAAAAACTCTCAAAGATTCATAAAGCTCCTTATTCTTTAGGTTCTCCTTTTGTTGTATGCCCAAAGGAAACCTCACCTCCTATCCATCATACTCCTTTAGTCTTATCAATCACTCCTCAGCCCTCTATCATTCAGACAGCCAGTACTCTTTTAGCCACCACAGCTATGGCAGGTCCACAAGCACCTACCAAAATGGAAAGAATCATGGCTGCTAGGTATGGACCTCTAATACTGTCCACTCCTCTTAATGCCATGCCTAGTGGAGAATATCAGAAATATAGGCCTAAGTTCACTGGGATTGAAGGTGTTGTTGCTGAAGAACATCTTGAGTCATTCTATAGCTATGCTAATAATCTGGACATTAGTGAAGATGATGTGTGGATGAGAGTCTTTGTCCAAAGCCTAGATGGAGAGGCTAGAAAATGGTTCAGATATATAATCCAAGATCTATAGCAGATACTGAAGCTTTAGATGATGCATTCCTAAAGCATTGGGGGGATAATAAGGATCTCCTCTACTACCACACTGAGTTTGGGAACTTAAAGAGGGAAAATGGTGAGTTGTTGTCTGATTTTAATAAGAGGTTTAACAATATGTACAACAATATACCAACTGAAGTAAAACCTACTACTACCTCTTTTAAACTCACCTATTCCAGTGCTTTTGACTCTAACTTCTACCTACTGTTGAGAGAGAGGTGATGTGCTACTTTGGTTGACATGCAAGATGCAGCCTTGGAAGTAGAATCAAACATCATGGCTGCAGAGAAGCTCAAGGGAAATGTTGATAGAAGAAGACATAGGGGCGAGTCATCATCCTCTGATCCTAAGATAGATAAAATGACCAAAATGATCAAGTCATTAGCCTCTGAAATCTATAAATGGAAGGTTGAGCAGCACCCGGAGAAAGGAAGAGTGTCTAATACCTTTTCTCCTAGAAATCCAAATCCAAATCCAGATAGAAGAACTAATGAGCATTTGTAGAATTTGCAAAGAAACAAAGATGAAAATGAAGACCAAAAGGGTGAAGGCTCCTTTTCAGAATGCAGTCATGGAAGAAGAGCAGTTTTAAGAAGATGATGAGATCCATTGTCTAGAAGACAAAGGCAATGCTTCCTTTTTGACGTCAGCTGCCTATGAAAAGTCATTATGCAATGATCACATCAGCCAAGAATGGGATGGTAAAGCTATTCTACAAACTATAGATCAGCGAAGATATAATTTTAGGTCAAAGATAAATAATTCCAAGGAAATTCCTGTTCAAAGAGCTGCTATCCCTGCAGTACAACAAGCTAATAAGAAAAAACAACTGGCAGTTGATCCCATCATCCTCAAAGCTCCAACTCATGAGGTAAGAGGACTTGACAAGTCTCCTTCTCCTTTCAGTTTTCAATCAGAAATTCAGAAGCTAAGAATACCTATGCCTTTGATTAAACTAGTGAAGAATGAGTCCTTCAAAAGATCCATCCTCAAGGCCCTTAAGCCTAAAGCCATCCAAGCCTCCACTGACCATGTAAATCTGCATGATGACAA
Organism: Pinus tabuliformis; assembly: GCA_031772625.1. Classification (NCBI taxonomy): domain Eukaryota; kingdom Viridiplantae; phylum Streptophyta; class Pinopsida; order Pinales; family Pinaceae; genus Pinus; species Pinus tabuliformis. The sequence continues at coordinate 1,401,385,470 of CM062818.1, read as the reverse complement.
GCCATCTGTTACTCTAAGCCCAATGATTGAAAATTGTGAAGACAACTCTCCATCATTCTATGTCTCTCTGAACATTCATGAAAAAATCCTTCACAACTACCTTTTGGACACTGGAGCCAGCCATAATATAATGCCCAAGGCTGTCATGGATGAGTTGGGTCTTGACATCACTAAGCCTTATCATGACATGTTTTCTTTTGACTCTAGAAAAGTGAAATGTCTAGGATTAATCAAGGACCTAGCCGTCACTTTGTCTCAGCTGCCTATGAAAAGTATGATGATGGATATTGTGGTAGTTGATGTACCCTCCAAGTTTGGCATGTTACTTTCCAGAGGTTGGATCAAGAGATTAGGTGGATCATTAAAAAATAATCTGTCTTATGCTACTGTCCCAGTTTTCAGAGGTGAGATCAAGAGATTATACAAGAGGCATAGTTGGCTTGTATCATCAGCGATGAGAAGAACCCTACTAATCATCCCAGCTATGCTGTTGACACTGATTTTGGAGCATGTATTATTCATATTGAAGAAACCTAGTTGGCCTCCACGCAACTCAAGAAACCAGTTTTCCAGATCGCAGAGGAAGAAAACCCATAGATTTGGGATATGTTATTTGATGGGGCTTGCTCTAAAGAAGCTGCAGGTGCATGTGTAGTCCTTTTGTCCCCAACACAGGAATACATTCATTTGTCTTTCAAATTAACCTTTCAGGTCACAAACAACATAGCAGAGTACGAAGCTTTGATTCTGGGCTTAAGCACTGCTAAAGAAATGGGCATCAAAGGCCTGAAAGTGTTTGGAGATGCAGACCTCATCATTTAGCAAGTAAATAAAGTGTTCCAAGAAAAGCATCCAAGACTGAAAGCATACAGAGATGAGGTATGGAGGCTCAAGGATTCTTTTAATGATTTCAGCATTTCTTATATTCCAAGAATGAAGAACCAGCTTTCTGACTCCCTTGCTATGTCTGCTAGCACATTTATTCCTCCTTTATCGCTTAAATTGACATATGAAGTTCAGGTAAAATACAGACCGTCTTTATATCCTTTCAGGAAAGGAAAGGATATAACCACTATCAATCCAGGAAAATCCCATGCTAATGACAATAAGGTAATCATGTAAACCAAATTCATGCAACATGCATTCAAACCCAACAACGAAATCACACATGAAACATGTTGCATTCAAACCCAACAACGAAATCACACATGAAACATGTTATTTGCAAAATATTCCTATTGTAGTTTCTCTTGCAATCTTCTCCTTGCGCTTTCTTGCTTTCCTTTGGTTGCTTTCTCCCTTTCTTTCCTTTGCTTGCTTGCTAGCTTGTGTCCAAGTGCTCTCCCTCCCTCTTGGAGTTCAATTTATGAAACATATAAAAAGTTGTCAATTGTTTCTCAAGTTCCTTTTTATCATCGATGTCTAGTGTCTCTTCCTTTTATTTTTTCTCTTTTCTTTCATTTTCCTTTATTTTCTCTCTAATTTCCCTTGCATGCATATTCTTGTATGTTCATCTTCCTTTCTTGCTATTTTCCTTTATTTCTTTATTTAATGGCCATTTATTTCTCTTTTCCAAAGGAAATTTCCATAGCAATTAATTAACCACAAGTGATACCCAATTTAAGGTTTTTCCCTTCATTCAACTTAGAATACGTGCCCCATGACCTTGGTCTTATTTTTCCATTATAATGTCCTTCCATTTAAATTCAAAATCAACCCAAGGTTGTAACAAACCCCTCCCTCTTTGGGGAACATTGTCCTTAGTGTTCTATGACAATTATGACCAAAAAACCACTGAAAACAAAACATACTAGTTATTGGAGCTTTATAACATAACTCATTGCAGTATTTACAATGACCAATAGTTAAAAACATGAAAACCATATTGCTTATTGGATCCTTATAACACAAATTGATGTAGTATTTACAATGAAAACATACATAAACCAAAAACTCATTTGATTCAAATAGAAAATAAATAAGGATATAATGCTCACATTTGACCAACCATCTCCCATGAAGCTTCACCGGGCCCAAAGTGCTACCGCTGCACTTTAATTTTCTTTATTTCTCGTTTCTATAGGATGAGTTGTTTCCACTGCAATATGTATTGTGGCTCTCACTAGAACTCTCCCTCTGGTTCCACCCATAATACAAAACAATCAATCACATGATCAACATCTTGTACATATTACTTAAGCAATGAAACATGGAAAACATCATGGATTTTGACCGATGGCAAAAAATCAAGTTTATAGGCCACTGGTACAATCCTCTTAGGTATCTTAAAAGGCCCACAATTCTAAATTTCCATCTTGGAACATGACCCAATCCTCGAGGAGCTCCTCTTAGGTTTGATGTGCAAGTACACATGCTCCCCAACCTAAAACTACTTGAATGCTCTATGTTTTCTTTGCATAAATCTTATACTTGCCTTGTGTTTCCTTTAAATTCATTTTAATAACTTGCATCTCCTTCTCCATCTCTACTAACATATCTGATCCAGTCAATACCTTATTCACTAGACCACTCCAACTAATAGGAGTATTACAACTCCTCCCATCAAGAGCCTCAAAAGGAATCATATTCAAGGACTCCTAATACCCATTATTATAAAAAACTCTACCAGTGGAATACAATCCTTCCACTTCCTCTGTTGATACACGACATACGTCCTCAACATATCCTCAAGAATCATGTTAACCCTCTCTATCTGTCTGGTTGTCTCGAATGATAATTTGTATTGAATACTAACTCTGTCTGCAACTTCAAATAATTACTTCCAAAAATTGGAAGTAAACTTGGCATATCTGTCTGATATAATCTTCTTTGGAACTCCATGCAAACTCACTATCTCCATGATGAATATATGAGCCAATTCACTAAATGAATTATTAGACTTTACCACAATGAATTGATTGACCTTGCTTAGCCTGTCAACCACAACCATGATGGAATCATGCTATCTCGATGTCCTTAGAAATCCTATAATGAAATCCATGGAAATGACCTCCCATTTCCATTCTGGAATCAAAATCGGTTGCAACAAACCAACTGAATTCTTACATTCAACATTCACCTGCTGACAGTACAAACACTTGGAAATAAACTTAGCCAACTCTTTCTTCAAATTCAACCAATAGTAGAACTTCTTAACAACTGTAAAAATCTTCTGGTATCATGGGTTCCTTGAATATGGATTGACATGAAACCCTCTCAAGATAAGCTTCTTTAACTTGCTGTTATCCGGCACATAGATCCTACTCATGAATCTGACCAAGCCATCTACTGTGAGGTGATACTCCTCATCCTGAATACCATCACCTTGCTACTAAAATATCTACTTCCGCTGCTGATACTTCTCATCATGATGCCTTACATGTAATATTTTCTCCTGCAAATTTCTCACATAAGAGATCACAACTAGAATAGCATTTATCAGCACTATCCTACTAAGAGCATATGCAACTCTGTTCTCCTTTCCTTTGATGTACCCGATCTCAAAACCAAACTCACAGAGAGTATCCAACCATCTTTCTTTCCTTGCATTCATATTGGGCCAATCAAACATATACCTCAGTCCACTGTGATCACTCATCAAGATGAAGCTCCTTCCAAGCAGATAATGTATCCACATCTTCAACAAATGAATTATCACTCCCAACTCAAGATCATGAATCACATATTTTTTCTCGTGCTCATTCAACTTCCTTGATTCATAGAAAACCACTTGCCCTTCCTGCATCAGGACTCCACTAAGTCCTTCCTTGCAATAATTTGTACAAACCACAAACTCCTTATGAGGATTTTCAATCTTCAAAACCGGAGGATTGGTAAGCAAATCCGTCAACTGATCAAATCTAGTTGCACACTCAATAGTCCATTCAAAATTCTTTCCCTTTCTATACAAAGTTATGAAAGGATAGCCAATCTTAGAGAAGTTACTGATGAAAATTTTGTAATAAACTACTAATCCCATGAATTATATGACCTCATATACATTATTTGGATCTAGCCACTCCATGATAGCCTTAATCATTTCTGAATCCATTGCTATACCTTCCTTGGAAACAACATGTCCTAAGTAATGAATTCGAGACTGAAGGAAACTGCACTTGCTGAGATTGGCATACAGTTGATTCTCTCTCAACAATATCAACACTGTTTACAGGTGCTCCACATACTCCTCCTCATTCTTCGAATATACCAATATATCATCAACAAAGACTATCAAAAACATACCCAAATAAGGGAGAAACACATTGTTCATCAAACACATGAAGGTGGTTGGAGCATTGCTAAGACCAAATGGAACCACCACAAAATCATAGTGTCCATTACTTGTATGAAATGTAGTCTTGCAGATGTATTCTTCTTTGATGTGCACCTGATGATATGCTAATCTCAAATCAATCTGTGAAAAGACTACAAATCCCTTCATTTGATTAAACACATCATTAATATGAGGCAATGGATGCCTACTCTTGATAGTAACCTTGTTCAACTACCTGTAATCAATACATAATCTGAGAGTACCATCCTTCTTCTTTACAAGAAACATTGGTGCACCCAAAGGAGACATGCTTGGCCTTATGTATCTCTTATCAAGCATATAATTAAGCTACAAATTCAATTCCACCAACTCCAGAGTGCTCATCTTGTATGGTACCTTAGATTCTAGTGTTCCCCTGGTACCAACTCAATAAAAAATTCCACCTCTCTATGAGGAGGAAAATCTGGAATCTCTGTTGGAAACAAATCCTGAAATTGTTGTAAGACAAGGTACTTACTCAAGACTTCATCATCCTCAACATCCTTCCCTTTTTCACTGGAAACATGAACTGCAAACAATACTCCAACAACTGCACTTAACTTGCATAGTTGTAACCATTTTCATTGATTTAGGCTTCTTCTTTCCTTGTAAGACTCTCTTTTCTCCATCATCATTGTTGGGCACGGGATCCCCCAAGGGAATTTTTGGGGCTTAGAGCCAAAATTTTGGTCAAAGGTTGTAATTCTGATGTAAAGACTCCGCATTTTGTGGGTGCGGAGCGCGTAGCTTGTAAAAGAGGCATAGGTTTATCCGCCCTCAATGTTGTAATGTAATGTCGGCTGTAGAGATCTACCCATGGTCCGCGAACCATGGGATTGTATAAATAGAGCGAGGCTCTAAGTAGATAAAGATATCATAATGATCTAATCTAAACATGGAATAGAAGCATAGTGGAAGAACAGAAGTGTAAAGTCTAGTTTGGGTCATAGAGTAGGAGAAGGATCTGTAGCTGAGTGCACAGAGGCCTAGTAGTCCGCAGCTGAGTGCGTGGACCCATGTAGATGAGTGCACAGGGTGAGTCGAGTCTGTAACAGTTGAAAGCATTAATAAATAGAAGCTTCATATCAATTCTGTGTATCTATTTCCTATTTTATGCATTGAATATATTGGGTATAAATTGCACTTCTATTGTTTATATGGTGCGTGAATATATATGACTATATTGATTAAGTGAATACAAGATAGAATATCTGTTTACGCAAAGTTGACTAACATATGTAAGAAGATAAGTAAGATTTGTGGTGTAGTTTGGGGAAATAATGCAATTCGCTGCCATAGGAGTGCAAAAGAATCTCAACCCGTGGTTAGGGCTGCAAAAGCCGATTATAACAAATCCCGTGGGTATTGAAGGTTAGAACAATGCATGAAGTAACCTGCACGAAGATAAGCACAGTTGCACTAAATCGACACCACATACATCTCAAGGGTGTGAAACTTAGTTCCAGCATCCCCCCATATTGCTTCGGGTGAGACTTCAATCCACGCTTCACGGGTTGATGCCGAAAAGGGCCAATAGTGTAGGGATTTGTTTGGGTAAATAACTCTGACCTAGGTCAGTCCCCCTTCAAGCCAACAAATGGTTCCGTTGCTGGGACCAGAATTTGCATAGATATGTCTAATGTCATATCATTGGAATCCAAATAAGAAGGAAATTGAAGGCAAGAATTCACGAGTTCGCAGCACAGGAGAACAGGAATCCATGACTGTCAAAAGAAGAGTGGTTATACTGCTACCTATACATGGAGATCCATGAAATATTCTTCGCGTCCTTCCCTACTGAGCTATACGAGTGGATGACGAAGCTAGCAGATAGCCAAGGGACGTGAAAACTTGACAGTCCTATTGTGTGGACCCCAGAGTTAGTGCGAAGGTTGGAAGCATCGGAGGATAAGTTCGTGTGTGCCATTGATCATTGGCTTAATTGTATTATAGGAGGATTCATTACTGAGTTCACGTTTGACACCTCAATTAGCTACAGCGAGGCAGAGTGACGCTTTCTCAAGGGACTGTGAGGTAAGTACGTAAAGTCTTTGAATACTTGGATTAAAATGCTATTGTGCGAATAGAGGGTTATGCAGTCACCTTGATGTTCGGGGCTACGCGAAGTGGAAAAGCTTACAGGAACAAAGGAAATAAGGGACCAGAAACTAGCTCCTTGATTTCATCTCCGCAAGGGGATGAGGAAGAGCTCATGAAGGTCTCACAGCGAAGTGTGATCCCTATGATAAGGCATAGAATTCCGTGAATACCACCTCCACCCACACCGCCACCAGCTTCACCACCATCACCTCCATCTTCACCCGTACCACCTCCACCACCACTGCGATTCAATATGGCAAGCACAGTAAAGTTCCCTGTGTTCAGAGGTTTGGGAAATGAGGATCTAGACCAATTCTGGTTCGTGGTAAGTGTTGTATGGGAAGCAAAAGGAGTTATAGATGACAATATAAAGAAAGCGACACTGGTTAGCACCCTGCAGGACCGCACATTGACCTGGTATATTAAGCACTCCGATGATAATCCAAATGTGGGAATCGCGGATATCCTAGCACCGCTAAACAGAGAATTTAGCAGGCCAAAGTTTGAAGCACAGTCGATCATTGGATTCAAAGATATCATTATGCTACTAGGAAAGATTCCTTGGGAGCTAGATCAGAGGCTAAAATGTACGATTCACGAAGCTAATATGAATTTGACAGATGGACAACATCGCGAGTGGTTTGCAGCTTCGTTAATGCCACATTTAAGGAATGTGTTATCACAGTAGAAGATAACGAGTCAGGCAGAGGCCTTAGATATTGTTATGAGGCTACATGAGACCTCGATGTAGGATCCTAACTTAGGAGTTTAGCAGATCCACGTGCAACTGAAGAATTTATGCCTTGAGATAGAGAGTCTGAAACAAGACAGGACAACTCGACCAGAAGTGTGTGAAGAGGTATGGTGCGTAAAATGTAAGGGTCAAGGTCATGACAAGGACCATTGCCTAGTTTTTGTAAATTACCTTGCAGGAGGAGGACCGATGCCCTTAAGACCAGAAGCGGCAATAGGACCTAGAGTGGTACCTGCTTTGTGGTGTGCGACTTGTCAAATAGCAAGAAAACATGCCACGGACAATCGTCATTTGTTACAGAAGTATATGCAAAATTCACTACAGTTGTTCTGCAACTTTTGTAGGTTAGTGGGACACGATGAGTGCACTTGTAGAACCTGTGAGTTAATGATGGATAGAACTCCACCTACAGGGTTCAAGATGAAACATGGCCCCTTGACCAAAATGCAGGAATGGCGTGAACAGGATTTTAGGGGCGTGGACGAGGCCGAGGCAAAGGAGGACCTGAAAGAGGTCGTAGACAGTTGATATGCTACAACTGCGAAGGGTTAGGAAATTATGCTCGCAATTGCATGAATCCAACGTGCCCCTCATGTTTGTATTGCAACTTATTTGATCATGAGATGGAAGATTGTCCTACACTAATTGCTAGGATACGCAACAAAGGAGTGTTATCGCTTCCCCCGACTTAGAACTTACAGATGATGAGGTTTGAGCTGCGTGAGGAAGATCCAAATGTGAACATTGTGCTCCGAAGTGGAATCATGATGGGAGATGACAAAGGCAAACAACCAAAAGATAGTACTTGGGTTCACAAAGATTCGACGAAGGAAGTAGAGTTTGACTTTGAGCACACTTGGGAAACCTTCATGGAAGCCAAGAAGATCTTTGCTATTGCCTCCACTTTCAGAAGCAAAGATAAACCGGAGCCGTAGATGGACCCATTTATTCTCACAACATTCTTGGAAACATGTATGAAGTTATTGTGCGATAGTAAGGTAGTGAAAGGGTTACAAGAACTCATTAATAGATGCGCTAGGACCGCGCCAGGAGAACTGCGCATAGTCAAGAAGATCGAAAAGCATAAGACACGAACAAGAAGAGAAATGAGACTAATTGCACAGATAAGAGAATATGAGATGGATCAAGTCATCCTGGATTCAGGATCAGATGCGAATGTTCTGCCAAAACATACATGGGAGCAAATGGAGCGACCTGTGTTGCAGTGGTCTCCACTTCAACTAAGAATGGCGAACCAGTAGAAAATAATACCTATGGGGCAATTGTAGGGAATAATCGTGGATATTGAGGGAGCGAGCACGCTGGAAGACTTTGAAGTGATAGAGATTGTCGATGCAACAATCCCTACCCCGTGCTCTTAGGAATTGATTGGGCCACTGACATGAATGGGGTGATTAATCTGAAAAAGTGAAAAATGATTTTTGAAAAGAAGTCACTACACATAATTATACCCTTGGACCCTGTTGAAGGATCGTGCTATACGAAGCTGGTGCGTGATTATGAAACTGATGATGATTTGGACTGCATTTATAAGATAACAGCGCGAAACTAGGATTGTGTGAATCCCACTGTGGATGGGCAGATTGCATGGGAGCGTGAAAGCTCCTGTACTTCAGATTCAGATGAGGAAACAGAGCGATGGTAGAATCGGTTACATGAGGTAACTACATTGAATGTTAATATGATGACAAGGTCATGTTGCTTATCAACAAAAGTAAGAGACCTACCTACTTATGATGGTCTACATGAGGTAGATACCTTCTTGAATAAATTTGAAAGGGAGGTGTTGGAAAAGCAACGCTTATAGGCCTTGGACTGGGTACTGCACACTATGCCTGCGAGATGGTGGGGTATGCACAAAGGGAGCTTTGACAACTAGAACAAATGTAGGGGAATGATGCGCACATGATTTGGGAAGCCTAGGGTGTGACTGAAAGATAAGTACAATGGGCAAGATGATCCACACATGCATCTAGCCAAGTGGACGCAAGCCTATGTGGAAAAGCCACAACCTGAGTGGCTACACCTGTTCTGTCATACCTTAGATGTTATAACAATGAACTAGTATATAAAAATAGAGCTCCACCATGGGACAAGTGAATGGGATGTTTTGCGCGAAGGGTTCGTGATGACCTTCAATTTTGAGGATGGGTGGGATAGTGTTGATGAAGCGCTACAAGAGGTAAAATCAACCATCTTTAGGATACCATAGGAGCCAGTAGAATTGATTCAGCCTAAATGGGCCACTCAGCTAAGTTGCGCACTGGAATGTTATAATGTAACTGCTGAAGAAGAAGATGAAGATCCACGGAAAATTAACAATCTAGAGACGGAAGGCCACCACGAGGTTCAGGGACCACAGATTTAGAACCCTAACATAACCACGTCGGTGAAGACTAAGCAGGTAAATATTGGTACGGAGGTGGAACCTAAATTCGCGAAGATTGGAGACTGTTGGGATGATGTGACAATGAATAAGGTCGATGAATTACTTTGTGAATATTAGGACTTATTCCCAACCAAGTTTATGGATTTAAAGGGAATACTCAGAGATTTAGGGTTAATGAAGATCACGTTAAAGTCTGATGCAAAGCCAGTTAAGCAGAGGCCATATCGCTTGAATCCGAAATACAAGGAGAAGATCCACATAGAACTAGACAAGATGCTCGTGGCATGCATCATTGAGCCTGTGGAGGAATCTGATTGGGTAAGCCCAATGGTGGTACAAGAGAAGAAGTAGAAGGACAAAATAAGAATATGCATGGATATCAGGAAATTGAGTGACGCGTGTGTACATGATCCCTTCCCTACTTTGTTCACAGATGAGGTGTTGGAGAATGTAGGCGGTTAGGAAGCATATTCTTTCACTAATGGGTTCTCAGGGTACCACCAGATGAAAATTGCGTTGGAGGATAGGAGAATGAAAACCTTCACGATTGAGTGGGGTTGCTTTCAATATATTGTCATGCCGTTTGGATTGAAGAATGCCCCTACTATATTTTCGCGCGTGGTTGTTGTGGCATTCAAGGAATATATTCATAAGTTCTTGGAGGTCTATTTTGATGACTGGACTGTATTTGGGTTGGTTAGGTGCCATTTAGCAAACTTGTGCTTGATGTTGGATAGATGCCGAAGATACCAGATCAATCTCAACCTCAAAAAGTGTATGTTCCTCATTCCTTTTGGGAACCTGTTGGGGCATGTGGTTTGTAAACAAGGGATGATGGTATACCTCACGAAAATTGTGGTGATTATGAATTTGGAAGCGCCGCGGAGTGCGAAACAACTGTGCGCTACTATGGGACATACGAGGTACTATAGGAAGTTCATCAAAGGTTATGACCAGATCACCGCGCCGATGGAAAAGTTGTTGAAAAAGGATGTCACATATTGCTGGAACAAAGATTGTAAGAAAAGCCTAGATGTATTGAAACAAAAGATGGTTACTACGCCAATTCTGGTCTTCCCGAACTGGAAGAAAGAGTTTCATGTCCATGTTGACGCGTCGAGTATAGCGCTCGGGGCAGTACTAACACAGGATGGTGGATAAGGTTTGGATCACCCTATCACGTTCACGAGTTGCAGATTATCTAAAGTAGAAAAGAGCCATTCCACTACTAAATGCGATGGACTGGGTATGGTATATGCACTCCAGAAGTATCAACACTACTTGCTAGGAGGTCACTTTAAGATGTATACAGATCATTCCATGCTGAATACTTGGTCAATAAGCCTGTGTTGGGGGGACACATATGCAGGTGGCTTTTACTATTCCAAGAATATGATTTTGAAGTTGTTGTGAAGCTTGGACGATTGAACGCGGGACCAGATCACTTGTCACACATTGAGACAGGGGAGGAACCTACTAGTTTGGAGGAAGGACTACCCGGCGTGCAAATTTTTGTTGTAAGCATAACTGATGGACATTTTGAAGATATAATTCACTTTTTAACAACTGGAACTACGCTAACAAGGTACTCTATCTAGCAGAATAAGGAACTAGTGGTGCGCGCGGGAGATTTATCTATCATTGCGGGGTATCTATATAAGATGAGGAATGATGAGATACTGCGAAGGTATGTACCGAAGTTTGAATGAAGCAAAATTTTCGTAGATGCTCTTGGGTGCACTATGGGAGGACATTATGCAGGGAGAGAAACCACCCAGAATATTCTTCGTGCAGGGTTGTGGTGGCCGACCCTTCATCAGGATTCAAAAGCACATTGCAAGGCATGTGATGTATGTCAAAGAACAGGTAAACCATCGTGGAGGGACGAGATGCCTTTGAATCCGAAAATGATGTTGCAACCCTTCGAAAAGTGGGCAATAGACTTTGTAGGACCTATCAAACCTTAAGGAAAGACATGCGCGAGATATATTATCACTGCGACAGAGTACCTAACTCATTGGGCAAAAGCACAGTCGATAAAGGATTGCATAGCCACGACGGCCGCAAAGTTTCTGTTTGAACACGTATTGACACGATTCGGATGTCCGCAGATCTTGATGAGCGATTTCAGTACACATTTCCTGAACGAGACGATCAGTGCACTGACGGAAGAATTTCATATGTATCATCAGAAAAGAACACTGTATCACCCGCAGGATAATGGGACAATAGAAGCGTTCAATAAAGTACTAGAGACCGTGCTAACCAAAGTATGCAACATGCAACAAAGTGATTGGAAATTGTGCATACCTACAATATTATGGGCTTATAGGATGACATGCAAGAAACTGACGGGACAGACACCTTTTAGGCTTGTCTATGGAGTGGAAGTTGTAATGCCTATGGAATACATCATGCCTAGTCTGTGCATAACAGTTCTCACAGGTATGACAGATTGCGAAGCCCCGGAGGAGAGGCTCACACAGTTGGAGGAGCTTGAAGAAGAACGATTTTTAGCTAGATTTCACTAGTAGGTCCAAAGGCAGCGCGAAAAGGCTTGGCACGTGTTATCACTCCAAAATTTCTTTAGAAGTTGTTAGAGAAAGAAATGTTTAGAGGTAACCACAAACCAACTTTGGAGATTAGGATCTAGCCTTCCTAATTATTAGAGAGTGCTCTCTCTTTATGATTTAACTTGTTTTAGTTAATTGATTTTAGGCTAGTTATTGCTGCACTTGGTTTTTTATTTGAATTTGGGTGGTGGGATCAATTACTTAGATGAGCAGAGGATTGTTTTTACCATTGGGCTATGGGGTCAAATGTAAGACAAATAGGACTGGTTCAAGATTCTTAAAAACAATGTCTATAGGGCAAGATAGGTGAGTTGTTACAGATCTCAAAGGTTGGATGGTGAAGTGGTTTCTAATCAGATCTAGGGAGCAATAAAGGGTTCCTTAGGCTAGATTATGAAGAGAGATTCAAGAGGTCAACTAGGATGGGAGAGCAATTAAGGTTTCTCAAATCCGGATATCAAAGGAAAACATATAAATGATCAACTGTGCAAAACAGAGTGTACTTAAACAAGTTTTGAGTTATATTTCTAGATTAATATATTCAAATTTGGATGACATTTAAGTTTATGAAACACATAAGAAAGTAACGAAATCAGACAAATAAAATACTTCATTGTAATAGATCATCTCATGAATTTTGTAGTGCAATCATTTTATTACTTGCTCCAATCTATTGACTAAAAAATTAGTACGACCTTAGGTTTAAGATCAAAATAACTCTACAAATGTATAGTAATCCACACTCAATACTTCGAACTATGAAGTATTTATACAAAAAAATTACAAAATATCCCAAACTATATTGGGAACTAATCTAGGAGAAAGAAATATCTTCATGCAAGAAGATAGAGACATCTATTGAACTACTGTTTGCTATCCCTTTTATTTAGGTTTTGTTGTCTTTTAATCTTTGATCTTTTTCCCTTTAATCTACTTTGTTGTTTGGTCTTCACGCTAGATGTTCTATTTACTTTTACCTTTCATATGATACACTTTCATCTGATACACTTTGACCTAGCTGACCTGTCAATATCCTTTTACTGTGCTCCTTTACTTTTACTGTACATTTTATATTTTTACTATGTATTTCTACAGTAAATCATTTAGTTTCTCCCATGTCTCAGCATCTGGTAACTGGATATTGAGCATCTTTCTCTATATCTCATCTGCCTCTGTATATTTGGAAAAAGTAGGCTTATTGATAAAAAGGTGTTTTACCTCATGCTGGAGGTAAAACAAATTCTCAAATGTTTGATACAATAATTTTCCAGTAGGTATGCCCTTCATGGATGAAGTATTTACCTAATCTTTGGATACTTCCCTGATATTCTTTTTATAATCCTCCTGTGTCATTAATTTGTCATTTATAACCAAGGGATTTGGTAAACCCTTTTGCCTAGAAACTTCGAATTTAACCATGAATATGTCAATTACCAGTTGCATGGTTTGGCACTTATCCTCCAAGTTCAACATCAAATTCCTCTTGGTGAGGACTCTTTTAACTTCCAAAATTGTACCTGTTCTGTCAGGTATCTCTAATTCCTACAGCTCATACTTATTCTTGGAGTTGAGGAAGTGAATGATCCTTGCAGCTTCCTCTGGCATGTCTCCAAGTTCCGCTTTAACCCTCTGAATGGCTTTTGTAGCCTACTTTATTAAATCAACCTGTTCAAAAATAACCTGGATGGATGGCCAAATATCATTGACAGAGTCAATGATATTGGCCCATAGTTGCTCCTTGGCTTGACCTAGAGGTTCATTGAGTGTCAGTTCCTTCTCCAGGATTTTGATTCTTTCAGTCATCCTTGTGGACTTCTGTTGTTCTTCTTTGTGCATGATTTGGGCTAGTTTGTAATCTGTTTCTAGGCTGGTCACTTTCTCCTTAAGCTTGTTCATCTCAGTGGTCTGAATGGACATTTCCTCCATTGCATTGACCAACCTGTTTGCTTCATCACCTATTGACCCTATTGTTGTTGATCCTATTGCTAATGTAGTTGGTGTAGATGCCAGTAGTGCTGTGGCCATTGGAGCAGTGGGGGCCAATGATGTTGCCAAAGTAGAAGGTACAACAATGGTAAACATTGGGATGACAGTTGGAGGAGCATCATCAAGACTAGCTTGTATGAGCTGAATCAAGCTATCCAATTCTTTCTTCATCTCCTTTAACTGATCATTCAGCTACAGCACTAGGTCCATCATCTCTTCATGATTGGTTTGGCTCTCGAGGACCTCTTTTTTCTGTGGGTGTTGTAAATGAGGCAGCTTAAGTTGTTTCTTGAGGGTTGCTATATCCTCATTTTTCTTTTTTATCACCATTTTAGCAACCTTAATGTCACTTGGTTCATGGTCCAGTTCAAAGACCAAGTCTTCCAATGACTTTACCCTGTTGTCTTTGGCTTGTGAAGAGGCCTTCTCCAATTTGTACTGGACTGTCACATTATCCAGTGAATCCTGCAGCTTGTGGGCAGCCATTGCCTTTCCTGTAAGGGTGGAGTAAATCATTTCTCTAGCCTGTTTGTGGAACTCTATTTGGTAAATGGGATGAACATCCCTAGCCATCACCTCAAAATTAGTCTTCTTATAGTCAGTCGAGGTCTTTGGTTGTTGTACAGTGGGCTACAAAAATGACACCTGCATCTTTCCTACTTTGATGTCAAAGGCTAACATCAATCTGCTCTGGTTGGGTGGTGTATGTTTGAAGTATTGGGCATATGTCTTTGCCTTCAACTTCTCATTTCTCATTTTTATCTCCTTGTACCTGTCTTTTATATCTTTATCTTTGTCAGCTGGCCTGACAAAGGAAGAAACCTAAGCACTTTTTTGTCTCTCTATCATTTGAGTGTTGGAGGTTGATGGTTGTTGTGTTTCACCTGATGCAGTTGTGTCTTTGTTTCTCTGCCCCATTGTTTCAGTGTCAGTTATTTCCACTGATTCAATGTTCTCCTCCTGTTCAAACACAAGATTCAACTTGGGCATTTTTCTGAGCTCAAGTAGCTCATCTGTAGTCTCCATGGAAGAACTTGATGCCTCTGCCCTGTTCCTCTTTGGATTCTTCTCTTCATTGGCTAGGGTCTGTAACACAGGATGAAAATTCATTGGTTCTCCTCATTCTGGAACCTATAGGAAAGAACTCTGGTCAAATTTCTTTTCAAGATCAATGAGTGTGTTCTCCACATCCACAACTGTGTTATCCATGTCAATCAATGTATTTTCCAACCACTCAGATTGGATGGAAAACTATTCAATATCAGGTCTTGGGTGGTGGATGTATGGTCCCAACTTGACCATGAATCTTAGCTTATTTATAACACCATGAGGGTCATACTACCACATGAAGATGTTGTTGAATTTCATTTGCTGTAGTATCTTGTCAGCCTCTGGTCTAGCCTCTCTGCTATTGCAAATGAATGGGCCCAATTGGTTTTTCATCTTAAATTGGGTTTTCTTCCTAGCATATAGGAAGTGGACCTCATCATAGTTGATGATTTATCTAAAATACTCAAGTGCAAATATCCTCATAGGGAGGTATTTGGGCAACTTATAAGGGGCTAATTGGTAGCCATAAAATCTGATTTCAGTGTGGTTCTGGTACAAGTACTAGTCTCCCACCTTGCTGTTCTTAGCCAACTGTAGCACTCTCTAAATTTATTGGCTGATCCTAGGTTGAGTGTTACCAGTTAGCATGTTCATGACTAGGTATACAAATGAGTCTATGAAGTCTTTATAGGTAAATGTTGTGGAAAATTTCTAGAGTAAGGGTGTCCACTAGACCACTGATCTATCTTTTCCATTGGTATCCAAGTTCTGGATACTTACATGGAACTTGTCTGCTTGGTAGTATAAAAACATATGAAACAACACTGAAGAGTATTTGAAAACTCTTTCAATGGGGAGTCTGGTGAATTTCTCATGCATTCTATTTGCAATGAACTGAGTATAATTGTACATGATAGTAGGAGGCTTTCCTGGGGTGAAAATGGACAGGAAGTCAAGGATGACCACATCCACATGCTCATCTGAAGTGTATCCTAGGATGCATGAGAGCATGGTGATTATGTGTCTGCTAGTCTCTGAAAAATTGGTGGCAGAATAAGATGTATTATCTATAGGAGTATGGCGGTCTTCAATGATGAAAGTCTGGAAGATTTGCCTTATCTTAACCTGGTCTAGTGTGGTGTATAAGTCCAATAGGTCTCCAATGGATATAGGGGTTTTGATTAGGGCTAGGCTAGACTTATAGCAATTGCTTGATGGACTCTGGTATAATGGTGAATAACAACTGCTGGTTTGGGGCAACAATAGCCCTTTGGCTAGGGATATAACATGCATGACAAAAATGTACAATATCAGGGAATGGGTGAACTTCTGGGAATAGGTATTTGGGTAAATTGGATTCCCAAAGGTGGATGTCTTCTACATGGTTCAGAAATATGTCCCTACTCCAACAGTGGAGCTTCAGAAGGTGGGCTGGAGTAGAATTGTCTCTTATTTGGAAATCCTTGTCTGGTAGTGCCAGATGGTCGATGTCCAGGTGATGGGTTGACACAGATCTCACGTCTGAAGAGGTATGAACAACCATTTTTAGGGGGAAAGGTGTGAATTAGGCTTATACAGGCTGTGGAAGTGAGGTTTGAGTAAGTCTGGTACTGAGAGAGGGTAATTTGTAGTTTGCAAAAGAGGGGTTTGGGTATTCAGGTGGAAATACCCTCAATTAGGCAAATGTATCAATTAATTTCAATTAATTAATCTTTAAATTGATTATACATTTTCAAACTGAGAGGGTCATTCTGGTTTTTTCTCAAAATACCTAGAAATTAGTGGTTCAGACTGCAAATTGGTTTCAATGGTGACTGTAGAGGGTATGGTTGCTTTAGCTGTGCACTGGATGCTTGAATTGGGTGTCTGGAGTGTGTTTAGGAGATAAACGATGGTCAATTTCGGTTGCAGAGGCTCAAGGTGGCGCAAGAAGGCTTAAGCAGCATTCACAGTGAAAACGAGCGAAAAGAGTCAAAATGGGATTCTTCGTCTCTTTAACCGGCAACGGTTAGAATTTGGCATGGAATTCTTAAATGAACAGTGAATTGGTTTGGCTTTTGGCGGGGAGGCAATTTTAGGGGCCATCACACTGCTTTTGGCAGGAGGGCAGTATTTCTTTGAGAGCACGTGATTTCGCCTAGAGCTGCCATGTAGCCAAAAAGGGCCCGAGAAAAACTGTGAATCTCGCGTGCTCTCGGGCTGGTAAAGGTCGGAGAGGGAATGAGTGCGATATGGATGAGCGCCGTTAGATCTGGAGGTGAGAGATCTAATGACTGTCACACGGTGAAGCTGCACAGAGGGAAATTGGGGTGAAGATTTGCAGGGCCCAGGGGATTAATTACAACTAACTGTAATTAATTAATGAATAAAGTGGGGGTTAAAAATATAATGAGCGGGTTAATGGAGTGGGACCAGGGTTAAATGTGGCAGGGTTTTCTTTAACCACACCAAGGGTTGGTGGGTTAATAGGTTTATGTCGGGGACATATAAATCGGGGAATTAATTAAATAATGTGGGGGGAATAAAACTTAGGATAAAGGGTTTTTATGGGTTTTTAGGGAAATTAATAAAGGGGAATGTGATTTTTTCAATGGGGAGTGGGTTTCACACTAGGGAAAAGGGGCTTTAGGTAGGGGAATGAGTTTTGGAGGGTTATTTTCCAGGAAAATGTGTGAAACCAAGGAGTAAGGGTCAAAATGAAGGGAAAAGGGTATTTTCATAAGAAATGATGGGATAATGGGGAAATTAGTAAATATGTAGTGGGGGTGAAATGAAATGAGGGGAAGTTAATCAAACAAGCTTGTGAACATCCTTTTACTCTCATAAATGCTCCTGCACACTGAAACATATGATTAAGCATGATAAATGTGCTTATGCTTTAACAACCTTGTACTTCTGCAACCTTTCTTCTACCTACCCTTTACTTATTCTAACATTTTTTCTTCACTTCATTGGGTGCATTTAAGCTAGCAAACCCTTCATTTCCTTTTCTTTTGTCAAACAAACTATCTAATTCTAACCATATAACTTCTAATGGCTCAGATTAAGCTATTAAGCACATTTTATTTCTCTATCTAACTACTGATCCGCCAAGGTTAAACAATTTTGCTAGATCTTTATTCTCTATCTATAAACATGAAATTTAAAGCATGAACTAGTCAAGATTAAACTTTTTGACTATCATGGGTTGTGGCATCTATGACAAGTTGCACACAACCATTATTTTGCACAGTAAAGTAAAAAGTAGTGGCACTTGAATTTGCACACTTTCATGATCTATTTTTGTTTGGGGTTCATATTTTTTTTTACTTTTCTTATTCTTTTTGTCCTTTGATATTTCTTTGAGGACATAACCTCTTTACATTTTTTATTTTTTAATATGGAAAACATTTTGTAGAAAGCAAAAGTATGTACAATATTACCAGATTAACCATAGCCAATTCAAAATTATAAATCCCATTATTATAGGACCCTAACAGTGGCTCCACATGGGGATGACATTTCCTAGTGAAAGGTCAAGAACTTTAAGATCAATAGCCTTTGAATTGTGACTGCAGTTACCTTGTAAGTTGTTCTTCTATGATTGCTGCCTTATTCATACTTATGATGGTGAAACCTTCAAAGCTCAGGGCCTTCTCTCCAGGATTCAACTTCAAAAGATCATCATCTAACCCTATCTAAACTCTGCAATATTATATACAATGATCAAGGTAAAGTGAACTACTGTTAATCTGTGGATAAATAAGGCTACAGCATTCTACCATTGACAGGTCCTCCTGGTAGATCTGATCCATCTATCTCTCTCAATAAAAATTCATTGTTACCCCCGTAACCATAAATGACATAAGGGCCTTGCCATAAGAAATCAAATTTTCCATGTTTTCCCTTGTCTTCTCTTCTTGAATCCCACTTAAGAACTTTTTCACCTATGTAAAAATCATTAGCTTTTGTCTTTTTATCAATTTTTTTATTATTATTTTGTCCTAAATTACTTGTGATTTTACATAGACTTCCTCTCTGGTTTGCTGCAAGTGTATGGTCTGATTTATTCTTCTATGGATATCATTTGGTTCCACCTGTAATTCCTGGATGATCTTCATCACTGGTACTCCTAAAGATGATGGAAAAACAACATCCATTCCATATACCAACTGATAAGGAGATGTACCAATTGACTTTTTAGTAGTTAGTCTATCTGCCCATAAGGCATTGACCAACTTTTTGTTCCATGTATTTTTGTTGTCTTCCAGTAATTTCTTAATGATATTGACTAGGATTTTGTTAGAGGATTCTGCAAGTCCATTACCTTGAGGGTAATAGGCAGTGGAATGGCCAAGGGTGATGTGATATTTGTTACAAAAGTCTACCATTTTCTTGGATTTAAAAGCAGTTGCATTATCAGTAATGAGCTTTTGGGGGCATCCAAATCTTGACAAGATATTGTTTTCTAGGAATGAGATAATGACAGAGTCAGTGGCTTGTCTAGAAGGGATGGCTTCTATCCATTTGGTGAAGTAATTAGTGGCTGTCAAAATCCATTTATGCTGAAATGAGGAGGTTGGGTGTATTTCTCCAATGAAGTCTAACCCCCATTGTTGAAATGGCTTTTCTGTGGAGATGGGCCAGTAAAAACAAGCCCTCAGGATTTTGTCAGCAGTAGTTTTCTAATACAAGTGTCCTCCACAATCCCCTGCATGAAATTCTTGCATAATTTTATCAACTTCATCTTTCAGTAAACAATTCAAAAGAATTCCACCATCGTCTTTCCAAAACAAAGCATTATCAATGATACAATATTTTAATGACTTCATTTTCAAAAATCTAGCTTTAGTTCTTGTTAAACCAGGAGGAGCTTGTAAGTTTAGTAATACAAATATGATATCTGCATACCAAGGTGAAGCTGTAAAAGGTTCATTGATCTGCGGAGCCACTATCTCTTCCTGATCATCAAGGGCACTAATGAAATTTATATCTAGGGCCTGACAGTTTGATTCAGCCATGAGTTTGGCTAAACCTTGGCCTTTGATAAGTTTAGTAGGCTTTATTTCTATGTCATATTCCAAAATAGTGGCAATCCATTTGCCTCCTTTTCCTTCAGGCTCATTTTGTGTCAGAATGTCCTTAGCTACTGAATTTGGAACATAAGCGATGATGTGAGAATACAAAATGTACACTCTGAAGTCTTTAATAGCCTTTACTAAAGCTAATTCTTGTTTTTCCATAATGTTGTATTTTAGTGTGGCATCTCTTAAGGATTTACTGAAAAATGCAATTGGTTGTTCATATCCTTGGTCATATTTTGCAACAAGACTGTTGCAATAGTGTGTTCTGAAACAAAAGAAAAGATTATAAAATATTTCTGGGAATAAGGACTTATAAGGACTGGAGTTTTGGTTAGGGATTCCTTGATGGCTTCAAAGGACTGCTTTGTCTCCACTGTCCATTTCAGTGTTGAATCTTTTCTTAACATGTTGTTTAGTTCTCTAATTAATTCTGCTAAATTTGAAATGAATCTCCTAAGAAAATTTATCTTGCCTAGGAATGATTGTAACTCTTTGATGTTTCTAGGATGGGTGGTGGTCAAGATTGCTTCTATTCTAGTAGGATCTATTATAATTCCATCTTTGGATATTATACGTCCCAAGAGTTTTCCTTATTCTAGACCAAAGAGTGTCTTTTTGGGATTTAAGGAAATCCCAAATTTTCTGCATTTGATGAAAACTCTTCTCAGGCGATCTAGGTGTTCTTTATCAGATTTAGAAAAGATTGTGATGTCATCTTGGTAAACCACTAGGAAGTCACGGATCTCGTTGGAAAAATATATATACATAGCTCTTTTAAATGTTTCTCCTACGTTCATTAATCCAAAAGGCATCTTCAAATACATGAAGGTACCCCAAGGAGTAGTAAATGCAGTTTTGGCTTGGTCTTCTGGTTGGACTAAGATCTGGTTGTATCCAGAAAATCCATCAAGTAAAGAGATTCTAGATGAACCTACTACCCTTTGAAGGATATGGTCCATTTTTGGTAGAGGATAGTTTTCTTTCAATGAGACCTTGTTTAAATTTCTGAAATCAACACACAGTCTGATTTCTCCAGTCTTCTTCCTAGTAGTGACTAAGTTTGAAACCCAATCTGAATATCTAATGGGAGCTATGATTTGGGCATCATACATTCTTTTAACTTCTTTCTCAATAGATGGCATAAGAACTAGATTAATTCTCCTAAGTTTCTGTTTAAAAGGCTTATGATCTTCTTTGAGAGGTATTTTGTGTTGAATTATGTTGGTGTCATAAGACTTCAAGTCTTCATAACTCCAGGCAAAAACATCTTGAAACTCTTTAAATAGATTTATGTATTTAACCTTTTCCTCTGGAGGTAAGGCTTTTGATATTTTAATGAGTTTTGGTTTTTCCTCAGTTCCTATGTTACATTCTTCTATGTCTGCTCTTAAAGGCTCCATTTTTGGTTTCCTAGCTACATCGTTTGAGTCAAACAAATATTCTAATGGGACTAATCCCTTAGGCAAAAAATTATTTTTAAGGTTCTGTTGTGCTATACAAAAACCCCCCCATTTCAATTTTTTCTTAATTTTATTCTTAGATGCTAAATAGGAAATAGGATCCTTTTAATTTATAAAAAGCAATAAAATCTTTATATATAAATCAATTACTTTGTTTCTCAATTTTTAAATAAAAGTGCTTCAAAAACCCTCCAAAAACCAACACACATCGCATGCGCTTAAGGCCAAAAGCATTCAATCTAAATATTAGTGTAGAAATGCGAAGTTACCACACAATCCTAAACGTTAGGTTTCTTAAAACAATTCATCAGTGAACATGTGATTGCGATAAAACTATCGCATATCGCATATCACCAATTCTGACAAATAAGTTGTAATGGGCCATTGAAACTTTGTGATGCGATAAGATTCTTACATCTCGCATATCGCTAAAAACCATATGAAGCCACACTTGAAAACTTGTGATGCGATATGTATTGATTGCATATCACAATCCCAACATAAATAGATAAGACTCACTTCGAGGGAATGCGATGCGATGAAAAAAATAAATAAAGTGATAATAAAAATAAAACATGATGCAGGCGGGTAAATAAGGATTTCCCCAACTCTTTGTGCCAAGTCATCATGCATCGCAATCGCATAAATTCTAAAGGCTTTTAGAACATGGTGCTTACACCTCTCGATTTGCGATGTGCGATGGCTCTCAGAATATTAAAATAATATATATTGAAATTGCTCATCGCAAAATCGGCAGATTGATGGAACGCTTTCTAATTAGGCCTTGGGAAGAATACGATGCGATCTATTTATTGAAGCATTTAATTTTGATGTCGTTCAATACGGTGAAGCATTAAGAACAATAATTACTTTAGTCCTTCAAAGATTTCGTCTTGCATGTTAATATCAATTCATAATACGAAATCTTTTGCACCAAATGCTCCTGCCCTGATCTTTGACTGTACTATTATCACCACTAATCGTTCAAACATTAGCCGCTCTGAAGGTTTTAAGTTTATCATTATTTTCTATTTCATATAATTGCAGTTTGAATCTGGAAGTATACAACCAACCAAAATGACAAAGAAGGCTCGAAAGACGAAAGCTTCCCCTATAGTAGCCGAAGGAACGGAAAAGGTTGTGTTAATCTCAGATATGACATGCCAAGGCTATAGGAAGATTTCATGAGAAGGAATATATGATATGCTGGAACAGGAAAACCCAAAGGTAACAAAAGGACAGGCAATGACTGACGAACCTGTAGAGTCAGAGAATACACTTAGTGATTTAGTCGATCCTTTCCTTCACCGAATAGCGGCCCCAAAGATTTTGCCATACAATGACATGGTAAAATGGGTATTTGAAGGTATCAAAATAATAGATAGAACACTCTTCACATCTGATGTGAGAATATTTGGGTCCTTCAAGCCTAAGGATTTGAAGAAAATGTATCATCTACCAGAGCCTCAGAAGTGCTACAACAAATCATTCATTGAAGCTTTCGCGAAGGAAAATGAAGTAGAGTTTGACCCCATCAAACAATGGAGGAATTTCTCTAACAAACACAAGTAAGAGTCATCCGGTATGTATTCTATGGACTCTCTAGCATCTCCATATTGTTATGCTGCCGCAATGATGTGTAGATTATTTGGAAGCCCCATTTCTACTATGTTTTCCATCGAAATGGTTCCCTTAATAGAGGTGGCTCTTAATTCTTATGTGATGGATTGGGAAACCATTCTATCAAATAAAATGGTTGTCCAAATACTTGATTATAAGAAGAATGGGTTTTTTACCACCTGAGTGTTTCCCACATTTTATATGAGTGCATATATAGTTGACACCATTTGTTTTAACTCTGATTTTCCTATCATGGGATGGAAATGGACTGTGCAAGACCCAAACCCTATCCATATTTACCATAAACACCTCTGGCAAAAGCAATATAAGAAACATTTTTACAAAATTTTCCATGGCTTCATCCTACCCATTCATCAGGCCATCTTTAATATACCAGCCACTCAGCTGTCTTAGGAAGCCAACATCGATCTAACTTCAATTGGCAGTTGGTTCAGGGAAGAATTGTTTGCATACGTTAGGGTTTATGGTAGTATCACTAATCTGCATGTCCTTTCTCTATATGTCCCCGATAAACTACTAGCTAGGGAAATAGCCTATCAGACAATTGAAAAGGGCCTTACAAAAAATCTCAAAGATGCCAAGAAACAATTATGGCCTGCCTTTCCGATCTGATGCAGTATCTATTCGTTGCATGACTACAAGCATGCATAAGCTGAAGCTGAGAAAATAATGGGTTTGAACTTAGTTTTTATTCCCAAAAGACAATATGACCCAAATAAAGTGGCTTATAATTTTACTACTCAGGTAAATGTTAAGAAATTCATCCATGAAAAAGATGAATTTGATGACTTCTTCAGATCAGCAGAGACATTTGCACAAGTAAGCCATCTCGCAAAGATCAAGCTGGGACCGGGAAAAATGGACCAATTCATTCAGTACAGGGTACAAAGGCTTCATTCAGTACCACTGGACTTATTAAACACTACACCAGTCATCCATCAAACAGAGCAAATCACAGAGCAAGACATAGAGAAAATTTCGGGTGAAGCTGAGACAAGCGAGAAAGCCAGTGAACAGTTGGACATAGATGTTCACATTGATCCAGTTTTGATCAAAGAATGGGAACAATTTTACCTTTAGATAAGGGTCAAACTGATATCGAAACTGTTATCACGCCGCAATCTCCCTTAGCACAACAACCCATAGTTCATGATCTTGTGGTTGAAATTATATCCAGCAAGGATTCAGCTACGAGGGAAGTCGAGATAATCCCTGAGAACCCTTCATCAAAGATTATATTGAGTATTGAGGAAATCCCATCGTTAGATGTGTTTTATAGCCCTAAACACAGGGCTGTAGTCAAAAGGCAGAGGAAGAAGAGGAAAATAGACCAAGTATTGACAACCGTCTCTCAAGATGAATACATGAATGTCATTTGGAAAGATTCATAAGCTAATCCCTCTGAAGACTTGACTAAATTATCTTAGTTCGCAGGTGCATACACAGTTGCCACGATCGATAAAGCGACTGAAGTTAATCTATTGATCAAGGAAAAAGATCAAAAGATTAAACAACTTGAAGATCAGCTAAAGGCTGAGAAATAGAGGATTAATCAGTAGGAAATTGAATGACAGCAACAACTATCCCATGAGTTTGAACAACTAAAACTAGTGCATCATGAAGAGATTAAATCTAAGGATGAGAAAATAAGGTAGCTACAACTCTCGATAGAGCATTTTAAAGAAAATGCTAAATTTGAAGAGTTTATAAAGGAAGCCCTAACAATAAATAATTTTTTATCTCAACAGCTAACCCAACTTTGCCAAAAGATATCCCTCATTCATCCATTTTGCATCAAAACCAACATGTTGGTAGATGAAGCGGTCAATTCCAGATTAGAATTCGAGGAAGTAGATGACAAGATTACAGATTATATCTCTTGGAAAAAGACAGAAAAGGGAAGGACTACTAAATTACCAGTGATTGAAGAATCCCATAAAGAGATATTGTTCTCAAAATGGGAGACACAGCTGATCAAAGCAGAAAGAGCAACTTCAGGGGCCAGGGCAGCAAGGAATAATGTCATTGAATTGGTAAATGATAATTTACACAATGCCAACTTAATTTTTGAGTGCACTCCTCAAAATATTCCTAAGGTAAAAGCATTGGAAAAACAATGGTAGTAAGATTCGAACACAAGAGAAGAAAAAACTCAAAAAATTAAAAGGCCTCAATTGGGATACGCATTGGATCTATTTTGTCAAACCGCATAGCGAAAAATGATAGTCAAATGTCATGAGGATGCAGTCGATCGCATGATACCTGAACTTTCAGATGCGATGTACACAGGTCAATTGCATGCCAGGATGAGTCATCCACCGAAAGTCCAAACGATGCTCGAGATTTGTCAACTAAAGCCACAAGAGGAATGATAGATGCAATGCATCTTTTGAAGTTATTTGCAATTCCATTTTTGTCATGAAATCCCATATTTTTAGAGAGGCTATTACAACCACTCCAAGCATCTTTTACAAACATTTTTTTTTTTTCACTTTAAAGACCCTTTCATGTCATTTGAGAAGGGGTCCTACTTTTGTATTAAAAATTGGATTGAAAAAGAGAGCACTTTTGCACTTCTTAATTTTTTTTTTGTAGAGAGCAAGGATCAAGGTTCACACTTTTTGTGTAAGCAAACTTCAAAAGGACTTGCATTTCTGTATCCTTTTTTGGAGTTTTTAGAAATAAAAAAGAACGAATCAGACTGTTACTTCAGTAGCACGTTCAAATACATATGGTACTTATATCTATGTCATTTTGTTTCATGTTAGGCAATTTAACATTCTTTTGATTCAATATTGTTATATATGTGACTGTCCATTCAATTCTGCATTTATATCATTTTTTAGTAATTCTGGAATTGATATCTTGAACATGTATGCTGGCAATTAATGTTATTATGACATGTAATTTGTTTTATACTACTTTGTTTGAAGTAATCATTGTTCATGCTTCACTTCTGTAAATTGATCGATTAATCTTTATTAGTGATTCATTACGTGAAGTCATCATAAATCACATAGATATTGAGTTACCCTCGGTATATATATATATATATATATATATATATATATATATATATATTTATATTAGTATATTTTCAGAAGTATTATCATTCAAACCATCTATCATACTTTCACATATTTTAAACACCCGCTCATCTTAAACACATATTTATAGGGAAACTGGTCCCATATTATCTAGTTGGAGCCATCATATCAAACAGAAAAGGAACTGTATTAAGGGCCAGACTGGGCGGTTATCCCCCAATGTTGTTGCAGCGATTTTAGAGGCATCAACATTTTTGGCACTAGAAGGAGGGCCTGACTATGAATGGTGAGTAAATCTAAATCTACAGTCCATTCTAAGAGTAAAACTCCCTCACCATCACCTCCAACTTCTCCTTCACATTCTAAATCTCCTATTCCTAAGCGAGAAGTTGAAAAGAAAAATACAAAACCCACTACTGAAACCCTAAACAAGCCAGACAGTCCTTCTCCTGAACCTCCTGAAGTACAATCTTTGATTCACAAACTCCAGGGGATTTCAATATCCCAAGAAGAATCTGAGTTATCCCAAGGCAGTGTTGCTTCCCAATATATCCCATCGCAGCCACTGACTAGGGAAAAGAGTGAAAATCTTGGTATCCCACCAGTTGAATTCCCTCTACCAAGTCAAAAAAGGGCTAGAAAGACACCATCAGAATCTAACAACGAGACTCTGTCCTCATCATCATCCATTCCATCTATACCATTGCAAGGTCATACACCTGTTTCCCAACTCCAGATCATAGTCCAAATAGGTACAGGAGCTTCAACATCCTCTACCCAATCACTTTCAACCGCTTCTTCACCCTCTTCTACTAATAGCTCAACAATGTCACATAATCAATCTCAATCGAGGCCATGGAACAACCCAGGAGCTGTCAGAATGCTTGCACCTTTGACCCAATTGCCACCACATCCTGAAAAATGGTTACCTAAATTTAATCCTGACAATGGCCTATTAATGGAAGAACATATAAACAATTTCATGTTATCGATTAACTTGAATGGAGTAATGGAAGAAGATGTTGTTGTTAGACTATTTCCATACACTCTACAAGGAGCAACAGGATCATGGTACTTTTCATTACCACCAGGTTCTATCAATAGCTGGGATGTTTTCCAAGAGCAATTTCTAACTAAGTTTGGAGACAATAGGTCTACAACAACTTTGATTAATGACCTCTCCAACCTAAAAGTTGAATCAAAAGAACCCATTAAGGACTTTAACTCACACTTCAATAAGTTATTGAATAAAATACCTACGACATCCAAGACTAGTGAGGAGGTCTGAAATGAATGGTACATTTATGCTTTGCCTTCAAACATAGCCATCTTCATTGATAGAGCTGCCAAACCAACATTAGCAGAAAATATGAAGGAAGCAATAGCTGTTGAAAAACATATCCTGGATTTGGAAAAGAAAAATGTTCTAGAGGAAAGGAAATCCAAGAAAGTTACCTTTAGAGATGATTCAAAGAAGAAAGCAACCAAAGATCCATATGACATGGAAGGCCTACAAAAAGTTCTTAAAACTATGTCTAATGAAATGGTAGAAATCAAAAAACAGGTGGCTGAAACTTCTACAAAAAGACCTTTTAGGAATTTTAAAAGAGATCAGCCAACTGACCCTAAACCACCTAATGCCATATCTAATGCAGAATCTGATTTAGATGATGAAGAAGAAGAAGATACAGTTTTATCGACCAAAGAAACAGAGGAAGATGAAATAGTTGAATGTCATGGAATGTGGGACTTTATTCTACCTAACTTCGATAATGAAAGTGAACAGGAAGCTCTACCAGTAAATACTAGAAGTAAGAGTATCGTAGAGCCTAATCAGTCAAACCAAAAGAAGAAAAATTCAAATCCTATTACTAAAGAGAAAGTTCCCGCAAAGAAAACTCCAACTTCATCTCCCCAAACTCAACCATCTTCATCCAATCCTCCCTCGTCATGAAAAACGCTAGCAGTGTCAGATTCCATGGATTATAACATAGTTGAAGATATGAAGAAGACTTGAGCAAACATTTCTCTGCATGAACTTAGCAAGCTCAAGCATCAACAAAAGTTGTTGCTTAAATAATTAAATGCAGTACCTTCTTCTCCTCTTCCAACTAGTGTTTTATCCAACGCTGCTAGAGGATCGAGTAAACCACCATCTAATAAGGTGGATTCTACCGATGCAGTTTTAATTGGAGATAGATCAAATTCTCACACTCCTCCTTTTCTCTTGACTTATGAGATCTACAATAGAAAATTGCATAACTGCTTGATTGATTCAGGGGCTTCATCAAATATAATGGCAGCATCAATTTGCTCCAAATTGAATATTGAAGCCTAGAAGTTTGTAGTCCATATTGTCCAATTAGATCGAACTAAGGTTCAATTTTTAGAAGAAATAAATTCAGTTACTATTAGACTATCTGTTGATCTAAGGGTTGTTCAAAGAATTGATATATTAATTGCTGACATCCCTGAGTTTTATGGTTTAATTCTTACCAGAGTTTGGTCTGAAAAACTTCGTGGTTATATTTCAACTGATTGGTCTCACATGTGGCTTCCCTATAATGGAAATCCAAATCAAATCAGAATTGACCATGAAAAACACTTGACTCACAGTAACTGAATTCGAAGAATAAAATCAACCTGTAGCCTTCAATAATAACATTCTTGGAAACTATTCGGCTGAATTATTTTTTGGGAAATTCAATGCTCATCAATATCCTTTTTCTGTTAATATTGTCAGATCACAAGTCAAAAATTTCTTCCGTACCGATACTTCTAAGTGTGTTAGTGTTGTAGATGAACTTGTAGATAAACCTGTAAATAAGCCTTTATTTCGGTCTTTGTATTTTGATGGATCTAAATCCAATGGCTATGTAGGAGGAGGATGTATTTTAGTCAGTCCTAAAGGAGAAAAGATGATGTTATCATGTAGATTAGAATTTGTGTGTACCAACAATACTGCAGAATATGAAGCATTGATTCAATGTCTTTATAAAGAAATAGGCCTGAATATCCAATATCTGAAAGTATTTGGTGATTCTGAAATTGTTATTAAACAAGTGAGAAATACTATCCATTGTCTTTCAGGGCATTTGAAACATTATCAATTACTTGTTCAAGATCTTATAACTCATTTTCTGGCATTTGATATTTCTTTTATTCCCAGATCACAGAATGCAGCAGCAGATCTCCTGGCTAACGTTGCTTCTAAACTCCTTCCATCTGAGGATTATAGTCCAGATATATTTTCTATTGAATTAATTTTTCGGCTATCTGTCCTAGATAATGTCACCAATTGGCGTGTGTTTGATCATGATGAGGATATCCTAAATTTCTTGATATCTAAAGGATCTTATGACGATCAAATCATTGATGAAAGCGATCATGATCTTCAATTAAAACATAAATTCAAAGAAAATCATATTCCTAAATCTGTGGTTAAACTGGAAGATCTTTATGATATTAAGGATAGATTCAAAAAGGTCACTAATGAAAAACTTCAAAGTTCAACTTTAAGGTTTGAAATAGTGAACCTTGGTATAGATACCAAACCACAAAATGTTAATCTAGGGCTTGGACTTTCACGTGATGAAAGATTTGCTTTCATCCAATTATTGAAGAAATACAAAAATGTTTTTGCTTGGAATTATGAGGATCTGAAGAGCTATGATACCTCTATTATTCAACATACAATTCCAATGATTTCTAATGAGAAACCGGCACAACAGAAATTAAGGAAAATTCACCCCAATCTTGAGAGTCAAATCAAAATAGAGTTGAATAAACTCCTTAAAGCCAAAATAATCTTTCCTGTCAGACATTCGAAATGGGTCTCAAATTTGGTACCTGTCAGGAAAAAGAATGACAATATTAGGATTTGCATAGATTTTAGAAATCTCAACAAAGCATGTCAAAAGGATAATTTCCCATTACCAACAATGGAATATATACTTCAATCAGTAGCTAGCTCTGAGTTAATGTCTTTCCTTGATGGTTTTTCAGGATATAATCAGATCCTGGTACATCCAGACGATAGATTAAAGACTACATTCAGAACCAAATGGGGAACATATGCTTATCAGAAAATGCCTTTTGGTTTGATAAATGTTGGAGCTACTTTCCAACGAGCCATGGATATAGCTTTCAAAGGTTTGATCAATAAAATGGTCGTTGTTTACTTAGATGACATAACTGTTTACTCTAAGAAAAAGAGCAACCATTTGCATGATTTAAAGCAGATCTTTGAACGTTGCAAAAAGTATGGGATTTCCTTAAATCCCAAGAAATCATTCTTTTCTCTTAATGAAGGTAAACTTTTAGGGTCTATTGTATCCAAAAATGGTATATACATTGATTTGGACAGGATAAAAGAGATGTCTGATATCCCTTTGCCACATAATAAGAAATCTATGAAATATTTCTTGGGACAGATAAATTTTGTGAAAAGATTCGTTCCTTATTTTTCTCATATTGTTTTACCCTTGCAATCCACGATTAAGAAAAAATCAGTTTTCAAATGGGGACATAACGAAAGAGAAGCTTTTCATTCGATCAAACAAGCAATCATTAATGCTCCTGCATTGAAGACTCCCAATTTTTCTAGTCATTTTATTTTGTATACTTTGGCCATTGAATCATCATATGCTTCTGTTTTAACACAAATCAATGATCAACAAGTGGAAGCACCCATATCTTTCTTTAATTCCAATTTACAAGGTGCTGAGCTTAATTATTCAGAAGTCGAAAAACAAGCCTTCACTATGTTTAAGTCTATTAAACATTTTAGACCTTTTCTCCTAAAAACACATACAAAAGTAATAGTC
Source organism: Pinus tabuliformis (assembly GCA_031772625.1). Taxonomy (NCBI): domain Eukaryota; kingdom Viridiplantae; phylum Streptophyta; class Pinopsida; order Pinales; family Pinaceae; genus Pinus; species Pinus tabuliformis. The sequence goes on along the minus strand of CM062818.1, from coordinate 1,401,354,248 downwards.
CCATTCTCTGCAGTAAGGCAATTGCTAATTCAAAGAGAAGTAGGAGAGAAAAGAGCTAACTTGGTAACAACTTTACAAGAATATGATATTGACATTAAACCAGCGAAAATTGTTAGAGGACAAGGTTTTTGCAGGTTGCTAGCAGGAGCTGCCAATATACCAGATCATGAAGATTCAGTTAGTACTACACAAGTAAATGAGATAAGTATAATTGATTTTGAATCTTAATATGCTGTTATGGTTTTTTACTTAAGAAATGGATATTCTCCACCTGAGTTCAGCTACAAAAAGAAATGTGCTTTAAGGTTAAAAGACAAACACTATGAAATAATTGATAATGTGTTATTCAGAAGAAATTATGATTATTTTCTATTAATATGCCTTGAAAAATCTGAAGCGCAAAAGGTTTTACAGAATTGCATGATGGCCCAGCTAGTGGACATTTTAGAGGAGACACTGCAACACCATAGAAAATTTTAGGGGCGAATGTTCGCCCTTTGGTGAAATTAAGGGGTTTTAAATTTTTAGTGGGCGAATATTTTGTATCATAGTATATTTTTACAAATCACCTCAAATAGCCCACCTTATTCTAAGGGAGAGGGTAAAAAAGGTAAATTTAGCCCTTGAAATTAGGAGTTACAACCTTCCATTCGCCCATTTTCAAGAATAGGTTTTATTTAAGTGAATCAATTCACCCATTTTCAAGAATAGGTTTTATTTAAGTGAATCCTATGGGCCAAAGGCCCAAATACCATATTTATAAAAGAGGTATGGTAAATTAATAAAAATACAAAAATAAATGGGAGGTATGGTAAATAAATAAAACATTTTTTATATTTACTCTATAAGTCACATTATATACATGCAAGGGTGTAAACAAATAAAAATATAAGTAAAGTGGAGGTATGGTAAATAAATAAAACGTCTTTTTATACTTACTCAAAAGCTATGGTAAATAAATAAAAATATAAATAAACTAGACGCATGGTAAATAAATAAAACCTATTTTTATATTTAGTCCATAACCCTCCTTCTATTTATGAAGGCTCAAGAAAGAGGTTTTATTTAAGTGAATCCTATGGGCCAAATACCATATTTATAAAAGAGGTATGGTAAATTAATAAAAATATAAATAAACGAGAGGTATGGTAAACAAATAAAACATTTTTTTATATTTACTCCATAAGTCACCTTATATTTACGAACACTCAAAAAATGCGTTATATTTAGGTGAAACCTATGGGAAAAATACTATGGAACAAATACCATGGACTAGATTTTTATTAATACCATGCAAAAAAGCATTATTAACCCTAATATTAGTATTAATAAAAATAAAAATGGCACATGGTATTGACCCATGGTATTCACCTGGAATGTAGCCTATTTAAATGGGGGAATTAAACTAGCATAAATCCATCTTTACTCTGGATCTACTAACCCCCGAGAGGTATCAAATATCCTGATATGAAAACTACCATAGAGTGAAAAAATATTTGATCCGATCAAGAGTAAAAATGGATGTTGTAATTTACTATATGTTAAACATTTTAGCTTGGTTAAAATAAAAAATAAAATAAAAATAAACTATTAATTTTATTAATTTTTATAACTTACTAATAGTAATTTTTAAGCTCCAGGTTTATGATAACCCATGGTATTGACCCATGGTAATACCATGGTATTGACCCATGGTAATACCATGGTATTCATGTGAGCATAGACTATTTAAAGGGGAAATTCTATCATCTTAGATCCATCTTAATTCTGGGTCTACCAAGTGCTCAGAGGGATAAATAGATTGCATCCCCCTAAGGGTGGTAGATGTGGAGTTAAGATGGATATAGGTTGGTTTTTATGATAATGACGATATTAAATAGACTTAGGAAATTATATTGTAAAAACATCTTAAGGTGAATGGTTAAAGCATAGACATTGGACAAGTATATTTGTATACTTCTGTTTTAAACTGAAACAAATCCAGGGCTAATTGTAAACAGGAACATACTTATGTATTGGCAGGGTGGTTACGAGGTCCCTAGAAGTGATGAATTTGAATTTTTCTTGGTTTTATAATATAGTATTAGGTTTTTTCTCATGCTTTCTGTGAATGGCACGGGTGAATTTTATCCTACACCCACTAGGTTATCGATATGTAAGTTCGGTAATTTTGATTTCAAAAGATATTTTAAAGAAATGCAATGATTTCATTTGTGTATTCAATAAACACAAGATTTTATAATTGAGTAAAATATTCGCCATGCCTCGTGAGAGATTCGCCGAAAAATTATATATACATATCATATTATTGATAAAATCACCTTCCATTTTTCCTATATACCATGGAGATTCGCCCATTTATTATACATGTAAATTTAAGGGGGGTTCTTAAAATTTTCCCTGTACAACACACAAAATACTGCATGCTGGGTATGATTGGCTGACTTTGTTCAAAGATACCCATGACTATGTGAGGAAATGTAAAATATGCCAGACTGCTAGTGGGAGGCAAAGGAAACCAGCTTTTCCTTTACAGCTAGTTAATATTGAGTAACCATTTGCACAATGAGGGCTTGATATAATAGAAGAAATTGTTCCTCATTCTTCCAAGCAACACAGATATATCCTTACAACCATCGACTACTTCGCAAAGTGGGTAGAAGCAATTCCACTAAAGGTAGCAAATTCTAATCCGATTATTGAATTTATTGATCATTTCATCATCACCAGGTTTGGTTTACCTAAAGCGCTTATTTTTTATAATGCATCTTATTTTTCTGGAAATAGTATAGTTAAATTTGCTCTTAAAAGAGGTTTTAAGTTAAAATACTCAACAAATACTATCCACAAGGAAATGGCTTAACAGAGTCAACTAACAAAAATCTCATCAGGATTATTAAAAGGACTGTTGATCAAAACCAAAAGAATTGGCATAAATATTTAATATTTGCACTATGGGCAGATTGTATAACCCAGAAGGCCTCAATTAGTACTTCTCAATTTAACTTAGTGTATGGGAAAGAAGTTGTTATTCCACCAAATCTAGCCCTCCCATCACTAGCCCTAGTACAATTCATTGAAGAAACTCCTTCTTCCTCTATTTAATTAAGGTTTGATCAAATTATTAAATTAGACGAGGAAAGAGAAAAAGCCAAGATTAATCATGCTAAACATCAACAAGTCATTAAATCTTCTTTTGATGAAAGTTCAGCCAGCCCAAAAACATTACAGATTGGTGATCTTGTTTGGTAATGGGACAAAGCACATGAAGACAAAGGTAAACATACCAAATTTCAGAATGGTGGCTTGGGCCATTTCAGATCATCGAAAAGGTAGGCTCATCAACGTTTTTACTGCAAGACTTATCAAGAAAGAGAGATTCTCTTCCTGTGAATGGGCTTATCTTAAAGAAATTCTTTCCCTAAGGAGGTAGCCCCTTCTTATCTGTACATATTCTTTTTATGCAAATTTTGATTCCTTTCAATAATGTTGTAAATAGTCTACCATTGACTTCTACTATTGAAATCTCTTTGAAAACATATTGTGAATATCCGATTTTAGAAAGTATAAACTTTTAAGGAAGTGATTACAGTTTTGGGAAATTAGATAAACATCATAAAACTCTGAGATGTTATTTGAAATTGTGAAATCTTTCAAACCAAGTAACCATAATGAACCATTTTAAGTTGTATCAGTTGAGAGAGGTTATTTTGTAAAAAGTAAAGACTTTTTATGACTAAGCATCTACATCTATACAATTGTCATCCAATAACTCTTAAGGAGTCAAAGATTCACCCCATCCATTAGGATTATGGTTTTTTAGAGTGTAATTCTAAAATATATCTGATATAAAAGATCAGAGGTCTCATTACGAGCCTGATTACCATGATCATATGGAACCAATTAAACTAACATCACCAATACTGCATACCAAAACAGGGTAATGGCTTAAGGTAATGGTTTATAATCATAGGACAATGGCTTTTATCCAGAAAACAAAAAAGAAAAAAAAAGTAAAAATAAAAAATGAAAATATATATAGATATATCTTTCTGAATTTATCTTTAAAAGATTATTTTCTTAGATGGATGGGATAATGAGTAAATGATGGTTAAAAGGTAACCCTGTCAAGACTATAGACGTTTGCTGGCAGCAGTGGCTCTACGTATGACAAAAGAGTAAATTCAAAATCTAAGTTGCAGAAGCCCCCTACTTTATCTTTAACAAACAATCAAGTATTGAAGAAACTATAAATGTTTTCATTAATAATAAGGGTTTGTAAAAGAAATTGCAAAATTGATCAATTTTTTCTTATTCAGAGTAATTTAGCTTTTTCTAACATATTTCAAAATAGTTTCCTTCTCCTCGATTGTTTGTACTAAAGAAAGTGTTAGAAATTTCATATTTTTAATTAGAGATAACTGGTTCTTTCAGTGAATCGCCAATTGTTGTGCTACACAACAACACCCCCATTTAAATTTTTTCTTAATTTTATTCTTAGATGCTAAATAGGAAATAGGGTCCCTTTAATTTATAAAAAGAAATAAAATATTTATATATAAATCAATTTCTTTGTTTCTCGCTTTTTAAATAAAAGTGCTTCAAAAACCATCCAAAAAACAACACACATCGCATGCGCTTAAGGCCAAAAGCATTAAATCTAAATATTAGTGTAGAAATGCGAAGTTACTACACAATCCTAAACATTAGGTTTCTTAAAACAATTCATCGGTGAATATGCGATTGTGATAAAACTATCACATATCGCATATCACCAATTCTGACAAATAAGCTATAATGGGCCATTGAAACTTTGCAATGCAATATGATTCTCACATCTCGCATATCGCTAAAAACCATATGAAGCCACACTTGAAAACTTGCGATGCGATATGTATTGATCGCATATCGTAATCCCAGCAGAAATAGATAAGACTCACTTCAGGGGAATGCGATGCGATGTTAAAAATAAATAAAGTGATAATAAAAAGAAAACATCATGCGGGCAGTTAAATAAGGATTTCCCCAACTCTTTGTGCCAAGTCATCATGCATTGCAATCACATAAATTCTAAAGGCTTTTAGAACATGGTGCTTACACCTCCCGATTTGCGATATGTGATGGCTCTTAGAATATTAAAATAATATATATTGAAATCGCTCATCGCATAATCGACAGATTGATGGCACGCATTCTAAGTAGGCCTTGGGAAGAATGTTAAGCGATCTATTTATTGAAGCATTTAAGTTTGACGTCATTCAATACGGTGAAGCATTAAGAACAGTAATGACTTCGGTCCTTCAAAGATTTCGTCTTGCGTGTTAATATCAATTCATAATACGAAATATTTCGCACCAAATGCTCCTGCCCTGATCTTCGACTGTACTATTATCACCACTATCCATTCAAACATTAGCCACTCTGAAGTTTTTAAGTTTATTGCTCTTTTATGTTTCATATAAATGCAATTTGAATTTGGAAGTATGTAGCCAACCAAAATGACAAAGAAGGTCCGAAAGAGAAAAGCTTCCCCTGCAATAACCGAAGGAACGGAAAAGGTTGTGTTAACCTCAGATATGACATGCCAGGTCTGTGGGAAGATTTCATGGGAAGGAATATATGATATAATGGAAAAGGAAAACCCAAAGGTAACAGAAGGATAGGCAACGGCTGATTGATTTACAGAGTCAAAGAATACACTTAGTGATTTAGTTGATTCTTTCCTTCACCGAATAGCGGCCTGGGTAAAGATTTTGCGATACAATGACATGGTAAAATGGGTAGTTGAAGGTATCAACATAATAGATATAACACTCTTCACTTCTGATGGGAGAATATTTGGGTCCCTCAAGCCTGAGGATTTGAAGAAAATGTATCATCTGACAGAGCCTCAGAAGTGTTACAACAAATCATTCCTTCAAGCTTTCGCAAAGGAAAATGAAGTAGAGTTCGACCCCATCAAACAATGGAGGCATTTCCCTAACAAACACAAGCACGATTCATATGGTATGTATTCTGTGGACTCTCTAGCATCTCCATATTGTTATGCTGCCACAATGATGTGTAGATTATTTGTAAGCCCCAATTCCACTAAGTTTTCCATCGAAATTGTTCCCTTAACAGAAGCAGCTCTGAATTCTTATGTGATGGATTCAACAACCATTCTATCAGATAAAATGGCTATCCAAATACTTGATTATAGGAAGAACATGTTTGTTACCACCCGAGTGGTTCCCCCATTTTATATGAGCGCATATATAGTTGAAAGCATTTGTTTTAACTTTGATTTTCCTATCATGAGATGGAAATGGACTATGCAAGACCCAACCCCTATCCATATTTACCATAAAGACCTGTGGCAAATGCAATATAAGAAGATTTTTTACAAAATTTTCCATGGCATCATCTTACCCATTCATCAGGCCATCTTTAGTAGACCAACCCCTCGGCTGTCTGAGGAAGCCAGCTGTTGTGAAGGTAAATCCCCTCTGCGGACAGAGGCGATCCCTACTAGCCCAAATGGGGTCTAGCAACAATCAAACAACGCTAACACGCAGGTTCCTAATTGCAAATCAAAGACCGATGATGAGGACCTACCTAGATTCCAACGCTAGTACTTGTAGAAGAGTCGTCGCTCCCATTCCTTTGCTCCGGCTGGTCACAATCCCCACGATCCTCGTGAACGGACACCTACACATGCAAAGAACGACACAAATACAAGCATAAAATCCAATAGATGCAATTATATATCAGTCAGAAAGGATATAACTCAATCATCATTACAAATACAATAAGGGTGGAACCATAATGATAGTCGTCTATTATTGATAAACAACAAAGAAGAATACAACCATAGTTCTGACGTCAAATCCTCCTTTGGTTGGGTGATCAGCAACACATGCCTTGCAAAGCTTGTTGGGAATGGGGAACAAGCCTCTCTCTCCTTGGTCACTTGGATAAGAATCTCCTCACTTAAGATTTAGCCTCATGGGAATGAATAAGGCTCCTTGTAGCATGAACTTAGCAATTCTCAGACTTTGAGACTTAGAATTTGGAACTTGGAGACTAACTTGTCAAAGGCAAAAGGACAAGCTTTTATAGATAGAGGAGAAGGAGTTAGGGTCATCCACAAGATTCATGGGATTGGCTTTATCACTAAGAAGCTTCCATGAGAGGTGGAGAACTACTTCCCTTCTATGGAGATTCGAAGTCCAACTGAACTAACTCAAGATGGATTCAGTTCATGAGTGGGTTAGGAAGAACCTTCGTAAGTTGGTTTGTTAAAAACTTTACCCAACTTGGTTGGCGCGAGTGCGACTCTGAGACAGAGCGCCAGCTGGCACACCCTCTTTGGAGGATTTCCCCCATTGGCATGAGTGATACACAGCGGAACCGCGCCAATGGAAAAAAGGGTTATTTTTATGGGTATTTTGCAGAAGGTGTCTTCAGGGCATATGAAGTTCATACTCAAGGGGATACAATGCAAGTGTTTTCAGGTGATGTCACTTATCACAGGTCCCAGGATAAGTCCTCCAATGTGCGGGAGAAGGGGTAACAGGGATGGTGACAAATTACTGTGTAACAGATGCCCCCTAAAGCATGAAGCCTGAGAGAGAGAGAGGGGTGAAATGCTTTACAAGAACATGGCCAACTGAAAACACTGCCGCCGGAGAACCTGCATGAAGAAGTACAATTGATATCTCAAGTACATGACGTATGTGGTATGGGCGTAGCCATCCAGTGAGGATCGATAAACAGACTCAGGCATGGTCGCAGCCATCCAGTGAATGAGTCAGGTAATGATCATAATAATCCACAAAATCGCAACCTGGATCCCAACAGACAAAATCCAGGGTCTTGCGCTCCATCTCAACCTGAACAAAGTACAAGTTCAAGCATGCGAATATGGGAGTCGAAGTCGAACATGCAAGAACAATGTCTAATTACCAATCAATGATGAAAACTGTTAACAGACGCGAGAGGTACCACCAATAATGACAATGGTCCTCAAGGTACTATAGGTACAATCTACGGCATGCGAATCAGTGAGCTGGCGTCGAACACCCATAGAATCATTCGATCGGAGGCCAATGATGAAAACCTCGCGTCGAACACGAAGAACCTGCCATTGAGGCATGCAGGCTCCAAGGCACCTGAAGGGAGTCTCTAGGTCAACTTCCTGGATAATGAGCTGAAGTCGACAGGAAGTGACCTTGATCGAAGGTGGGCCATAATGTTTCCCACATCATTGACATGAGACAGAGAAGGATAAGATGTTTTGTGTGAGGTATCAGAGGGAGGTTGAGTATTTTGCAGAGGTCAACTTCTCTTGAACATATTGGCGGCACGACAGTGGACTTGGCAATATTTGACATCAAATGATCAAGGGTCATGGTGACGAGGTAATGAGCAGATGAGAGGTCAAACAGGATAACCCAAACCCACGGAGGCAAGTGTAAAAACAAGATGAGATGTCCCCACCCAGACACAAATGCAGGCAAGTACCATGTTTAAGAGCGACATACTGCCGACATGACAATAATTGTGGTTCCATTTTCCCCACCATTGCTGGCGAGTACCGCGGTTATTTTTATCAACAAGCTTGATGAGGATAGCATATGCTTGTGGGGCGTCATCTCGACGGAATCCAATGTCATCAAGTTTTAACGAGCCTGACAGAGGAAGAACTCGGCGTCTTTTCATGTTTAGAGAGTTTGAAAAGACAGCAGAAAAGGAAACTCCATGGGTGTCCTTTTTCGTAAAGTTGTGTCTCTCAAGCCCAAAAAAGTATAAAACAATGCTCGAAAGAAACGCTCGACCATTACGATCGAGGAGTACTTTTCATGAGTAGTGATTTCGACCTGAAAAGGTAAAAAAGAGATCGAAACCACGTCGCTTCGTGACCGTTAACGAACCTGAAACGACAAGGGTCCGACAATCTTTTCGTTTTTTACACGGTCGGAAAAGGGTTTAAAGACAACCGCCTCTCATTTACCTTTAACGAGTCGAGAGGGCCAACTCAGCATTCTTTTCACATTTAGAGAGTCAGAAAAGAGCAGAAAGATGACTCCAGGGTGACTTTTTCGTGTATTTACCGAGTCCGAAAAAGGTATAAAATACAACTTGTTTCGTCGCCTAAGCCGTACAAACACCTGTCGCTGCACAAGAAACCAGTGTAAAATCCATTTTCCACACAAATATATATTAAAATATTCATAAAATGACTTTTAAAACCTATTTGAGGGTCAAAAAGTTATAAAATGGGTGAAAATGGTAAAACAAGAAATTACTTTTCACTTTTACCTCTTGAGAGTGACATTAGTGCTTTTGGTGTGCGATCTTCAAGCGTCGATTGCGACAGATCCAGTTGACCATTCGGAGCGCCGTCAGTGTCAGGTAAGAGGTCTCTTTCCCCACTCCATTTCCATCCGTTTCAAATTTGTTTTAAATTGCTTTTTCATCCTTTATGGGACGGACTTAAAAAATGAGGGTTGCGCCCATTGGCGCGAGTTTTGGGCACGGACCCGCACCAATGGGGCAACTTTCCCTAAAGGCACGTGCCCATTGGCGCGACTGTTTTAGAAACAGTCGTGCCAACGGCCGCGCGGGTTTTTTGCTCAAATTTTAACAATTTAAAGCAATTTCCACTGCATTTTTAAATTTTCCAAGGATCTAATTCAATATTTTAACCTTGTGAACGCAGAGAAACGATCAAAATGGCAATCCAGTGGAAGGAAAGGGAGCATGACCAGGTAGATGAATTGGCTTTAGCAGATGAGGGCTGCATGGAAGCTCTCAGAGCTTGTGGGCTCAAGAAATTTTTCCTACTGTCCTATTTACGAGCTCAGCCAGAGCTCTTGCAGTATTTGATTAACTTATGGGACGAACAGGAACAGGTGTTCCGAATACGGGACCAAACATTGGAATTAGATGTATCTGATGTCTACTTCCTTACTGGATTGTCGCGACGAGGGTCGGTGCCCCGATTGACTAGTAGTAGGCCATCTGGAGAGAAGATGGAAGAGGTGAAGGCTCGAGTTTGCCCAAGGGCAAGATATGGGTCGGGCAACGCGAAAGTGGATATCCCCACTGTTGAGGACCTAACACTCAGAGCTTTACTATTCACCATTACACGAGCTGCGGGGGCACAGGCGCCCCACGAAGCTACGAATAACCACCTGATCTTGGTGACAGAGTGCCTTAGTCTGACGGCCTTCAATTGGGCGTCAGTTGTGACGACCAATATGAAGAGGCAGTTAATGAAGGCCAAACGCAGCAAGCTGCAACAGTTCGGGTATGGCTCCATCTTGGTGGCGTTCTTCTTGGAACGTGTGCCACTCTTCCAGGGCCAAGGGGCCCTTGTTCCGTACCTGGCACCTTGAGAGCCAAGGCTGGCTCGTTGGGCGGCACTGATGCCGAGAGGGGGGGCGGTTAGCAGATGTCATTCAGACCTGAGTTTTTTGGGTGGCTTCGTCGCCAATTGATCATGGTGGAGGACTAGCCGTATGCGGGGACAGACTTCATCGGTGACCCTAACCTCCCACTGCCAGAGGGGGAGGACTGGAACGAGGAGATAGGTATGACCTCATTTTAATTTTTTGTTTTATGATTTTTTGTTAATACATGTTCGTTCTAACAATGGTTATATGTGTATGCAGATGTTGGCCCAAAACGCCCAGCTGGCATGTCTCCTATTGCGTGGAGAAACCAGCCTATAGCTGACCCTCAGCTAGAGGGTGTTGAGAGAGGAGAGTTGATCCAGAACCTCGAGGGGCTTGCCCGGGGGATTCCAGACTATGCCCGGCTGGCAGATGTCCCACCGGTGTACCAGAGATATACAGTGGGAGTGCCCACTCGCATCCACCGTCTCTTGAAGTGCCTAGTGCATGCAGTGACGTGCTATCATGAGCACCACAAGGATTAGACATCTAGGGTATATTTTCATGCATATTTTTTGAGAGACATGTCATCTCCGGATGTATTAAGACGAACATGTATATTTTTTTATCTATGTGATGCATGTTTTGCAAACATTTCGACACATATATACATATGCCTATTTTGGGTGGATCTTTTACATGTGATGATGTTTTTATATGCTATGCATATGTCTAACACAAATGTAATCTAATGTATCAGTTGCATAACAAACGACCCAATGCGAAATGTATTTAATCACATATTTTATTTTTACGCAAGCTTAAAAGCACACATGACAACACATATGCAAACTATGCTTGGAAATGGATTTTATTTTTATGCAAGCTTAAAAGCACACACATGCAAACTATGCTTGAAAACAAGGGAAACAGGCATGCCCCCCAGCATGATGTCTCAATTCGAGGTACATGCCCCCCAAGCTTTAGTCCATTGAAAATGGAGTGAAGGTTGACAATATTGTGATCGCACTCGAATTGCACGAGCTCATGTTTCATTATTTTAACGAGGTTGACACACTTAAGAGAACTATCCTCGTGACACCTAGTTTCATTTGTTAAGGAGCTTGACACAGGATAAGAACTATGCTCCACCAGACCCAGTTTCATTTTTTAAGGAGCTTGACATAGGAAAGTGAACTATGCTCCGAACGAACTTCATCATAATGAACAGGAAGTCGTCACTTCCAAGAATGGTACTCCCGGTGGAAGGACAACATCTTGGAAGTCAGGACCCAATGCCCCCAGGACATTATGCACGACGGCATCATCATGGGATACAGGCACGGGGTAGGTAGCCACGTAGTTGACCTGCGGTGGGGCAGACACAACCGGTGGGTAAAAACCAGGAGGGGGTGGCAGCTGCGCAGGAGGCACCGGGGGACTAAAGAACGATAATTGATCTATAGTCACGATTCTTCCGTTGTGTGGAAAGCAAACCACATGGAAAAGCGAAGAGACAAGGGCCCCCATGGCATAAACATAGTCACGGCCAAGGAGAAGACTGAAATCTAAAGCACCTTGGACAACCAGCATGTTCATATAGACGATTTTGCCTCCCAAAGTAAAAGGAAATTTCAGGAGGACCCCTAGAGGTTGACTGGTTCCCCCGTCAAATGCTAACAGATTCTGTGCGACTGGCCCAAGCTGCGGGGAACCTAAAGCTTGCCAAGTAGTGGACGGCATAAGACTGACAGACGCACCTTCATCCAAAACAGTGCCAGGTACTGCCTTATCATAGGCAAGTACTGTAATCTGGAAAGGCACATGGAATGGAAGGCAGAAAGCAATCAAGTGACTCCAGTCGAAGGAGACGGCCAAACTACTTGGTGGGGGAATCGTATGATTGCCCCCATGCTCTATAGGAACCGAAGAAGGACTTTCGGGAGCAACTGGGATAGGAGAGTCATTTCTGGACTCAGGAGAATCTGAGGAGACGAGAAGAACATGGGCATGATGCTCTTCCGAAACAAATTGATCGACGGGTGGTGAGCTCGAGTCGACACTCTTTTCAACCAATGGTTGGTCTGGAACAGGCTTGGCACAGCCTGGTTCGGGAAGAGGAGCCTGGACAAGAGAGTAATCTAAGTCGATCTCTTTGTCCACAAGGAGGGGGTCAGAAGAGAGCCTTTGATAACCAACAGGAAGTTGGGGTGAAGAAGCTGTAAGACTTTCCAAAACAGCGGAAGCTTTATCCATGAGCGGACAAAGGTGAAGGGGATGGTTGCCTTCACATAGTCTACAGGGGATTCGAATCTTCCCTTTCTTCTGAATGTTGTCAGTTGATAGGGTGGCATCACCATGAGCTTCAGAGGACGATGAGGGGTGGGCCGGTTCGTGAGACCATACTTCTAAGATCATGGGAATGCCAAGACAATCACGAAGAAGGTGGTCATCCTTGCACAATCTACAAGGAAATTTGACCTTCCGCGGAGGAGCAGAAGGTGGCTCGACTTGTGTTGTACTTTTAACCTCTCGCTTAGGAGACTTCTTCTTCTTCGTCTTCTTCTTCTTCTTCTTAGCCACCTAGTTACTTGAATCCAGACTTTCACCAGGCGATGAGGATGTAGAAACAGGCGAAGAAGGGGAGAGGTCCACCTTAGAATCAACATGATGTTGTTCGGGTGGAGGAACTGATTGACCAGCAGTTGGGACGGTAGGGACCAGAGAGGTTGAGAACAACCAAACAGGCAACCCAATAGTTAACCCAAGAAGGGACAACGTTGCCATGTAAGGAGCACCAACATTTCCGAAAGGAGGGAAATGACCAGGATTCCCATCAGAGGGGATGCCTGGGTTGGTAAACTCTGGAAAAGTTGCCATCATAAATGAGAAAGAACCCTACTCAAACTAATGCAAACAAGATCTAACTGGGTAAATGTGAATCGTGAATAAATTTTAAGACACAAGGACATAACTTGACCTTTTCATTTTTTAAGAGTCGAGAAAAGGAAAAAAATATTACTCTAGTCGCCTTCGAATGTTTAATGAGCCCGAAGTGACAAATGCTTAGATGGAACTTTTCTTTTAGGGAGTCCAAAAAGGAAAGAAAGTGGCTACTTTGGAGAAACTAGGCAAAAGGTTTACCAGACAACCCGTAAAACTGCATATACACCTTGGCAATCATATGAAAACCAAGGACTTTTCGTACGGCAGTCAATCTTCCCGAATGCTGTGTTCGGTGCATTACGGCTTGTAAGGCGGCAGACACAGCTTCCTATGGATAAAGGATGATAACCTAGTGGGGTCTCCCCATATACTCGACGGTACGTGGGAGCTCAAATCTGTGCTAGACCACTATTGAGTCACGGAAGGAGGAATCACCCAACCTTGAGTGAAACAAAAGTGACTAGGTTTAACGACGCTGGAGCATGTCTCTAGCCTAGACCTCTAAATGTGTGCGTTATGTTCCAATGCATTGTTAGATTCATTCAGTTCATTTTAAATTTGATCTTGTATTAGGTTTCAGTTTTCAGGCCTTACCGTATGTAATCTCTCAAAATTCCCTAAATGCAAACTATATGCCAAAATATGTCATTTCATTCGATGAATGCTAGTTACGAGAGGGTTTGAGAGCTTTCACGCAAATGAAATGATCACAAAACAACAAAGAATTTCCCTAATGCAGCTAATGGAAATTAACAAACTTTTCTTTAAGATCACTAATCACTAATCAAAATGAAAAGTTCTAATTCTCATTAACTAATACAAAGCAAAAGAGATTTTTTCTTTTGTTGATGGCAAAGTGCATTAAACAAACTTTGAGAAATGACAACAAACAAATTCTATTCAATACAAGCACATTCAGTTCCCTAAATCACCAAGCAAACCTCCAAAGAACAAGAAAAAGTCCCAAAGAGACCAATGAGCCGTGTAATCTAGGCTCAAAGTGGGACGAAGCGGAATTCAAGTGAAAGCGAAGCAAGTCACCCAATTAACGCAATAAAATGATTTACAACCACCAAAAAAGTGCAAGGGAGTAATCAAAGAATCGAATGGACCACTAAAAGATCAAAACACCTGAGGAAGGCTCGACACACAAAGCCACTAGATGCCCTAGGGCTAGAAATGTGAAATCAATTAAAAAAAGCAAACACCCAAAGGGTAAAGATCAAAGCCAGTCAAAGCATACTCCAACACACTCAAGTAGTCTAAAAAAGGTACCCAGAACAAAAACTAAGCTCAGAGGGCTCACAGCCAAGCAAACTTCAAAAGTTCCCAGGCCTGGCGCGACTGTCAAGCCGAAACTAGCGCCTTTCAGGTATTGGCGCGGGTTGTCAATGTGCAACATGCGCCAACTGGCGCGACTGTAACGCTATAAAACAGCGCCAGCTGAGTTTGCTATGGAAAAATAAAAACAAACGAGCCAAAGCTAAGTCAACAGTACCCAGGTACACCAAGGGGCAAGAAGCAACATAGGGACTCAACCCAGAAAGCTAGTCAAGCAGGAGAAACCAAGAAACAAGGCAAGTTCCAAGCCGTTCAGCTCGTAAACCAAACCGGAGATGGACTGAAGTGGCATTGATATACTTTGCTAATGCGGAGCAATAGCGTTTCGAAGGCTACCTGGCCGTACTTTAGGCTCCGTCTAAAGTTTACAAATCAAACAACAAGACAAAACGAAGAACAAGACAAAAAGCCAACTCCCCAGTGGAGTCGCCAAATTGTTGTGAAGGTAAATCCCCTCTGCGGACAGAGGTGATCCCTACTAGCTCAAATGGGATCTAGCAACAATCAAACAATGTTAACACGCAGGTTCCTAAATGAAAATCAAAGACCGATGATGAGGGCCTACCTGGATTCCAACGCTAGTACTTGTAGAAGAGTCGTCGCTCCCGTTCCTTTGCTCCGGCTGGTCACAATCCCCACGATCCTCGTGAACGGACACCTGCACATGAAAAGAACGACACAAATATAAGCATAAAATCCAATAGATGCAACTATATATGAGTCAGAAAGGATATAACTCAATCATCATTACAAAGACAATAAGAGTGGAACCATAATGATAGTCATCTATTATTGATAAATAATAAAGAAGAATACAACCATAGTCAAATCCTCCTTTGGCTGGGTGATCAGCAACACATGCCTTGCAAAGCTTGTTGGGAATGGGGAACAAGCCTCTCTCTCCTTGGTCACTTGGATAAGAATCTCCTCACTTAATATTTAGCCTCATGGGAATGAATAAGGCTCCTTGCAGCATGAACTTAGCAATTCTCAGACTTTGAGACTTAGAATTTGGAACTTGGAGACTAACTTGTCAAAGGCAAAAGGACAAGCTTTTATAGATAGAGGAGAAGGAGTTAGGATCATCCACAAGATTCATGGGATTGGCTTTATCACTAAGAAGCTTCCATGAGAGGTGGAGAACTACTTCCCTTCCCCATTGGCGTGAGTGATACACAGTGGAACCGCGCCAATGGAAAAAAGGGCTATTTTTATGGGTATTTTGCAGAAGGTGTCTTCAGGGCATATGAAGTTCATACTCAAGGGGATACAATGCAATTGTTTTCAAGTTATGTCACTTCTCACAGGTCCTGGAATAAGTCCTCCAATGTGCGGGAGAAGGGGTAACAGGGACGGTGACAAATTACTGTGTAACACCAGCATTGATCTAACTTCAATTGGTAGTTGGTTTGGGGAAGAATTGTTTACATGCGTTAGGGTTTATGGTAGTATCATTGATCTGCATGTCCTTCCTCTATATGTCCTGGATAAACTACTGGCTAGGGAAATAGCCTGTCAGATGGTTGAAAAGGGCCTTACAAAAAATCTCAAAGACGCCAAGAAACAGTTATGGCCCGCCTTTCCAATCCAATGCAGTATCTATTCATTGCATGACTACAAGCATGCATAAGCTGAAGCTGAGAAAATAAGGGGTCTGAACTTAGCTGTTATTCCCAGAAGACAATATGACCCAAATAAAGTGGCTTATAATTTTACAACTCTGGTAAAGGTTAAGCAATTCATCCATGAAAAAGATGAATTCGGTGACTTCTTTAGATCAGCAGAGACATTTGTGCAAGTGAGCCATCTCGCAAAGATCAAGCTGGGATCATGAAAAATGGACCAATTCATTCAGTACAGGGTACGAAGGCTTTAGTCAGTACCACTGGACTTATTAAACACTACACTAATGATCCATCAAACATAGCAAATCACAGAGAAGGACATAAAGAAAACTTTGGGTGAAGCTGAGACAAGCGAGAAAGCCAGTGAACAGTTGGACACATATGTTCACATTGATCCGGTTTTGATCAAAGAATGGGAACAATTTGACCTTCAAATTAAGGGTCAAAGTGATACCCAAACTATTATCACACCGCAATCTCCCTTAGCACAACAGCCCATAGTTCATAATCTTGTGGTTGAAAAGACATCCAACAAGGATACAACTACGAGGGAAGTCGAGATAATCCCTAAGAACCCTTCATTAGAGATTATATTGAGTATTGAGGAAATCCCACCGTTAGATGTGTTTTATAGCCCTAAACACAGGGTTGTAGTCAAAAGGCAGAGGAAGAAGAGGAAAATAGACCAAGTATCGGCAACCGTCTCTCAAGATGAATACATGAATGTCATTTGGAAAGATTTAGAAGCTGATCCCTCCGAAGCTTTGACTAAATTATCTCAGTTCGCAGGTGCATACACAACTGCCACGATCGATAAAGCAACTGAAGTTAATCTATTGATCAAGGAAAAAGATCAAAAGATTAAACAACTTGAAGATCAGCTAAAGGCCGAGAAATAGAGGATTAATTAGTAGGCAAGTGAAAGACAACAACAATTATCCCAAGAATTTGAACAACTAAAATTGGCACATCATGAAGAGATTAAAGATAAGGATGAGAAAATAAGGCAGCTACAACACTCGATACAGAAGTTCAAAGAAAATCCTAAAGTTGAAGAGTTTATAAAGGAAGCCCTAGCAATAAATAATTTTTTATCTCAATAGCTAACCCAACTCTGCCAAAAGATATCCCTCATTCATCCATTTTGCATCAAAACCAACACGTTGGTAGATCAAGCGGTCAATTCTAGATTGGAATTCGAGGAAGCAGATGACAAGATTATAGATTATATCTCTTGGCAAAACACAGAAAAGGGAAGGGCTACTAAATTACCAGTGATTGAAGAATCTCATAAAGAGATAGTGTTCTCAGAATGGGAGACACAGTTGATCAAATTAGAAAGAGAAACTTCAAGGGCTAGGGCAGCAAGGAATAATGTCATTGAATTGATAAATTATAATTTACACAATGCCAACTTAATTTTTGAGTGCACTCCTGAAAATCTTCCTAAGGTAAAAGCATTGGAAAATAAATGGAAGCAAGATTCGAACACCAGAGAAGAAAAACTCAAAAAATTAAAAGGCCACAATTGGGATATGCATTGGATCTATTTGGTCAAACTGCATAGCCAAAAAATGGCAGTCAAATGTCTTGCGGATGCAGTCAACCGCATGGTACCCAAACTCTCGGATGCACTGTACACATGTCAATTGCATGCCAAGATGAGTCATCCACCGGAAGTCCAAACGATGCTCAATATCTGTCAACTAAATCCACATGAGGAATGATAGATGCAATGCATCTTTTGAAGTTATTTGCAATTCTATATTTTTCATGAAAGCCCATATTTTTAGAGAGGCTGTTACAACCACTCCAAGAATCTTTTGCGAACATTTTGTTTTTATTTTCACTATAAAGACCCTTTCATGTCATTTGAGAAGGGGTCCTGTTTTTGTATTAAAAATTGGATTGAAGAAGAGAGCACTTCTTCACTTCTTAATTTATTTTTTGTAAAGAGCAAGGATCAAGGTTCAAACTTTTTTGTGTAAGCAGACTTCAAAAGGACTTGCATTTCTGTATCTTTTTGGAGTTTTCAGAAATAAAAAGGAACGAACCAGACTATTACTTCAGTAGCACGTTCAAATACATATGGTACTTATATCTATGTCATTTTGTTTCATGTTAGGCAATTTAACAGTCTTTTGATTCAATATTGTTGTATATGTGACTGTCCATTCAATTATGCATTTATATCACTTCTGAGTAATTCTGGAATTGATATCTTGAACATGTATGCTAGAAATTAATGTTATTATGATATGTGATCTGTTTTATATTACTTTGTTTGAAGTAATCATTGTTCATGCTTCACTTCTGTAAATTGATCGATTAATCTTTATTAGTGATTGATTACCTGAAGTCATCATAAATCGCATAGATATTGAGTTACCCGGGTTAAATATATATATAGTTATATTAGTATATTTTCAAAAGTATTATCATTCAAACCATCTATCATACTTTCACATATTTTAAACACCCACTCATCTTAAACACATCTTTATAGGGAAACTAGTCCCATATTATCCAGTCGGAGCCACCATATCAAATGAAAAAGGAACTGTATTAAGGGCTGGACCAGGTGGTTATCCCCCAATGTTGTTGCAGCAATTTTAGAGGCATCAACAGGTTCAAGATCATCATTCATTATTTCTTCTATCTCTACATTTTCTAAGTTATCTATTTCTACCTTAGTGAAATTAGTGGGTTTACCTATATCTAAAATATTTACATCTATGTCACCATCTATGTTATTTTCTACTGTACAGTCTGTATCTATTTTACAATTCTGAAACTCACCTTCAGCACTCATTAAATCATAAATCTGAGAATCCTGGGAGAAAATCTGCCAATACTTCAAATTGTCTGGTATAACAGGCCTATGTCTCACTTCTGCAGTGCACTGATGATTGGGTTGAAAGGGCAATTTGCAGGTACTAGCAAAAGTGGCCAGACTGTGGGCCTACTTATTTTGTTTTCTAGGAATGGCAGCAAAGTTTGTTTCCAAGATGTCTTTAACCAAATCTAGGACAGTCTCTCTATATTGGCTAAGTCTGGGATTGTTTACAGAGTATTCACCATTAATTATTTTAATAATATACTTTGAGTCTCCCATTATGGAAACTAGTTTGGCTCCAAGTTTTCTAACCGTTTGTAACCCTAAGATTAGAGCTTCATATTCAGGAATGTTATTTGTGCACTTGAAGTTTAATCTGAATGCATGTCCCTCAAAATGATTATTCTCCATATTATGGATCCACACTCCTGCACCAACCCCTAACCTATTTACGGATCCATCAAAATCTAGATGCCATAGGGACTCATGAAAAATGTTGTCACTGTCAGCTGTTTTGTTCTTTTCTTCTACATCTACGATTTGATTATCGTCATGTTCTGAATTGTACAAGATGAAAGCATCCATATCAGAATGCATGGAGTATATAGGGAAGTTTTGTGGTTTTTCTGCACTACTCACCATGTATTTCATTAAGGTCTCTCTATACAGTTTCCTTTGTAGGCCAAAAACATATATGGCGGCATATGACATATCTAACTGCAAGGACCCCTGCAATTTTGCTCCCCATGAGCGAGATAACAACATTCCATATTTGGGTGGGATGTCTGCAAATACTATGTCCATTACAATACTCTTTGTTGGGCACTGGACTAGAGTTACACATAAATCCTTAATCAAACCAGGGCATTTAACTTGGCTAGAGTCAAAGGAGAACAGGTCCTTATATGGTCTGGTGATGTCTAAGTTTAGTCTCTCCATGACTGCTTTTGGCATCAAGTTATGGGATTCCCCTGAGTCTAGCATAACATTATGTAATATTTTGTCATGAATGTTTAGGCTAATGTAGAAAGGAGGGATTCCACCTTGCTAATGAGTACCATTCACCTCAGGGCCAAGCAATAATTCAGGTTGATCATCATTCAAATTGACAGCATCTTCTCCCTCTCCTGTATTTAAAGTTTCAGTTATTTGTGATCTATATGATTCATTCTTTACTAATTTGGTCAAAGGAACTAATATCTTCAATTTTGCTATTTCAGTCTTGAGGTTGAAAGGGAGTTGAGCTTTGTTTGTTTGGATGAGATCTTCTTTAGCAAATGCAGTTTTTGTGTTTTTATATTGTTTCTCAGTACTAGGGAATTCAGTCTGTGTTTCAACAATTTTGTTTTGATTTCTCTTGTTTGGATTGATTTCGGTAATTGTGTCAGTTTGAGTTTCAGTGGGGGTTATATCTACAATTTTTGGGGTAGAAGTATCTGGTGTTCCCCTAGGGAGGATTTGTAGGATTTTGGTGACAGGAGATTTTGTTATCTTTTTAGTTTGGGTCTGGATTGATATCTTAATGGGAGTTTCGTTGTTATTTTTACTTAATCTATGTTGTTTGTGAACCTCATATATAGCTTATTCATAGCCCTGTTTAAAGTCAAAGAATTCACCAGATTCTAACTGCAATTGTTGCAACATGTACAACTCCTATTCTTCTTGAGTAAGAAAAGAAACATCTTGATTTTTTATTCCTAATAGATTTATCTGGGTGTCATCCTCTCCTTCATGGCTATGTGAACCCCAGCATAGTTTTCTTGGAAGGGAGGCATAATTTGTTGATCTAGTATAGCATTCTTTCTAGGGTTAGAATTCTTCATGAAGTTGTGGTTTCTTATAGGGGTGGCTGTTGATTCTCCCATTGAGTTTTTCTTTCCATGTTTTCTAATCTATCCATTATTCTCTCTACACTCTTTTCTAAACTATCTATTTCCATCAGAAGTGGAAGTTTCCTCTTTAATTACAACTCTCTTTTCATTTCTCATTCTAGTTTTCTTGGCTAATAGGTTGGCCTCTACACTAACAACATTACTTTGCATATATTCCAATGTTTTAGGGTTTCTTTCCCTTAATTGGTATGACATGTCAGTGTCAAAACCATCAGGGAAATTGACTAATGCTAGGTCAGGTGGAGGCTTAATATTAACAGGGATTGCATTATAGATTCTATTGAACCTAGTACAATAATCTTGAACTGACTCATTAGGAGTTATTCTAATGTTATCATATTCAGAAAGTATTTGCAGAGGGTTTTTCTTTCTCTCCCATCTATCAATGAATAATCTATGAAAAGCAGCTAAGTCTGCAATATGATTGGCAGGTAAAGCTTTGAACCATTTCTTGACATCCCCAGTTAATGCTTGGGCAAACAACCTCATTTGGACATTGGATTCATCTATCTCATGCAGATCAAAATAGTCAATCATTTTGCTCACATGCTATTGGGCAGTGTACTGACCAGTAGCATCAAACAAAAATATTTTTCTTTGATAAACTTGGGGCATGGCATGAAGTTGTGCAGGTAAAACCAGAGGTGCATCTCGGTCTACCATGGCTGAGATTCTTGTTTGACTAGGGGGTAAAGTTATGGTGCTTGAGGAAGGGCTTGAAATGGATGGAGATGAACTAGATGAGGATGAGGTGTTTGGCTGATGAATAATTGGTTTAGGGGAATGGACTGTGGTGGATACTATTGGTGAGGTGGTGGTAAATGAAGGTGTATTTATAGTGATTGAAGGTTGTGCATAAATTTCAGAGGCAGCAGCATTGAGGGCGGCTAGTCCAACAGATTGTTGAAGGTAAGCATCTTCTATATGGCTTATCAAAATAACGGTTAAAGCTTCTAACTTGTCAAAAGTGTCCAAGACAAATTTATCTAAATCTGGATGGATATGCACCTTCTTTGATTCAATGAGTTGAATAAAATTAGGGTCTAACACAGTTTCATGAATTGCATTTTCTGATTTAGTTCTAAATAATGAGAGGTCAAATGACAAATCAAATGGAATTTCCTCTAAAGTAGACAACTCCTCAGGGAGTGAATTTTATTTAACTAACTGGCTATTACTTGCTTGAGTTTCTACCTTTTTTGGTTTTCTTAAAATTCTGTCTGGGTCATCAACTATGGTGGTAGGTTTTGGATCTAGATTTTCCCTGGTATAGTGAGTCTTCTTGGGAGCCAAAATTTTAACTTTTTTTTTACTGTTTTTTATGTACCTTTTCCAGAACAATTTCTGAAAATGACCTTAAGGGGATCAAGATAAAATTTAAGGTTTCCTTAAAGTTTTATTAGACTGAGGATCGAAGTCCCCAGTATGGTCACAAATTATGTTATAACTCCAAAATTTATTTATAAGTTGTTAGAGAAAGAAATGTTTAGAGGTAACCACAAACCAACTTTGGAGATTAGGATCTAGCCTTCCCAATTCTCAGAGAGGGCTCTCTCTTTATGATTTAAATTTGTTTTAGTTAATTGATTTTACACTAGTTATTGCTACACTTGGGTTTTGATTTTAATTTGGGTGGTGGGATCACTTACTTAGATGAGAAGAGGGTTGTTTTTACCATTGGGCTATGGGGTCAAATGTCAGACAAACGAGACTGGATCAAGCTTTTAAAAAACATTGTCTACATGAAAAGATAGGTGAGTTGTTACAGATCTCAAAGGCTGGATGGTGAAGTGGTTTCTAATTGGATCCAGGGAGAAATTAAGGGTTCCTTAGGTCGGATTATGAGGATAGATGCAAGAGGTCAACCGGGATGGGAGAGCAATTAAGGGTTCTCAAATTTGGATGTTAGAGGAAAACATATAAATGACCAACTGTGCAAAATAGAGTGTACTTAAACAAGTTCTGAGTTATAATTCTAGTTTAATTCATTCAAATTTGGATGACATTTAAATTTATGAAACACATAAAAAAGTAACAAAATTAGTCAAATAAAATACTTCAATGCAATAGCTCATCTCATGAATCCTATAGTGCAATCTTTTTATTACTTGCTCCAGTCTATTGACTTAAAAATTGGTACAATAACCCTTAGGTTTAAGATCAAAATAACTCTACAAATGTATAGTAATCCACACTCAATACTTCGAACTATGAAGTATTTATGCAATTTTTTTTACAAAATATCCCAAACTATATTGGGAACTAATCTAGGAGAAAGAAATATCTTCATGCAAGAAGATAGAGACAAATATTGAACTGTTGTTTGCTGTCCCTTTTATTTAGGTTCTGTTGTCGTTTAATCTTTGATCTTTTTCCCTTTAATCCACTTTTCTATTTGGTCTTCACGCTAGATGTTCTATTTACTTTGACCTTTCATCTGATACACTTTGACCTTGCTAACCTGTCAATATCCTTTTACTGTGCTCCTTTACTTTTATTGTACATTTTATATTTTTATTGTGTATTTCTACAGTAAATCATTTAGTTTCTCCCATGTCTCAGCATCTGGTAACTAGATATTGAGCATCTTTCTGTATATCTCATCTGCCTCTGTATATTTTGTAAAAGTAGGCTTATTGATAAAAAGGTGTTTTACCTCATGCTGGAGGTAAAACAAATTCTCAAATGTTTGATACAACACTTTGCCAATAGGTATGTTCTTCCTAGATGAAGTATTTACTTGATATTTGGCTACTTCCTTGATCTTCTTATTATAATCCTTCTGTGTCATTAATTTGTCATTTATAACCAAGGGACTTTTTAAACCCTTTTGCCTAGAAACTTTGAATTTAACCATGAATCTGTCAATTGCCAGTTGCATGGTTTGGCACTTACCCTCCAAGTTCAACATCAAATTCCTCTTGGTGAGGACTCTTTTAACTTCCAAAATTGTACCTGTTCTGTTAGGTATCTCTAATTCCTTAGCTCATACTTGTTCTTGGAGTTGAGGAAGTGAATGATCCTTGCAGCTTCCTCTGGCATGTCTCCAAGTTTTTCTTTAACCCTCTGAATGGATTATGTAGCCTACTTTATCAAATCAACCTATTCAAAAATAACCTAGATGGATGGCCAAATATCATTGACAGAGTCAATGATATTGGCCCATAGTTGCTCCTTGGCCTGACCTAGAGGTTCATTCAGTGTTAGTACGTTCTGCAAGATTTTGATTCTTTCGTTCATCCTTGTGGACTTCTGCTATTCTTCTTTGTGCATGATTTGGGCCAGTTTGTAATCTATTTTTAGGCTAGTCACTTTCTCCTTAAGCATGTTCATCTCAGTGGTCTGAATGGACATTTCCTCCATTGCTTTGACCAACTTATTTGCTTCATCACCTATTGACCCTGTTACTATTGATCCTGTTGCTGATGTAGTTGGTGCAGATGTTGGTAGTGCTATGGTCATTGGAGAAGTGGGGGCCAATGATGCTACCAAAGTAGAAGGTAAAATAGTGGTAACTGGTGGGATGACAGTTGCAGGAGCATCATCAAGACTAGCTTGTTTGAGCTGAATCAAGCTCTCAAATTCTTTCTCCATCTCCTTTAACTGATCATTTAGCTGCAGCACTAGGTCCATCATCTCTTCATGATTGGTTTGGCTCCTGAGGACCTCCTTTGTCTATGGGTGTTGTAAATGAGGCAGCTTAATTTGTTTCTTGAGGTCTGCTATATCCTCATTTTTCTTTTTGATCACCATTTCAGCAACCTTAATGTCACTTAGATCATGGCCCAATTCAATGACCAAGTATTCCAATGACTTTATCCTGTTGTCTTTGGCCTATGAAGAGGCCTTCTCCAATTTGTACTGGATTATCACATTATCCAATGAATCTTGCAACTTGTGGGCAGCCATGGCCTTTCCTGTAAGAGTGGAGTAAATCATTTCTCCAGCCTATTTGTGGAACTCTATTTGGTTAATGTGATGAACATCCCTAGTCATCACCTCAAAATTAGTCTTCTTATAGACAACCGAGGTCTTTGGTTGTTGTACAATGGGTTGCAAAAATGACACCTGCATCTTTCCTGCTTTGATGTCAAAGGCTGACATTGATCTGCTCTGGTTGGGTGGTGTATGTTTGAATTTTTGGGCATATGTCTCTGCCTTCAACTTCTCATTTCTCATTTTTATCTCCTTGTACCAGTCTTTGATATCTTTCTCTCTGTCAGCTGGCCTAACAAAGGAAGAAAGCTCAACACTTTGTTGTCTCTCTATCATTTGAGTGTCGGAGGTTGATGGTTTTTGTGTTTCACCTGGTGTAGTTGTGTCTTTGTTTCTCTGCCCCATTGTTTCAGTGTTAGTTATTTTCACTGATTCAGTGTTCTCCTCCTGTTCAGAAAAAGGATTCAACTTGGGCCTTTTTCTGAGCTCAAACAGCTCATCTATAGTCTCCATGGCAGAACTTGATGCCTCTTCCCTGTTCCTCTTTGGATTCTTCTCTTCATTCGCTGGAGTTTGTAACACAGGATGAACATTCATTGGTTCTCCTAATTCTGGAACCTACAGGAAAGATCTCTGGTCAAATTGCTTTTCAAGATCAATGAGTGTGTTCTCCACATCCACAACTGTGCTATCCATGTCAATCAATGTGTTTTCCAACCACTCATATTGGTTGAAAACTGTTCAATGTCAAGTCTTGGGTGGTGGATGTATGGTCCCAACTTGACCCTGAGTCTTAGCTTATTTATAACATCATGAGGGTCATACTACCACATGAAGATGTTGCTGAATTTCATTTGCTGTAGTATCTTGTCAACCTCTGGTCCAGCCTCTCTGTTATTGCAAATGAATGGGCCCAATTGATTTTTCATCTTAAATTGGGTTTTCTTCTTAACAGATAGGAAGTGGACCTCATCAAAGTTGATGATTTGTCTAAAATGCTCAAGTGCAAATATCCTCATAGGGAGGTATTTGGGAAACTTATAAGGGGCTAATTGGCATCCATAAAATCTAATTTCAGTGTGGTTTTAGTACAGGTACCAGTCTCCCACCTTGTTGTTCTTAGCCAACTGTAGCACTCTCTTGATTTTTTGGCTGATCTTAGGTTGAGTGTTACCAATCAGCATGTTCATGACTGGGTATACAAATGAGTCTATGAAGTCTTTGTAGGTAAATGCTATGGAGAATTTCTAGACCAAGGGTGTCAAGTAGACCACTGATCTCTCTTTTCCCTTAGTATCCAACTTCTGGATACCTACAAGGAACATGTCTGCTTGGTAATATAAAACATATGAAACAACACTGAAGAGTATTTGAAAAATCTTTGAGTGGGGAGTTTGGTGAATTGCTCATGCATTCTGTCTGTAATGAACTGAGCATAATTGTACATGATAGTAGGAGGCTTGCCTGGGGTGAAAATGGACAGGAAGGCTAGGATGACCTTATCCACATGCTCAGCTGAAGTGTATCCTAGGATGCATGAGAGCATGGTGATTATGCATCTTCCAATCTTTGAAAAAATGGTGGCAGTATAGGGTGTAGTATCTATAGGAGTATGGTGGTCTTCAATGATGAAATTCTGGAAGATTTGCCTTATCTTAACCCGGTCTAGTGTGATGTATAAGTCCAATAGGTCTC
Organism: Pinus tabuliformis; assembly: GCA_031772625.1. Classification (NCBI taxonomy): domain Eukaryota; kingdom Viridiplantae; phylum Streptophyta; class Pinopsida; order Pinales; family Pinaceae; genus Pinus; species Pinus tabuliformis. The sequence continues at coordinate 1,401,327,598 of CM062818.1, read as the reverse complement.
CAATGGATATAGGGGTTTGATTAGGGCTAGGTTGGACTTATAGCATTTTCTTGATGGACTTTGGTGTAAGGGTGAATAACAACTACTGGTTTGGGGCAACAATAGCCCTTTGGCTAGGGATATAATTGTTGGGTCTTGAAAATGTCATTCATTTCCATTACACTTTCACTATTATGTCCATTATATCACCTCCATTTCGCCTCCATTTCACTACTATGTCACTACATTCATCCCACTTTCATTATCATTGGGCCACATTTATGTTTTTCCAAACTTTATTAATTCTTAGCCTTTTTAAGTGAATTTGTGGTTAAAAATTAGAAAATAATGTGCATATGCTTATACCTAACAAGTGGGTTGATATTGTTGACATGTGTAGGTCAAAAGGAGACTTCTAGAAGACCCTTATGTGGCACTCTAAGGCCAAATTCGAATTTGAGTGGAAAGAATCATGGGATCATGAGGATATGTGTCACATCTCCTAATTGTATTGAAACTCTAAGAAGACATGTGTCTTATCAGTTCCTATTTTGATTAGGACTCTAGAGGTAGAGGGAGAGATTCATGGACTCTCATTAATGAGATGGCTTCTCATCTTTTTGTATAAATAGGAGATCTCTCTCCTTCATTTGTTAGTTTTTGGGAGCTTAGAGTTTAGAGCTTAGCTTGTGAGTCTTAGCTTAGCTTGGAGTTTGTAGTTCTTCCTTGATGGCTTTTGAAAGCTTTGGAGAGCTTTGTTGTACTTTGTAATTTTGAAGAATTTGAATAAAGCTTTGATGTTCTCAACATGGAAGGAGATGTGAAGTAGATGTTATGGAGCATATTAGAATATAAGGTAGAGTAGATTTCATTTTGTAATTTTGCTTTGATTTCATTATGTCATTTGATTGCTTTCAAGTTTGATAGATTAGATTTTCCATTCATGCAATTTTAATTCATGTGAGTGTTTTCAACCGGTTGATTGTAGATTAGCTTTTCTTTTCATCTTTTTGCATCAAATAGTGACATGAGATTTGCCTCTCTGCTGACTTTGTTTTTTTTAGCTTTTCAATTTCAGTTATGCTTTGATTTCATCCTTATTCATTTGCTTTGTTAGTTAGTTTAGATATCAAATTCCTCATATCATTGATGTTATCTCCTAAAGCCATAGCTTAGACTACCTGGCGAGCTATCGGACTATGAATGATGTGATTTGATTTTAGCTTTATTTTTCTGCAATTAGATATCAAATTCCTCATATCATTGACATTATCTCCTAAAGCCATAGCTTAGACTACCTAGCGAGCTAGCGGACTATGAATGATGTGATTTGATTTTAGCTTTATTTTTCTGCAATTAGATATCAAATTCCTCATATCATTGACGTTATCTCCTAAAGCCATAGCTTAGACTACCTGGCGAGCTATCGGAATATGAATGATGTGATTTGATTTTACTTTTATTAGTTTGCAGTTTTTGATTTGTTGAGTGCAATAGCATAACTTTTATTTCTGTATTTAGATAAACAGCAGAGATAGTGATTTCAGGATCAGTAGTTCATGATTTGTTTGATTTGAATAGCAGCACTCCATTCTTGTTTAAGTACTAATTTTATCAATAACATGTTTTGAGATCTTTTGAAGTGCTAAGTTTTGGAAGTTACCATTAGGGACATAAACCTTGTCTTGAAATCTACATCCATACTTGACCTTTAAAAGTATTTTTAAGACCTTAGAATATGATTTCCATTTGCATTAGACACTTTAGGAGATCAAAAAGAACAAAACCTCAAAAACAACATAAATTATAAAACAACGAAGTAAGAAAAAGGTTAACTAAGCACATATGGTGCACCACACTTCATCAGTTTACGATACCCGGATTGATAATTTATGTAGAGCAATTTAAGACGTTAAATTGACTAGACATTTTGGTGCCGTTGCCGGGGAAGTGTAATTAGGATACCTTATTTCTTACATCTAAAAAAATTTAATAATTCTTGAGTATGCTCTCCTCCTGCACTTTGTGTGATCTTGAGGATCAGAAAAAGGATTGTTATGTAAAAAAAAAAAATTAATAATTCTTGAGTATGCTCTCCTCCTACACTTTGTGTGATTTGGAGGATCAGAAAAAGAATCGTTATGTTAAAAAAAAAAAAAAAAAAAAAGGGAGACATAATAAACTTCATCATTTCAATTGATTCAATAATAATAAGAATAATAATAATAAAACCCAACTGCTTTGATAGGTTCAAACTGTTCAAGATTGACTGGTTATGGTTTGTAGTGGTCATCAAAACACTGTATCCTATTTTAATAAGATTTTGCAACTTAGCTGCGGAATGTAGCCTGATTCCGCAGCTAATTGTGAATTCCGCAGCTGATTTCAAGGTTTAGCAGGTTACAGGCATCCAATGAAGAAACTGACCACATGGGCATCTCCAGAATTGTCCTGACATGGATCCTATCCTAGTCACCCAGCTCAGATTGATAAAAAATCAGCTTAAGACCTCAGTCAAAGTCCTGTTTTTAGCATGTTTTCCTTGAAGTCTTTGCTGCCTGAAATTGAAAATCATTAATCCTTCTTATAAAATTTCACAATTTCAGAGAAAAAAATAAGAAGAAAACCAATCAAAGGCTATCCCAAATTCCAGTCTTCACTGTGGTCTCAATATAAAATCTACATTCCTGTTTGAAGCTTTGGCCTTAAAACAAACCTGCAAGAACATTTTAAAAAAAAAGTGCATATTCAACAGATAGAATTGCTTGGACTGTTGTAAAGAAAAATAAGATGAGAAATAAAAAAATTAAAAAAAAAAAAACCCTTGTGTGTTTTTCAAAAGAGTGCATGCGGCATCCAATTTATGTGGAAATTTTTTTGAAACCTCCCAATGTCAAAATCTACATACACATTGATTTGATGTTCTGGCCTCTTCGTGATTTCGTTTCAATGCATCCTCAGCCCTTTGTAAACAATCCATTTGCATTCATTTGGACTGTGTATCTTACTCATGTAGGAAGCTTTTGGTTTTGGAACGTTTTTGGAAAGCCAACATAGGAAATTTCTCGATGATAACAGAATCTGAAACCTATGGATGGCCTACATAAACTGTGCAAATAGATTAAAAACAAAGGCTTAAGGCATGCCGCAGTCACCAATACTCCTAAAGAAAATGTTGAGCTCATGATCTCTATTGAAGGCCTCATAGACTTCTTTGAGTTCTTGGTCATTGGCAATTCGCTCGTTCACCATATTTGCTGTTGACTGCATTTGAAAACAATCTTTCCTTGAAATCGATTTTACAGAGAATTCCACTTCACGAATTTCATTTACATTCCTGAGGCTAAAACCAAATTATGTGTTTCAACATTGTGCATACTACCGCTGGCAAATAAAGGTGTGTCGTCCTACCTCTGATTCGAAAACTTTACAGCCGAATGCAACAATTTAAAAAAAAAATGCAGAACAAAGAAAAATGTCAAACTTCACATGCATGATTTGGCTAAACGGAGACGAATTTGAGAAAAATAAAACATGGGTTTTTTCGGCAGTAGGATCAATTAGATAACCCAAAAACCGTTTTAAGAAATTTGTGGTGGTTTGGGATAATTTCTTGGATCTTTGAAGCCCATTTTTGCAGGCCGCGAGAGAAAAAACGGAATTTCAATTGATGAACTGATAGTTTGATGTTTGATTTAATTCGGCTGTCTAAGGTAGGGAATTCCAATTTGGGTATCAACTGTGCCGTGGCATTCAACTCCTAGTTACACGTCTCCCGTCCTTAATGAAATCATACTTCATCACACGCCTATTAATAGCAATCCCAATTAAAGACGGCTCTGTTTAATGATTAACTCCATTACGTGAACCGGTTGGATACAGCTCTTCACAGCCGATTGATAGACATGGTATGGAGCTTTTTAGCATTCAATCTTGACTTTAATGTATAACGACTTCTCTCCTGACTCGTACTTCAGTTATTGCTAATTATATGTATCCAAAAAAATCACACAACTCTTCTCTTTATTTCCACGTTCCAGAGTTTTAGATTTGGTGTGATCTTATGGGAGTTGGCTACTTTACGTATGCCACGGAGTAGAATGAATCCTATGCATGTAGTTGGTGTTGTTAGAATCTTCATCTAATATCCCTGGGAGTTGTCTTAAACATGAGTTATGGCGCAGTATATGCATAACTGGATTCAAAATAGCGTATCGTTGCAGCATGAAGCTGCACAAATAGTCCAATCTGTGCTCAAGCGAAACAACTATGTTATTATCAAGCATGACCTTAGTATCCTTGATTATTTATCAAACTTTATTTGTTGTTTGTATGGGAAGCCCAGGGCTTATTGTGTAGTAACACTAGCATTTTCAGTTAGAGAAGGGATCAATATCATTTTGGTTAGTTTTGTTTCAACTGAAAATCTCTGTTTTAAAGATGAACCACTCACTTTTAAGGTTGCAGAAACTCCACAAGAAAGTGAGGAAGAGATAAAAAGCTATGCACGACACAAGTATCCAAAATATGTGTAAAACTAATGGTTGGCTATCTTTTAGCTGCGGAATGCAGCCTGATTCCGCAGCTAACTGGCAATTCTGCAGCCATTTTATTACTTCTGTAGGTTACAAGTGTCGAGAGACAAAACGAGCCACATGCGTAGCTGGGAAAATCTCAGTACATGGATGGTGTCCTATTCATTTGATCCAATTCGATGAAAGAGACCCCAGTTAAAGGGAAGTCAAGTTGTGTGTTACTACTAAGTCGCCACACTAAGTCGCCGCATGTAAAGAAAAAAATAATAATTTTGAATCAATGAAATGAATAAGTTATTTGCTCACTTTTCTTAAGGTATTGATTAATTTTGGACTAATGATGAAAGATGAATGGCTAACTTTAAGATTTTTAGCTACAGAAACCGTCGACATTCTGCAGCTAAAGTCCAATTCCGCAGATGTTCTCCTATTCCGCAGCTGAAAAACATCATTGTTCAAATCAGCCTAACTTTCTCATACAAAATCAGATTTTGATGATTCAAGTATCGTTGGAAAGATCTCAACAAGATATACACAATGAGAAATCCATCATTAGAGTTTGAAATGGCAAATAATGAAATAAATTGCTAAAAAGAAGCAACATTCAACTTGGGGCACCAATTCCAAAGCAGGTATAAATTCTTTTGATTTTTCCTTTGAGAACTTGTTTCATTAATACAAATTCTTAGTTTTGTGTGTAAATATCATAACTAGAGAGATTGATCACCTCTCTCCTTTGATAATCTTACATTCCATTGCAGAAGAAGTATTAGTTTTTTTTGCAGGTTCCAGGAGGAAGGACAAATGACTACAAGAGAATGGTGTCTCTCTAAGAGACCAATTGGTTTCATAAGAGGATGATCAGCAACAAAGAGGAAATATGTTGATGCAAAATCAAATCCAAACACTTGAAAAACTTTCAGATATTATTGACTCCATTACATCCATACTTCATAATAAACCATTCACCTCATTTCACTCCATACTTTCCATTTACATTCACATACACTTTCCATCTCTTTTTGTCCATTCATAACCCACAAATAAAAGCAAGAGGCTCATTCACATGCTTATTGCCCATTGCCATTCCTACTCTCCATTGCCATCTTCCATTTTCATCTTCCATTTCTTGTCATTTTCATTTCGCAAATAAGCCCTGCTTCAATGCAAATTATTGAGTGCATAGTCCTTTGAGTCTAAATTCTTTGTAAAAACACCTTGAGGCTTGCATGCCTTAATGGCAAGTTCTCATGCTGACAAACAATGGGAATACATTAATGTCCCTTGTTTGTCATATCTTCTAGTTGACTCGACATCGGCAAAATCATTCGTACCTAGCAAGATGAGTTTGGGCATCTTGACTCTCATTGTCATCAATGGTGAGAGTTCTCGTGTTGACTAGTGGCATCCATTAATGGCCACTAAGTCAACAATTTCCTACTATGTTCGACATCAGAACATCTTTTCACATAGT